>BPTQ01000008.1:283669391-283869296 GCA_019973895.1 Chrysanthemum seticuspe | reverse complement strand
TATCTAATCGTAACACGCTCGTCGAAGGTGTTCTCAAGATAAAGAAGAAAGTTGATGGGGTAAGACGACACCTCAAGATTGTCGACTACAGACTACTCATTAAGGTTGTAGAAGTTTTATTCAAGAATTGAGGACTTATCACTTAAGACACGGTAACAGACAAGAATGTTGGGAATGACCTCAAACTTCTTCATGAACTTACGCAAAGTCTTTCCACTACTACTACGGACCACGAAGCAGAAAACTAGAGTCTTTGAATTGGGGTGGCACAGACGGTTATCCCATCTCAATTTCGACACCATCAACAAAATTGCCAAAGACAACATCGTCAATGGACTTCCAAAGTTCAAATACACCAAGGATCACTTATGTCCATCATGTGAACAAGGAAAAAGCAAAAGAGCATCATATAAACCCAAATCCGTACCTAGTTCGGAAGCAAAGTTGCATATGTTGCACATGGACTTGTGTGGCCCAATGAGAGTTGAAAGCATTAATGGGAAAAAGTATATTCTTGTTATCGTCGATGATTATTCGAGATATACATGGGTTAAGTTTCTGAGATCAAAAGACGAAGCACCAGGCATCATCATCACCTTTCTGAAACGCATTCAAGTACTTCTTCAAACTCCAGTAAGGGTTGTAAGAACAGACAATGGCACAGAATTCACTATTCAGGAGTTAAGAACTTATTTTGAAGATGTTGGAATTACTCATCAGACATCAGCTGTTAGAACTCCACAGCAGAATGGGGTAGTTGAAAGAAGAAATAGAACTCTTGTGGAAGCTGCTCGCACAATGCTAATCTATTCTAGTGCACCGTTATTTCTTTGGGCTGATGCTGTTGCCACTGCTTGTTTCACTCAGAACCGATCTCTTATCCATCCAAGATTCAATAAAACCCCATATGAGATTGTGAACAACAGAAAACCAGATATCTCTTACTTACACGTGTTTGGCGCTTTGTGCTATCCTACGAATGACAGAGAAGATCTTGGAAAATTGAAAGCTAAAGGTGATATTGGAATCTTCATTGGATATTCAGATAACTCGAGGGCATTCAGGGTGTATAACAGAAGGCTAAGGAGGATCATGGAGACGATGAATGTGAAGTTTGACGAACTTTCACAGATGGCTTCTGAGAGACTCGCTCTAGAACCCGCACTAAACCGACAGACTTCTGGACACATCAGTTCAGGACTCGTACCTCAAAGAGCTCAATCAACTGCGTATGACAATCCTAAAGAACAAGAATGGGAGAATTTCTTCGAGTTAATGTTCGATGAATACTATGGTGGAACTTCGACAAATGCATCAAACCATCATTCCGCTGCACCCGCTCAAAATCATCCTCCACCACCAACAGAAGATGCATCTACTACGGTCGAAACCAATGCACCAACTCCATCAACATCATCTACATCTACTCAAGTTCTTGCACCCGTTCTACCAGCAGTTGATGAGCAAAACCAAAACCATAACGATGCAACGTTAGATGACGACTTATTTGAAAACCCGTTTGCTACGGTATCAGCTGAATCTTCTTCAAACTTACGAGAACCATCTAACTCGCATACGTTTAACCAACGGTATCCATCTACTCTGAAGTGGACAAAAGACCACCCATTTGAACAAGTAATTGGTGAACCTTCACGGCCAATTCAGACGAGACGTCAACTTGCCACCGATTGCGACTTATGCATTTACCTTTGCTCAATTAGCAATCTAGAGCCAAAGAACATTCGTGAGGCAATGGCAGATCCCGCATGGATAGAAGCAATGCAGGAGGAACTTCTTCAATACCGTCTACATGACTCTTGGGAAAAGGTTCCAAGACCAATTGACGTTCGCGTCATCGATCTCAAATGGTTATGGAAGAACAAACGGGATGAAGAGATGACTGTAATTCGCAA
Source organism: Chrysanthemum seticuspe (assembly GCA_019973895.1). Lineage (NCBI taxonomy): Eukaryota > Viridiplantae > Streptophyta > Magnoliopsida > Asterales > Asteraceae > Chrysanthemum > Chrysanthemum seticuspe. The sequence goes on along the minus strand of BPTQ01000008.1, from coordinate 283,867,383 downwards.
CAAAGCTCGTCTTGTGGCCAAAGGATATAGACAGGAAGAAGGGATAGACTTTGAAGAGTCATTCGCGCCGGTAGCTAGACTTGAAGCAGTCAGGATATTCTTAGCCTATGCAGCTCACAAAAACATCACGGTTTATCAGATGGACATCAAGACCGCGTTCTTGAATGGAACTCTGAAAGAAGAAGTGTACGTGATGAGTCTCTAAATACTCATCATTTTTGTACTGTATAGACTGCAAAATCATCTGAAAACACTCAGAAACGCATCAAAATGATAAAAATATCACAAATCAGTGTTTTATGTGTTTTAAATGCAAAAAGATCAAAATCAGATGAAAAACGTATCAAATTTGCAAAAATGGCAGTTTTAGTCCCCCAAGTTTCAAAAGTTGTCAAAAACAGTCCCTGGTATATCAAAATAAAGAAAAATGTCATTTAAGGTCCATGGGATTCAAAAGTTGTTAAAACAAACCCTTCAAAGTTTAAAATTTGTAAAATTACAACTTTGGTCCCTCAAGTTTCAAATTTGGCAAAAATGGCCCCTGGAAAATTGAAAATGGCAAGATTGGTCCTTGTATTATGAAAGCTTGTCACTTTTAACCCTTGAAGCAACTTTTCAGAATTGGCAGCTTAGGTCCCTCACTATTCAGAAATTACAAATGAGCCCCTTGTCATTAATACCCTTATACCCATTTGGCCTTGTCAAAACTATTTGGACCCCCTGTCATTTAACCACCTTTGACCCCCCTGCCAAGTCTAATATCTGGTCAGCCCTGGTCAAACACCCACCCACTTGGCGCCAATCTTTCTTCCACCCTCCCAACTGCTCTGCAACACCATCCATGTCACCTCAACCCCCTCCTCTCCATATCACTTTCCTTGTCCCCCCACCTCAACACAACTCCAAGAAACATTAATGATCCCTCACCCCATTCACTCAATCTCTCCAACTGGCTTATACCAATTTGGCGCCAAAATGCAATCTAAGGCCAAGATTCACTTCAAGTCATCCTATGGTCTCAAAAGGAAGTGGGATTTTCTCAGTGGACAAGCGGAAGCAATATGGAAGTATAAATAAGTGAAGAAAGAGAAGAAATAAAGAGAGTAGTATAGTGTAGTATTTTTCCCTTTAAATTTAGTTTAAGTTTACTGTAATTTAAGCTTTCCAGTAATGTTTTCTTAAAGTTTTTGTAATCTCAGTTCTTTCTTGTACTCTCATTTTCAGTTTCAATAAAAGTTTTTAAGTTTAATTCTTGTCTTGCATTTCACATATTGAAAACTAAAGAAATTGTTTTTAAAATTGAAATAAGCTCATATAAGCTGTTTATAGCTTTTGTGAGTTTATTTGTTGCTTACTTTTGGTATTTCAGTCATTCACATTCACAAAAACTCTCAGTCAACGAAAGTCAACTGGTTCACTCATTTGGTTCAGAAATGGAAAAGGGAGATGCAGAGGTTGATTTGGGGTTGTATTAGAGTAGGTTAGAGTAGTTCTTGGGTTTGGTTTTGGTCTGCACTTAAGCTGGATCCATGTGAGTGAGCTTCTCACTTTTTATTTTCAAGTCAAAATTGCAGTTTATGCTTATCTATATATCTGTGGTCACCACTAGTTTTTATGTGTTTAATAAGTTGTATTTAGGTCAATGTAACTCAGTTTAATCAGTTAAACCAGTTGGATCAACACTTAGTTTAGTTTTGATTTCAATTCAATGTTTTAAGTAGTGTTTGGTATTGCTGAATTTACTGTGATAGAGGTTAGCTAAATAGTTGTTAGTAGTTGATTCAATCTTAGATAAGTAGTTGATATTCATTTGAGGCTTTTGGTATTGCAGTAATAGTCATTTAGTCAAAATCATAGTAGATCTGATCTAGAATCTGTTTTTGTTCATATCAGTTGGTGTCATAAACTGCAATTTGGTTCAAAATTGATAGATCTATCTTAGAGTTATCATAATTAGTGTTTAAACATCATAATCAGTTCATTAGATTGGATTAAATCTCAGTTTGGTCAAAGTTTAGTTTTGTTCTTCAAATAGTCAAATCTGTCAAAGTGTTTTTTTTACAAAACTTGTGGATCAAATTTCTGGTTCATTTCTAAGATTCAGTGTTTGAAACTTTGGATATTAAATCTTCAACTGGTCTTAAACTAATATCTGCTTTTTGTCAAATCTGAGCTTACCATTTTGAGCTTCAAATAAGCTCCTAAATCAGATACTATCTGCCCTGTTCACACTTAAGTGTGAATGAGGTATTCTTGCATCTGTTGCATTGGCTTCATATCAGTGAGTTAGGAATTGAATTTTGGCAATATTGTAGCTGGCCAGATGGTCTATAGGACTGCATTAGTAGTTTTTGAGTTTGCTTATTGGATAAGCTAGTACATAAGCCCCAACAGTAGGGGGTCACCACTGAATTGCTTAATCTAGCAGTTGGCTTATTTCACTGATTTGAGCTCATAACTTGATAGGAGTAGTTGTAATTTGCTGAAATTAGCTTATTCTAGTGTACTTGAGCTTCTGTTACTGTTTGGTTACCTTATTAGCTTATTTGCTTATTTTCCTAACTTATTCTAGTAGCAGTTTACACTATAGCTTACATTTCTTACACATAACCTGCTAGTTTTCCATTTTTCATAGATTCATTATATCATTTTAGAATTATCCTGAAATTTTCATAATTTTTGGTCTTTATTTGCTATTTTTCTCAATTTAAATTAGTTTTTAATCATTTTTAATTAGCTTTTAATACAAATAATTAAGAAAAAGTTCCAAAAAATAATTTTTCATTTTTCTTAAGTTAAGATATATATATAAGTCATAAAAAGTATTTTTCCATAATTTTCTTAGTTTAAAAAGTATTTTCTAGCATTTTAATTAATTTTAAATAGTTTTAAATTAGTAATAAATATATAAAAAGTCTAAAAAAATATATTTTCTGTTTTAAAATTAGTTTAATCATATTTTAGACTTTTCTAAGTCTTAATTTCATTTTTCTAGGTTAATTTTGTATTTTCTTGTATTTTAGTGCATTTTAAATACTTAATAAATAGTTTTTAATTAATAATAATTAAATAAATAGTTGTAAAAATAATTTTCTTTTTCTAAATATTTTCTAATATAATTAGGATTGTAAAAATGTATTTTTCATATCCGTAGGTATTTTCCTTCTTTATTCTCACGTTTTATTTTGTACGTAGACGTAATTTTATTTTAAACGTAAGTTTTAGGTTTTAAACGTTCATCACTTTAAAAATAGTGATAGCGTTTATTTAATATATTTTATTTTTTGAATTTTCTTAATTTGCATTTAAGTCGCTTTATTTTATAAACTTTTTCTTTAGTGTAATTATCCTATCCAAATCCTTTCTGATCACTATCATTAGTGATCATTCTATCGTCTGAATCAGTGTTTGCACACCATTGAGTCTCCTTGGGACATAACGACCCGGGAATTCACTATATTCTCTGATCTTCATTGTATTTGTGTCTGAACTGTTTTAAGTCTGTTAGACTTGACGGTTTAGCACAGATCAAAATTTTGGCGCCGCTGCCGGGGAGGCTTTAGCGTGTGTTTAGCCATTTTCAGACCCATTCTTGCACATATCCCATCTTTTGTAAAAAGTTTTTTGTAGAGTTTTCAGAAAATCCAAAAAGTTCATTAACACTTGTCCTAAAGTGTTATCAACACCAAAAATATTTTCATTCTTTGTTTTTATAGCATATTTTTCAAAAATCCAAAAATACTCATCTTTTATCCTCCAATCTGTTTAATTCTACATTTCTCTATCCTCAAACCTGTTTAATTCTCCATTTTCTTACCCTCTAATCTGTTTAATTCTTCATCTCTTATCCCTCTTATCTGTTTAATTCTCTATGTCATGGTATTTGACATGTTCCTGGTGTGGAGGTCCATTTAACGGTGGAAATTGTCGGCGATGTACCAATGTGGGTTTCGGAGACAAGTTTGTCGGTAATCCCGATCCCATTTCAAATGATACACCCGATTTTTCCTACCTACCTCCACAGCCCCAATACGAATCCTACTCATGCGAGTTTTGTGGGAATGATTCTCATTACGGTTTTGATTGTCCATCACGGGTCGCGCTTGACTATGAGCCGGAACCGTGTTACAATCAGAACTTTGGTGAAAGTTATTTTCCCAATTATCTCTGTTGTGAGAATTGCGGGGGTCCTCATGAGACTTTTGAATGTCAACCGATGAATCAAAATTTTCAAAATTCCAATTCTCCCGGTTTTGACAATTTCCAACCCCCGCAGTATCCCATCAGTCATCAGAATTCCGAGCCTTCACAGCATCTCAATGATTACGAGGAGTGTAATCTTCCTCAAAGTTCTGAAGAAATACGCATTCGAAAGAAACTACAAATGAAAAGAATGGTGTGTAAGCTTCAGCAGATGAATATAAGAATCATATATGATGACGATGATGATGAGGATTCTATTCAAGTGAAGGAATATTATGAGAGCTTGTCAACTGAAATCACACCCGAAGCTCCCATTGACTCTCTCATAATGGGGGACGAGCCTCTTAGCACTATTCCAGAAATGGAATCGTCTAGTGTTGAGAGCCTGGTTCCAACCCCAAGTGAGTCCGAGGTTATCTCCGGTAATATGTGTGATGAGCCTCTTGATGATAATTCTTCTCCTCCTCTTGACATTCCATATGATCATGTCGAAATGTTCTCCGATTCTGATAACGATTGTACTTCGTTTGACGATTCTTTATCCTATGGAGACATCGATTATGTCGAGGAGCTACCTTCTGAGCTAGTTAGCTTAGAGGAAGTGAGAGATTCTGATGATCTGGAAATTGAGGACGAGATACTTCGTGAACAATTGTTCAATATAAATCTCCTCGTTTCTAAGATCGAATCATTTTGTGCTAAGTCAGCTTCATCTCCTATCCCCGTTGTGGATAGTGACTCTACATTGGACAAGCCCGAGCTTGAGGTTTTTTCCAATGATTCTCTTCATGAAGAGTTCTCCGGTGAACTCTTTCATGACATATCTCCTCCGGAATATGATCATTTCCATTTTGATCTTGAGGATGATATTGGCTTGGAGGAAGGTGTACTCTATCATAAGAGTTTGCTTATTGATGATACTACCTTCACCCTTCCTCCCGATATGTCTACATTTGAGGATGAAGAATGGATCTTGATTGTTATCAACATCTTTCTTCCATTCCTCACATATGATGTGTCTTCTTCTCTTCTTCACTCCTTCGGGAGTGAGGACACTATCTTTGACCCCGGCATTTTTATTTATCATTTATAAGCCGGGTCTGTCTCTGTCTCTCTTTATCTCATCGGTGTGGAACTTTCGCGTACTTCAAATGTTTGTCCAAACATCTTGAATGAAAGTCCGATGGAGATTGTCTATTCCACTTTGCTTCCCCATGAACCAAATGAATGCGGGGTCGAGTCAAGCTAGCGACTCGGAAATCAAAAACAGTAGCACACACCATATGGGTTTTCACCCATATTTCTGTCTTCTTACCCCCTTTCTACCACCTAAGTGTGGGGGTAATGCCCCACATGTTATATATATATATATCTAAAAAAAAAAAAAAAAAAAAAAAAAAACCTTTCAAATAATGGCCGTAGTATTTCCCTTTCACGTTCTTTGTTTCGGCATAACCGCCGGTACTTTGAATATTGAGGGCAATATTTATTTCTAAGTGTGGGGGGGATTCTCACGAATTTTGTTATATGTATTATACCAATTCCCCCGTTTTTGGCCAAAAATTTTTTTTGGAGTAAGTGTTCTACACTTACTCATTTGGTTATCAGTCCGCCTTGTCTAATAGACAAAAGGATTGGCTAATCCAGGAGCAAACGGCTCTTGGTAAAGATTTCTCAAATCCGTTTATATGGCTTGCAATTTGCCCAAAATTGTATGGTTCTCAACTCACCATATCCTAAAAAGTGAAGAGTTGGCTAGCCCGCAAGGTTATGGCTTGTGGTAAAGGCAGTGGAAAATCCATAATTGGTATTCAGCTCACCAAAGATAATTCTGATAATTTATCTAAGAGTTGGCTAGTCCAGAAGGGTACGGCTTCTGGTAAAGACAAACCAAATCCGTTGAAAGCTGGTGGTTTGCTCAAAATCACATGGTTATCGGTGTACCATGGTTCTTACTTGAACTGAAACATTTGGCTACTCCAGAAGTAATGGCTTTTGGTAAAGAGATTCAAATCCATTAAGTTTTTCTCAAAACATTGCTAGGGACTAGCAATATCTTAGTGTGGGGGATTGATGAGTCTCTAAATACTCATCATTTTTGTACTGTATAGACTGCAAAATCATCTGAAAACACTCAGAAACGCATCAAAATGATAAAAATATCACAAATCAGTGTTTTATGTGTTTTAAATGCAAAAAGATCAAAATCAGATGAAAAACGTATCAAATTTGCAAAAATGGCAGTTTTAGTCCCCCAAGTTTCAAAAGTTGTCAAAAACAGTCCCTGGTATATCAAAATAAAGAAAAATGTCATTTAAGGTCCATGGGATTCAAAAGTTGTTAAAACAAACCCTTCAAAGTTTAAAATTTGTAAAATTACAACTTTGGTCCCTCAAGTTTCAAATTTGGCAAAAATGGCCCCTGGAAAATTGAAAAATGGCAAGATTGGTCCTTGTATTATGAAAGCTTGTCACTTTTAACCCTTGAAGCAACTTTTCAGAATTGGCAGCTTAGGTCCCTCACTATTCAGAAATTACAAATGAGCCCCTTGTCATTAATACCCTTATACCCATTTGGCCTTGTCAAAACTATTTGGACCCCCTGTCATTTAACCACCTTTGACCCCCCTGCCAAGTCTAATATCTGGTCAGCCCTGGTCAAACACCCACCCACTTGGCGCCAATCTTTCTTCCACCCTCCCAACTGCTCTGCAACACCATCCATGTCACCTCAACCCCCTCCTCTCCATATCACTTTCCTTGTCCCCCCACCTCAACACAACTCCAAGAAACATTAATGATCCCTCACCCCATTCACTCAATCTCTCCAACTGGCTTATACCAATTTGGCGCCAAAATGCAATCTAAGGCCAAGATTCACTTCAAGTCATCCTATGGTCTCAAAAGGAAGTGGGATTTTCTCAGTGGACAAGTGGAAGCAATATGGAAGTATAAATAAGTGAAGAAAGAGAAGAAATAAAGAGAGTAGTATAGTGTAGTATTTTTCCCTTTAAATTTAGTTTAAGTTTACTGTAATTTAAGCTTTCCAGTAATGTTTTCTTAAAGTTTTTGTAATCTCAGTTCTTTCTTGTACTCTCATTTTCAGTTTCAATAAAAGTTTTTAAGTTTAATTCTTGTCTTGCATTTCACATATTGAAAACTAAAGAAATTGTTTTTAAAATTGAAATAAGCTCATATAAGCTGTTTATAGCTTTTGTGAGTTTATTTGTTGCTTACTTTTGGTATTTCAGTCATTCACATTCACAAAAACTCTCAGTCAACGAAAGTCAACTGGTTCACTCATTTGGTTCAGAAATGGAAAAGGGAGATGCAGAGGTTGATTTGGGGTTGTATTAGAGTAGGTTAGAGTAGTTCTTGGGTTTGGTTTTGGTCTGCACTTAAGCTGGATCCATGTGAGTGAGCTTCTCACTTTTTATTTTCAAGTCAAAATTGCAGTTTATGCTTATCTATATATCTGTGGTCACCACTAGTTTTTATGTGTTTAATAAGTTGTATTTAGGTCAATGTAACTCAGTTTAATCAGTTAAACCAGTTGGATCAGCACTTAGTTTAGTTTTGATTTCAATTCAATGTTTTAAGTAGTGTTTGGTATTGCTGAATTTACTGTGATAGAGGTTAGCTAAATAGTTGTTAGTAGTTGATTCAAGCTTAGATAAGTAGTTGATATTCATTTGAGGCTTTTGGTATTGCAGTAATAGTCATTTAGTCAAAATCATAGTAGATCTGATCTAGAATCTGTTTTTGTTCATATCAGTTGGTGTCATAAACTGCAATTTGGTTCAAAATTGATAGATCTATCTTAGAGTTATCATAATTAGTGTTTAAACATCATAATCAGTTCATTAGATTGGATTAAATCTCAGTTTGGTCAAAGTTTAGTTTTGTTCTTCAAATAGTCAAATCTGTCAAAGTGTTTTTTTTTACAAAACTTGTGGATCAAATTTCTGGTTCATTTCTAAGATTCAGTGTTTGAAACTTTGGATATTAAATCTTCAACTGGTCTTAAACTAATATCTGCTTTTTGTCAAATCTGAGCTTACCATTTTGAGCTTCAAATAAGCTCCTAAATCAGATACTATCTGCCCTGTTCACACTTAAGTGTGAATGAGGTATTCTTGCATCTGTTGCATTGGCTTCATATCAGTGAGTTAGGAATTGAATTTTGGCAATATTGTAGCTGGCCAGATGGTCTATAGGACTGCATTAGTAGTTTTTGAGTTTGCTTATTGGATAAGCTAGTACATAAGCCCCAACAGTAGGGGGTCACCACTGAATTGCTTAATCTAGCAGTTGGCTTATTTCACTGATTTGAGCTCATAACTTGATAGGAGTAGTTGTAATTTGCTGAAATTAGCTTATTCTAGTGTACTTGAGCTTCTGTTACTGTTTGGTTACCTTATTAGCTTATTTGCTTATTTTCCTAACTTATTCTAGTAGCAATTTACACTATAGCTTACATTTCTTACACATAACCTGCTAGTTTTCCATTTTTCATAGATTCATTATATCATTTTAGAATTATCCTGAAATTTTCATAATTTTTGGTCTTTATTTGCTATTTTTCTCAATTTAAATTAGTTTTTAATCATTTTTAATTAGCTTTTAATACAAATAATTATGAAAAAGTTCCAAAAAATAATTTTTCATTTTTCTTAAGTTAAGATATATATATAAGTCATAAAAAGTATTTTTCCATAATTTTCTTAGTTTAAAAAGTATTTTCTAGCATTTTAATTAGTTTTAAATAGTTTTAAATTAGTAATAAATATATAAAAAGTCTAAAAAAATATATTTTCTGTTTTAAAATTAGTTTAATCATATTTTAGACTTTTCTAAGTCTTAATTTCATTTTTCTAGGTTAATTTTGTATTTTCTTGTATTTTAGTGCATTTTAAATACTTAATAAATAGTTTTTAATTAATAATAATTAAATAAATAGTTGTAAAAATAATTTTCTTTTTCTAAATATTTTCTAATATAATTAGGATTGTAAAAATGTATTTTTCATATCCGTAGGTATTTTCCTTCTTTATTCTCACGTTTTATTTTGTACGTAGACGTAATTTTATTTTAAACGTAAGTTTTAGGTTTTAAACGTTCATCACTTTAAAAATAGTGATAGCGTTTATTTAATATATTTTATCTTTTGAATTTTCTTAATTTGCATTTAAGTCGCTTTATTTTATAAACTTTTTCTTTAGTGTAATTATCCTATCCAAATCCTTTCTGATCACTATCATTAGTGATCATTCTATCGTCTGAATCAGTGTTTGCACACCATTGAGTCTCCTTGGGACATAACGACCCGGGAATTCACTATATTCTCTGATCTTCATTGTATTTGTGTCTGAACTGTTTTAAGTCTGTTAGACTTGACGGTTTAGCACAGATCAGTACGTGAGTCAGCCAGAAGGCTTCATTGACTTGGAACATCCAGACTACGTCTATAAACTCAAAAAGGCAATCTATGGTTTAAAACAAGCTCCGAGAGCGTGGTATGACGAACTGTCCTCTTTCCTGATCCAAAACAATTTCACCAAAGGAACAGTTGATCCTACCTTGTTTACACAAAAATGCAAAAACGACATTTTGATTGTTCAGATTTATGTGGACGACATCATCTTTGGGTCCACTAATCCGAAACTTTCAAAACATTTTGAAAATCTCATGAAAAGCAAATTTGAAATGTCCATGATGGGGGAACTAAAATTCTTTCTTGGTTTACAAATACATCAGTCCCCTCGTGGAATTTTTATTAATCAAGCTAAGTACACAACTGAGATTTTGAAAAATCATGGTATGGACAATTGTGATTCGGTCGGAACACCAATGGTAACATCACCAAAAATTGGAGCCGATTTGTTTGGGAAACCTATTGATCCGAAGAAATATCGGAGCATGATTGGTTCTCTCATGTATCTTACTGCTAGTCGACCAGATATTCATTTTCCTGTTTGCTTATTAGCACGGTTTCAGGCTAAGCCTACCGAACTGCACCTCAAAGAGGTTAAACGGATCTTTCGGTACCTGAAGACATCCATTCACATGGGACTTTGGTATCCGAAGGAATCCGGATTTGATCTAATTGCCTTTTTAGATGCGGACCACGCAGGTGACCAAGTTACAGCAAAAAGTACATCTGGAGGAGCACAATTTTTGGGTGAAAAGCTAGTCAGCTGGTCTTCAAAGAAACAAGATTGCACTGCACTGTCAACCGCTGAAGCTGAGTATGTGTCTCTATCTGCGTGTTGTGCTCAAGTTCTATGGATGAGAACACAACTCACAGATTATGGCTTTACTTTCGATAAAATACCTATGTATTGTGACTCGAAAAGTGCCATAGCCATATCATGCAATCCTGTTCATCACTCAAAGACTAAGCATATCCGTGTCCGCTATCACTTCATCAAAGAGTACGTCGAAAATGGTACTGTTGAATTATTCTTCGTGAAGACTGATTACCAACTCGCCGATCTATTAACAAAAGCCCTTCCAAAAGAAAGGTTTGAGTATTTAGTTCGACGAATTGGAATGCGAAGCCTAACCCCTGAGGAGTTAGAATGTCTTCTCGAATCTTCTTGAAAATGATTTTCCAAAAAGCTTCGCTGTAAATATTTTTGAAAAACAAAATACAAAATTTGAAAAACCAGCAAAAACAAAATATAAAAATACAAAACTTTCAAAAAATACAAAAACATTAGAAAATCAAAAATCCAAAAATATTCTTCTCACGACATGTCTCTTGTATAATCGATATTCTGTACGTATCTAGAAATGTCATTCAACAATGATACGGGCATGTACAGATGCTTGAGCGAGAGTTCTTTAATTTGTTTTCTAAAACATGTCGTCTCTCAAAATTTTCTTCAAATAATGGCTTTCGTATACATCAGTACGAAACCCGGACCGAAATGATGACTTTTGATTATTTTCAAATCAAAACTCGTGCTTTGATCGAAAAATGAGGTGTACGCTTCAGTGCACTACATTTAAAAATGGTGAGAAATCATCATCATCTTGAGCACCTTTTCAAGATTGTTCAAAAAGATTTTTCAAAATCTTTCAAAATAATTTGTGCTCAAGATAACTCCCTCTAAAACCCTTTAATTGATTATGCTTTATTAAAGGGGGAGTATAAAACAAAAATGTTCCAAATTCATGCTTAAATCAAATCCGTTTGTCTCCCCAAAATATTCTAAAATGTTGTTTAATCAGTTGATATCAAAAATATCCCGTATATGCTATTTTTGAGGGGGAGGAGACGTGATTAAAATGTGATCAAAAAAAAAAAAAAAAAAAAAAAAGTTTAATGATCGTAGCTTGAATCTCATAATGAGCTCGACTCAGACGGAACCAATGAATTGACGAGCAATTATGTACCATCTCGAGAAACTTTCTATGACTTGACCAGGACGGGTAATAATTTCAAGCTAGTTCTCTAGTGATGTAAACGTGTCTCGAATCGGTCTTGTTCATTTAAAGTCGATCAATTCAAAACGTGCGAACTCTACCCTCTATGTGCAGATTTCTGTCAAAACATATAAGCACATGTGAAGGGGGAGTGTTTCTAAAAATACAAAACTCACGGAGTGTTGCAAACATGTTCTCTATCATAAACACTCTGAGAGATTTTCATGAAAAACGGTTTTGTGGCAACAATAGGACAGTCATGGAGTTATAAGGTGACTAAGGATAGGAAATTCGTCCTATGATCCGCCAGAGCCGGAGGGATCTACCCAAGGACATCACAAATAGTTAGTATTAGAAGTCCTTAGGAATGATTGAAAAAAAAGGAGTAATGTGAGAAAGGAGAGAGAAGGGGTTGAAGAATTAAAAGGAAATGTAATGAAAAAGGGTGAAAAGAAACAGCCCTCCATAATCAACCATAGGGCAGAAACCGGGTTCAATACATATGCTACTGGTTGTCACTAGTTGACACTGGTATTGAAGACAAAGACGTCATGGACCCAGTGACGCACTGCACTAAACCTTCTTGCCACTCAATTCCTCTCAAAAGGAATTTGTTTCATTCTCACTGGGAACCCTACATAATCTATTGACTTTCTCTTAGAGATCGTTGGTATTGAAGAAGGAGACCCTCTCCCTAGTCTGTGCTCAGGAAAAAAAATATACACTATTGAGTCTAGAGCCACGAGATTCATCAAAAGATCTCATAGGAACACTTGACATGACATCGCTTGCTGTTCATCAATAAGGGCACAAGTGATATATTCTAGAGTCCTACGCAGGTCTTAGCAATCTGCCAGAACATTTATGAGAAGTTTCACATTAGTGATCTTCAGTGATTGAATGGAAACTCCTGCCAGGGTCAACATCAAGCAGCCCTGACAGCAGGTCACTTCGGTAATTCTCTGTGGATTACGCTTAGTGTGTCTCAAACGGTCTACAGTCGTGGGGTGATGCTTCGGTGTACCTCAGCGACTCATCTGAACTGTAGATGTACTTCGGTATATCGTGTTATCTCACTTGTGGGACTCCAGTTCAGGAACGGCCTCTGTGAGAATTAGAGACGTGTTTTCACACTATGCTGTTAACACCCTCGAAATTCATACTTGTAAGTGCCAGAATCCGCTTATTACTAACCTGTTTTATGTTTTCTTCTTATGGAAGCTCCGGAGCGGATGGATCGTGCAGACTTGCCACATGCTCATACCAACAACACATGAAAGTTCTCATCATAATCAAAGGAGATGATTCTTCGTCAATGTCAAAGAATCTACAAAGTTTAAAGACTCCAGAACTACATCATTGGTAACCAAAAGACAAATAGAAGTGTGAGCATGGTGGAGAAAGACGTGGAGATACCTAACCAATGAAGTTGACAACGGCAGACAACCACATTGACTGATCACAAAGCATGAAGGAACAAAGAATCAAGACTATTCAATATCTACACACAAAGTTCTAGCTCAAGAAAAGTAAAGACCTAATCAAGTAGAGCATCGTTTGAATGACCACCCCTTAAGGGGAGATTGTTAGCCTTAATAGTTTTATTAAAAGTGATGGTCATTCACGATTAGGAACTTTGTATCGTGTGTTAGATATCGTGATAGAATAGTCAACGGGCTCGTGGATTGGACTAAGCTAAATGGGCTTTAGTTTAGTTAAGCTAGCATTGAATAATGGCGTGTAACCCATGTCCAAACCCAAGTCCACGAAGCCCAAGGCAAGCCCATGGAAAGCCTTTAGGGCAACATGTGTCTTGTACTATAAATACCCCTCAAATGGTCATTTGAGGGGTGTGCTTGAAAGTGTGTGTGTGTGTTTTTCTTTATTGAATATACAACATCTTGTGTTTATCTTGTCTCACATCATACACGAATTTAACATCAAGTCACCATCTTTCTCATCTTATTTCTAAGCTTTGTTTGTGTTTGCTTCACGTGGGTATACTTGTATACGTGTTGGGTTTGCTTGGTAAAGTGATAAGGTTGATAAATCTAAGGTCCAACATCTTCATAAGTCTTTTCTTTCTCAGTCTTATCCTTTTCTGGTTCCTCAATGTTATGTTCAGTAGACACCTCCACAAGCGTTTGTTGTTGCACAAGAGTGGTGGCACCGGATCCCTTATCGGGTCGATTAACCGCATCAGGATCTGGTGAGGAGTGGGCAGCACCACTTGATCCTCCGGGGCCACCCATTTGGTCTTTTGCAAATTCTTCGGCTTTTTGAAGGTGTCTGACGATTTTAAACTTCTTCCTGTATGATTGATCCAGTAGCTCTTCTTCTTCTTCAGAGCTCTCATCATAGGGCACAAGTGCGGGAGTCTTCCCTTTTCCTTTGTCAGCTTGAGGACTTAGAGGTTTTGGTACTGAAGGATTGTCATCCTTTGCAGTTTCAGAGTAGGTAATCTCTTCATCTGTGTCAGTACCTTCAGAGCTTTCGTCCACAAGCTTTCTTTGCGGTTCAGGTGAAGGAATAGGAACAACTTCCTGAGAGGGAACTTTCTTCTTTGGGGCAGGTTTCCTCTTTGGGACATTCCTTTGACTTACTGTGCTCACTACACTTCCAGCACTTCCTCTTCTGGTTCTCCAAGTAGGTGTACCAGAAGGTTTTTCATCGAGATGACCAACTTTGCCTTCTCTTACTGCTACTAGATACCTTTTGTACGTTTCAAGCTTCTTGAGTTCTTTTAGATAGAAGGTGATCAGGCAGCACGGCACCCTGCTTCTTAGTTGTCGATTCCTTGATTCTGATAGAAAGGATAGGTTCGGACAACAAGTCGTGATTGTCGGGATCATTGAGCCTCATGGGGATATCAGGATTAAGTCCAAGTGCTCTCTGGATCAATAGCTTTGTGTATCTGACATAGGGAATCTTTGAGCCAAGCTTCTTGTGAAATAGCATCATGTCCTCCCATATCAGTGCTTCGATTTCGATGTCCTTCTTATTGATCAGAGACCAGAAGATTTGCAGTTCCATGAGCTTTGGATGCTCATAACCACTGTCACGACCAGAAACAGACTTGGTAATGATAATGTAGAGGGTTCTCCACGGTTGATGAATGTTCTTAAGCTCCACGTGAGAATGCTTAGTAACAACCCCTGAAGCTTCATCATAGCCAATGTCAAGAAGAAATTGCAGAACTGTCTCTTCAGTAGGTGTGGCAAAGAAGTCAGTTGGCTCGATTTCAGGAATGAGAAGAACAACCCGTAAGTCAGCATGAGTGATGGTGACTTGTTTGTGGTTAAGTGTCACTGTCACAGCACTTTGACCTGTGATCCTATGCATAGAATTCCAGAATTGCTGAATGTAGATTTCCGGTACAGTAGCAGAGTGTGAGAGCATGTTCTGGTATGGATGATTCCTTAGAATATCTATAGCAATAAGACAAGAAGATTCTGAGCATGTGAGGGTTTCAAAATCAACTCTAAGGTTATTCTTTCCAATCTTTCTCGGATAGCCATTTGGGAAGATATCAGCAATAGTGAGAACCTCAGGTGCATCCACATTCATTTGAGCAGCCATGTTGTGATCTAAAATAACATTAGCCAAAAGAACAAACATATCGAAAGACATAATGTTAGTCAACAGAAGGTCTTATTGTCTAGTTATTGAATATAAAGTGTCAATGATTGTTACGAGTCCTAAGTCACTTGTTTGTCCAATAGTCCAATGACATCGTGAAATGTTTCGTGAGTTAGTTAACTTTAAGTTTTAAAGTTTATTTTATCACTTATAGTTCACAACATATCAAATGTTTAAGTTTATTAGTGACATTATTGGATTCGTGACGATATGATTTGTTTATTAACAAGTTTGTACACGTAACAATTCATAATGAAGGTCAATCCAGGCTTAGGCGTAGTTTTGGCAAAGTTAAGCGTAAATAGTAATGACATACGCGTTGACTAAAGCTTATGCGTAGGATCCCAACTTACGCATAAGAAATGTTACGCGTAGGAAAAGGGGACCTTATGCGTAGAGCTTACGCGTAGGCGTATATAAACCTTACGCGTAAGGCTTACTCGTAAGAGTAGACCTTATGCGTAGAGGTCACTGTTTACGCATATCCTTCACAGGATACGCGTAGTCCCATTGTAGAACCTTATGCGTAGAAGTTACGCGTAGGATTTCTCTTACGCATAACTTCCTACGCGTAAGGTAATCCTTATGCGTAGAGTAACAATCAACCTTGATTCTGAATTTTATGCGTAGCAAGCCTGAAATAAATTCATCAAATCATCAATATTAACACAAGAATATGTTTTATCAACAAATCATGGCATGATTCATTCGTTAAACAGTTACGCGTAAAAAGTCATACGCGTAGGTCAAAACCCTAAGGGTTGAGAATTACGCGTATGATTTCTAACCATGGGATTTGCACCAAACAAATTTTGGTAGGTCTAAGATGTTGTATGAGCTTATAGACAAAGTCTTAACATCTAATTCGTTGAGAATCAAAAATACCCAAACTTATGAACTTTAAACCCTAATTCCAAATTTTTAATCATTTAGAGTTTCTGGGTGGTTAATGACCTTGGATATCATCAATTCATCAACATATGAACATAACCCAACAATCTTTTTGTTCAAAACACTTCACATTTGAAAATACCCAATTCGACTCAAGAACCCTAGTTTTCAAAAATCATCAATTCGTTTTTCTAGTGGGTTTTGATGGTTAAAATGATATCATTGATGTATTAGAAACATTTTGACACTATCCATTTAACCATAAACACACACACAATGATTGTGTGTTCATACGCTTATGCGTAGAACACATAATCACGCGTAACAAAAATTTTAGCCGTAGGATTTACTAGAAATTCAAAACCTTAGCTTGTATTACTGTTAAGATCGTGAAAACACTTACAAAACGATGATCTAAAGCACGGATTTCTTGAATGAATCTTAGGCGTAGGATGTTTAAGGTTGAAAGTAATAAATGTGAATTTAGAAGTAGGTGGGAGGTGTTTTTATTTAAAGTAACTTTAAGATTTTGACATTTTTGGTCCCTCCACCTTTTCCTTTTTCAAACAAAGCCATTTAATTTCCATTTTGGTTACCAAACAAAGATTTTTAGAAAGAAACTTGACGACACTCCCCCTCGACTTAGGTAAATGATGAAAGGTTATAAATTTTAGTCCAAGGAGTGTCATTTAACCAGAAAAGTTTACCACCATTGATAAAAGAAACAACCGGGATAGGATAACATGCAAGTACACAGATGTTTTGAAACAGTTTAAGTGAAAATTTTCTCCCCCTCAACACTTGATCGTAAAAATACTGAATTTTGAAAGATTATAGTGTTGAAGGAAGAAATGTACTTGCCATGTTGAAAGATTATAGATTAGAAGAATATTTTTGTTGTTTTATAAGATTTTATATTTTTGTATTTTGTTTTTGAAAAATTATTTACAAAAGATGTTTTGGTGTTTGACAGGTTTTTAAGACTGTTTTAAGAGGTCATCCAATTCCTCTTGAGTCAAACACCTCATACCAATCCGGTGGATCAGCTCATTAAACCTAGCGGGAGGCAAGGCTTTGGTGAGAAGATCTGCCAATTGGTATTCTGTACCCACAAAGTATAATTCAACAGTACCCTGTTCCACGTGGTCCTTGATGAAATGATAGCGTAGATCGATGTGCTTTGATTTCGAGTGCTGAACAGAGTTGCACGAGATCGCAATGGCACTCCGATTGTCGCAGTACATCGGGATTCTGTCAAATACGTAACCATAGTCTTTGAGTTGTGTTCTCATCCAGATGACTTGAGCACAACACGCGGACATGGCTACATATTCTGCTTCGGTTGATGACAAAGATGTACAATCCTGCTTCTTTGATTGCCAAGACACCAGTTTATCACCGAGAAATTGTAGAGCTCCTGAAGTGCTTTTCCTTGAGTCTAAGCATCCTGCGTGATCAGCGTCTGAAAAAGCGATTAGTTCAAAACCAGAATCCTTCGGATACCAGATCCCCAAGTTAATGGTTCCCTTGATGTATCGGAGGATTCTTTTAGCCTCAGAGAGGTGGGTTTCAGTTGGTCGCGACTGATAACGGGAGCATAGATAAACGGCAAAGACAATATCAGGTCTGCTAGATGTTAGATACATGAGAGACCCAATAATACTTTGGTATTTGGTAGGGTCAACTAATTTCCCATGTAAATCAGCGTCTAGCTTCTTGGTATGAGTCATTGGTGTGGCATAAGTATCACAGGTTTTCATTCCAAATTTGTTTAACAATTCAAGGGCATATTTGGACTGACTCAAGAAAATACCACGGGGTGATTGATGAACTTGCAGTCCTAGAAAGAACGTAAGTTCACCCATCATGGACATTTCAAAATTTTTCTTCATTAGTTTTGCAAAAGCGGTTGAAAACTTTTTATGTGTCGACCCAAAAATGATGTCATCCACGTAAATTTGAACAATTAAGATATGTGCCCCGTGATATTGTATAAAAAGAGTTGGGTCAACCGAACCATTGGTGAAATTATTAGCAATGAGGAAAGATGATAGCTTATCGTACCATGCCCGAGGGGCTTGTTTGAGACCATAAAGAGCTTTGTTCAGTTTGTAGACATGGTTCGGGCACTCTGGATCAATGAATCCTTCGGGTTGGCTGACATAAACCGTTTCTTTCAGTTGTCCGTTGAGAAACGCAGTTTTGACATCCATTTGAAAGACCGTCATATTCATATGAGCCGCGAACGCGAGAAATATCCGAACAGCCTCAAGACGAGCAACCGGAGCAAAATATTCTTCAAAGTCTATTCCTTCTTCCTGACGATAACCCTTAGCAACAAGACGTGACTTGTTTTGGATGACGTTCCCTTCAGCATCCAATTTGTTTTTCCAAATCCATTTTAGACCAATGACGTAGACCCCTGTTGGTCTTTCAACCAGTTCCCATACTTCAAGACGTTTGAATTGGTTGAGTTCTTCTTGCATGGATTCAATCCAGTTGTCTTTTGTCATTGCTTCTTTAATGTTTTTAGGCTCAGATTGGCAGACAGTGAGTGCATAAATGCAATGTTCACCATCTGTGTGAAGACGTTGTCTCGTAACGACTGGTTGATTTGGGTTGCCAATAATATTTGCCCGAGGATGGTCTTTTGTCCATCGATGTGTAGAGGGTTGATGTTGGTATACATTGTGCAGATTCTGAGGATTCAACTGGTTTGTTGATGATTCCGCAACATCAGGTGCAGCAGTGTCATTAGCAAACGGGTTAAAGAACGCATTTGGATCAAAATCTGCAGGTGGGGGTACTTCATTAAGAATATCATCAGCCGGTTCATCATTGTTGGAAGCGGTTTGTTCAACTGTTGTGGTGGAGTCAACTGGTGGTGCTTCTTCAACATTAGTTGTTGTAGCAGGTGTATCAGGTATAAGAGTATTATCAGGTTGTGCAGCGGAAACAGCGGATACACCTGGAGCACGTTCATCAATATCGTCACTGAACAGAGGAGCAAATAACCTTTCCATTTGTTGACGAGTAAGCTGGGGCTTTGTTCAGCTGATGATGTGGGTTGAGGGAAGTTTAAACGGTTGTGACCGGGTTCTAAGCTGTTATACTCAGAAGCCATTTCCGTGAGTTCATCAAAATGAGCATGAATCGTTTCCATCACCTGTTTTGTACGATGATTCCAGATCCGGTAACCTTTAGAATTCTCACAATATCCAATAAAGACTCCAATGTCGGCTTTGGCTTTGAGCTTTCCAAAATCATCACGATCATTATTCGGATAGCAAAGGGATCCAAATTCATGAAAGTGTTTGAGATTCGGTTTATGGTTGTGGACAAGCTCAAAAGGTGTTTTGTTGTGGCGTTTTGTGATCATAGAACGGTTTTGAGTATAGCATGCAGTAGATACGGCTTCTGCCCACAAGTAATCTGGAAGTTTAGCATTGATTAACATTGTTCTTGCAGCTTCCACTAACGTTCGGTTTCGTCTTTCAACAACTCTGTTTTGTTCGGGTGTACGTGCAATAGATGTTTGATGCTGAATTCCCACTTTCTCATAGAATTCACGAAGGGTTTGGTTAACAAATTCAGTTCCTTTTTCTGTTCTGAATAGCATGACGGTGTTGCGGAGCTGAACCTGTATTTTTGTGAGAAAGGTGATGATCATTTGTGGAGCTTGGTCTTTGCTTCGAAGAAAGTAGACCCAAGTCCATCATGAGTAGTCATCAACAATTACTAAGATGTAGCGTTTGCCGTTGATCGTTTGCACGCGCATCGGGACACACAAATCCATGTGAAGAAGATGAAGCACATGCTGAGAGCTGTGTTCCACCTTTGAAGGAAAATGAGCACGAGTGCTTTTTCCTTGTTCACAGGCTGAGCAAAGGTGATCTTTTGAATACCGGAATCGTGGGAGACCTTCAACTAGTTTGTGTCGAGCAAGGTTAGTGATGGTTTGAAAGTTTAGATGTGAGAGCCGACGGTGCCATAGCCAGGATTTTGTTGATGTTGCCTTTGAAAGTAAGCAGATGGGAGATGAAGCAACCATGTCTTGCATAGAGATAGTGTAGAGACTAGAATTACGCGAGCCAGACATAAGGTCATTTCCTTGTAGATCACGAATGAAACAAGTTTTCTCTCGGAAAGCAACCTCCAAATCTCCATCACAAAACTGACCTACTGAAAACAGATTATGACCGAGGCCTTCCACATAGTAAACCCTGCTGATTTCGATGTTCCCATTGACATAATCTCCGTAGCCCATGATAGTCACGAAGTGATCATTCCCGAACCTGACAGTGCCAATGAACTTTGCAATAAAGTTTGATAACAGTTTGAGGTTGCCTGTCATGTGTCAGGAACATCCGCTATCAACAATCCAGAGAATGATATGTATCACCTGCATTACACACAGACGACACAGATGGAATAGAAGTAGATGTGGAACCCAAAATGTTAGAGGGTTCCGAAGCAGGTATATGAGACATGCACACATTAATGACTTTAGGCATCCATTTAAATCCTAGTGTGTTATATATCCATTTCTGCCATCTATAACTACTCTTTGCTTTAGTCTTAGTGAATGCACTAGGTGGTACTACATTCTTAGGAGGTAAAACTGGAGCTACAGTGACAGTAATGTTTGCCTTAGAATCTAAAGAAGGCGGTCTACCAAGCACAGACTTAGAATGATTAGTGGGCATAGAGGTATTCCGATTCTTAGGATTCCGTAAACGAGAGATTATAGCTTTAGCAACACATTTGTCATGACAATCAGAATTCATACTTTTACGACAAATAACACAAGGTGCATCAGACTGAATATCAAAAGTGCTTAAAGGTTTAGCATTCGTTACATCACTATTTCTATTACATTTTCCAGACGCAACATCTATAGTGGAAGCAACGTGAGTCTTATTCATAGTCCTAGGGTGTTCTTCTACTTTAGCATTCCTTATTGATCTTTTCTTAGGTCGCAACTTCCTATTCTTCGATTGAGTGCTCCTAGGCTGTGAAGTGCGGACGTTTGGAAAAGACGCAACTATTCCTGTTTCAGTAGAAGGAAGCACGTTAGCAACTTGTGATTTGGCAGTAGGGATTCTAGGTTCACGATTACTGAGTGTTACTGGTGCTAATCTCTTAATGATGGTTGGCGGAAGTTGTTCATACTTTCCTAACATTTCTCTTAGCTTAGAGATAGTGTGAATCAAATCTTGATTTTCAGAACGAATATTACCAGCAAAATTCATGACTTCTCTAGTGTGAGCAAGATAGTGATCAAGTTCGTTTGATGCTTCATGTCGAGTCTTATTGAGTAAATCAAAATGACACCATATTCCTGTTTAACTTTTACAAGTTCTTGTTCATATTTTGAGATTTGACTTTTCAAAGATACGTTTTGATCATCCAGTTGCTCAATTTTAGGATCAGAAGATTTTGCACTCAGCTGAGCGATTTTCTTTTGAAAACTAAGTTGATGATTGTGAATATCTTTTTCACACCAATGAAGACGACGTTTTGCATTGTAAAGTTCGTTAAGTAATTGTTTATTTTCAGCTTTTAAAGACTCGATCTGAAGCACATTATCAGTATTCTCAACAGTTACCACAGAGTCAACATTAACAGCAGAGATATAATCAGATGCATGTGGCAAAGAATAGAATAACACAACATTATGGATATCAGCACAGATAACATCTTCCAAGAGTCGATCAACATCTTTTCTCAATAGTTTCTTTTTACGTTTAGTATTAGAAATAGATGTTTCAGTTTTCTCGAAAACGACCTTCATTACTCCAAGTTCCTTATGAAAATCCTTTTCCCAAGCTAATGCACAACTTTTCAAATTTTTAACGTTAGGTAAAAGATTTTTCTGAAAAATGTCTCTTTGTTCTCGCGCCAGAGGCGATTGAAAATGATTAATTTTGATTTCAGAACGATATTCTATTTCATGTTGTAAAATTTTGAGGTCAGCCATGAAAATGTCAAAATATCGAAGAATTTTTTGATTTTTAGGTTTTGAGTTTACTTCACTTGTAACACCTCGCCTTATCTGACCACAATATTGTCCGCTTTGCCCGTAGGCTCACGGCTTTGTTTTTGTGGCCTCATTTGAAGACTTCCCGGCAGGTCATCCAAGCCAGTACTACTCTCACATGAGCACGCTTAACTGCCAGTTCTTAAGAACTCCACCCGCAGTAGACCACAAAACGCGTTGTGTCATTGTAAGGCGAATGTTATCTTATGAGCCCAGCATCTCTCCAGGCCACAGCCGATGTGGGATTTGCCTAGGGTGTCACAATCACCCCCCTTAGGGACTCATCGTCCTCGATGAGGTTTGCCCCACCATCCCGAACGGCTCAGGAGTGGCTCTGATAACACTTGTAACACCCCGCCTTATCTGACCACAATATTGTCCGCTTTGCCCGTAGGCTCACGGCTTTGTTTTTGTGGCCTCATTTGAAGACTTCCCGGCAGGTCACCCAAGCCAGTACTACTCTCACATGAGCATGCTTAACTGCCAGTTCCTAAGAACTCCACCCGCAGTAGACCACAAAACGCGTTGTGTCATTGTAAGGCGAATGTTATCTTATGAGCCCAGCATCTCTCCAGGCCACAGCCGATGTGGGATTTGCCTAGGGTGTCACATCACTGATTGAAGGTGAGGGACCATAAGTTTGTGCATAATCTGGTTGGGGATTAACATTAAAAGACTCAGGTGTTTTGATGATAACCCTTGGTGTGTTAGTAGAATCCGTTGGTGTGACGAAAGTGACCGGTTTTGAATAATTAAAAGGTTTGTTGTAAACAACATTTTTTTATTTTGATCGACTCTCGTCTTCTGCATCTAATTCCTCTTGACGATGATATTCAACAACACTCATAACAGTATCATTAATTTTATATTCTGCACTAGAAACTTCAGGATTTGGTTTGAATGTTTTTAGTGAAAGCTTTGGTTTGTAATCAGCTAGATTTGGTCCATATCCTTTCGAATTGGGTTTTAACGTAAACTTTTCAATAGTTTTTACTGATTCACCATGTTTGTAAACAACAGTTTTAAACTCTTTGATTTTGTTTTGCAAACCGATAATTTCTTCAAGAAGGTTATCTACCCGATTCGTTGAATGCTTTTTGTATGCGGAGAACTGTTTTTGACAAGTTAACAACTCAGCCTTAGCTTTTTGATTTTCCAAGGTGAGAGCGTTAAGTTGCTTTTTATGTTCATGTTTCAGTTGTTCTGTTTCAGACAACAAAGCATTCTTCGAAGCGGCTAGATCACGCATATGTCTCTCTAAATATTTTTCGTTTTGATGAGATTTAGCAAAAGCGGCTTCAAAACCTTTTTCACGGTTTTCTTGAGTTTTGAAAAAGTTGAGTTGCATTTGTAAGCATTCAAAATCCTTGGTTAGTAGTGCATTTTTGCTTTTTAAGTCCTTATTTAATGCATAACATTCCTCCATTTTGATTTGATGGTCTTGAATTAATCGATCAAAATCTGGATGAGGCAACAGTTCGGCTTGTTCAACGTGAGTCACAACATGATCATTATTTAGATCCTCAAGTACAACCACGGAGTCAATTTGATTATCAAAGGAAACCATAAGGTCATCTTGATCGTCAAATGTAACTACAAGGTTAACTTGAAAATCTTCAGAATGAGATGTAGATGACTCATTTTGAACAGTCTGATCCGTGCCGGATTCAGATATTGGCGGAGATATTAGTTCAGATATGATGATGGTTTGTTAGGGTACCTGAGACAAGCCATCAGTGTCATACACTGGGCCTGTTTCACTCATGTGTAACTCATGCATATTAGCCATCAACATAACAGCTGCATTGGCCTGCAAGTCCTCCATATCATCATCTGAGTCTGCATCTGCCATAATGCTCTGTTCTTTGTTTGTAAGAGATCCACCAGCTTCATCCTTAAGAGCCAACAGAAGAGCCTCTTTGAAATAAGCACTACCTCTAGTCCTTAGCTTTGGGCATGCATTAGCCAGGTGTCCCTTCTCATTGCAGTTGTAGCATCGAAGACCATTCAACCCATTCTGAGCATTTCCCTGTTCCACCACTTGAGCTCTGTTGGTATTCCTACCCATAGCATTAAACCCTTGACCACCTCCCATTTGACGACCATAACCACGATTCTGAACTTCAACTCGTCCATTGTTCACAACAGCCTGATTTCGTGTATTGGATGAGGAACGAATACGATTGTTGGATTTGTTGGTATAACGGCTAAAAGCATTAGCAATCATAACAAATCCCTGTTGCAATGCGTCGAACGGATCGGATTCCTCATTAGTTTGACTATGAAGTGCTTGATCATTGTTGTTGTTGTAAGGAACCAATTGATTTTGTTGAGGTTGCTGTGATTGATCATTTGGTGTTATTGAGGCAGTTGGTTGAGTTGCTTGTTGAGGAGGATAACTTTGTTGAGCATATAAGGCAAGTTGTTGATTTTCCGGATGTGTAGGTGGAGCAATTTGAGCACGGAGAATCCTTTCCCGATCAACTTCCTTTTCATGAGGCTTCAAGTAATCGTACAACAATCCATATGTTGAATGATGCATATTCTTCGCTTGACCGAGAAAAATGACATACTTCTCCCATTCAGGACCAAGACTACTCAGGAACTTAGTATTCACTGCAATTCTTGGCATGATGATGTTGTGTTTATCCAAATCATTGATGATGTCTGAAAAACGATGATGATAGGACTCTAGTGTCTCTCCAGGTTCAATCATGAAGTGTTCATAAGCCAAGTAAATTTTGGATTCCAAATCCTCCTGATTGAGTACCGATCCTTCCATAAGAAGACGAATATGATCCCACATTTTCTGTGCAGTCTTTTGAGCATCAACACTACGAAGAATTGGGTTTGGTAATCCTAAGAGGATATATTCCATTGCAAGTTCATCTGCTTCATAGTGGAGAAGTTCTTGAGGATTCAAGTCTGTAACGGTAGCAATGTTCGTTTGTTCATCTCTTGGTGGAATGGCATTTGGATCTCCGGGTACAATGACAGTAGGCATCTCAAATGGACCTTCCAAGATAACCTTCTTTAAGAACTTTCCATGTGGCTTCTTCAGATCACAAAACCTAAAGAACCTTATCACCCATTGATCGTAGTTTCCTGGAGTGAGCATGGGAGGTCTATCAAGTGATCCAGCCTCATGAATTGATTGTTGGCTGCTTAAAGCTTCACACATCTTTGCAAACCAAGTGGGTTCCTTCATAGTGTTCCTTGATGGATGTTGATTGAAGTCATTTGTGTAGGGTTGAACTTGAAGACTTGGCGGTGGTTGAACCATTTGTTGTGGGGGAATTGCACCAAGTTGTGGAGTATGTTGTTGATTAAATTGCTTGTTGTTGATTCCATTGTTGATGTTGTGGACTTAGTTGTTGTTGTCGTTGAGGATAAGTGTAAGGGAAATAGTTAGAGTATGGTGGTTGAGACATTTTGAAAAACTTGTGTCGGTAAAAATGGATCTGTGTAGTCGAATGAACCTTTGATGAAGAAGTATCCTTAGGCGTAGAAATCACAATAGCCAAGTAGCACTTATGCGTAAAAACACCAAAGTTACGTGTAACAATAAGGAGTTACGCGTAGATTTAGCTTACGCGTAAGTAGGGAAAAAACGCTAAAGTTATGCGTAGAAAAAAGTTAGGCGTAGAAAGTTAGGCGTAGGATTATCTTATGCGTAAGACTAGGCTTAGGCGTAAGAAAAATCTTATGCGTAGGATTTCTACGCGTAAGCTTATGCTTATGCGTAATTTTAGGGTTTTATCCCAAGTGATCTTTTACACTTCACAGTGCAAAAGATATCCAAAGTCGACGTATTTTCAGGCTTATCCAAGCAAGAAAACACGGAGTAAACCACGAAAACGAAGATCAAACCAAGGAAATACTTACGCGTAGTTTTAGGGTTTCACTACGCGTAGGTCTACTCGTAAATTTGATTATGCTCAAAGATGTTTCTAAACCAGTTTTTGTGTGATGAAATAGCTTCAAGATCACCAAATAACACAAGGATGTGAAATTTGTTGAACCAAACCTTCTAAAACAGTTACGCGTAGAACTATACCCACGAATAAAAACTAGCTCAAAAACAATGATCCACGCATAAAGTTCCAAACTTTTTGCCAAAAACAAGTATTTTAACACCTTAAAACGTTGAAAGTACAAGAATCTTGGATTAAAAAGTGTAAAAAACAAGTTTTTAAGCGAAGCAAAGAATACGTTATCTTTACGCGTAAGACCCAAAACCAAAATCTTCAAAACAAAAGTGTGCACCCAACTATTTGGCGATTGATACCACTGTTAGGTCACTAGTTTTACAAACACAAGTAATATAGAAAGAGATAAGGCGATTGAACAAGTAAAACACACACACACGTAAGAATGAGCCGGTTATGCGTAGGATGTGAATGAGAGAATAACTTGAACAACCAACCTTCAAATGAAGGTTTACAAGAGTATTTATAGGAGGAAAGCTAGGGCAACACTCCTAGTTTCCATCCTTTCCTTAATGGACTAAGGCCTAGGCTCATGGGCCTTCTACACAAGCCTAAGGCTAATTACAAACATAAAGACCATAATAAAGCTAACTATTACATATTAATTACTAACACTTGATTATGGTTTAGGAGTGATTCCAACATTTAGCCATACTATATGAGTTAGGGGTTGTTTACTTTTTTCAAGACTTTTTTCGCCCTTTTTCATACGTTTTCTTACACTTTTACACACATTCGTACGTTTATACACGTTTTTTTCTGTTTTAATACGTTTTCTTACGTCTTTGTCCCCTTTAATCTGTTTTTATACGTTTCCGTTTTTGTTTACAGGTTTTCGTCCGTGTTTACACGTTTTCGCTAGTTTTTTCATGTTTCCGTCCGTTTGAATAAGTTTTCATCTGTTTTACATATTAACGTACATTTTCAAACGTTTCATACATTTTCATATGTTTTACATATGTTTTCGTCCGATTTACCCCATTTTTACCCATTTTCGTATGTTTTTAAGAATTTTTCAACCGTTTTCATAGGGTTTCTTACACTTTTACACAGATTCGTACGTTTATACATGTTTTCGTCTGTTTTAATACGTTTTGGTCTGTTTTCTTACGTCTTTGTCCCTTTTAATCGGTTTTTATACGTTCCCGTTTTTTGTTTACAGGTTTTCGTCCGTGTTTGCACGTTTTCGCTGGTTTTTTCATCTTTTAGTCTGTTTGTATAAGTTTTTACACACATTCGTCCGTTTCCAGCTGTTTTGCACGTTTTCGTCCCATTTACCCCGTTTTCATCCGTTTTTACCCATTTTCGTATGATTTTAAGAATTTTTCAACCGTTTTCATAGGTTTTCTTACACTTTTACACAGATTCGTACGTTTATACACGTTTTCGTCTGTTTTAATACGTTTTGGTCTGTTTTCTTACGTCTTTGTCCCTTTTAATCGGTTTTTATACGTTCCCGTTTTTGTTTACAGGTTTTCGTCCGTGTTTGCACGTTTTCGCTGGTTTTTTCATCTTTTAGTCCGTTTGTATAAGTTTTTACACACATTCGTCCGTTTCCAGCTGTTTTGCACGTTTTCGTCCCATTTACTCAAACATTATGTTTGTAGGTTGCTAATTATGGAAGCCATGGCTTAAAATCTAAATAATTTTCTGTCAACTCAAGAAGCGAACTTAATTATCCATTTTCGGTTTAAAACCATATGTGTCAACCCAAGAATCAAGCTTAATTTCGGGTCAACCCAAGAAGCGAACTTAATTCATAATCGGTTTTCGGTTCGCTTTGGTTTAATTATAGTTCGGTTCGTTTCGGTTTTCGTGTTGACCAAAATAAAAATATAACCGATTTAACGAAACAAAACCCAATAACCGAACGGATCAACACCCCTAATTTATAGTCATAGTTTAAAAGAAGGAGGACTTAGTTTGCTGTTTTTAAACATTAGGTCCTTAGAGATTGGTGGATCTTAGGTATGACATGGAGGCTGCGAGGTCTAAGCTGCAGGGGTTGAATGATCTCATTACTCAATCTTAGGAGGAAATCGATACCAAGGAAGAACAAATTCAGGCGATGAATGGTTGAAGGGTTTCTCACTATGGAATAGGATGTTTTCTTTTGCTCTAGTGTCATCTGTTTATGTCTAATGTCTAATGTCTTGGTTTAATGGGATGGTATGTAGATATATTAACAATGGAATATGTATGGATCTTTTGATGGTTTATCCATATGAATGCTAAATATGTTTGTTAATATAAGTAATGTGTTCGCTAGTTTGTTTCATCTTTTTTTTCATGTTGTTTTGAATTTAGGAATTGGTTGTGGTGTTTAAGTTCATATTCGCACTGGTAGAATGTATTATTGTAGGATTAGGATGTTCAATTTTTAGATTGTTGTCAATTTTTTTATGACTGATTATGAAGTTTAGAACTGGAGGCGTTTGTTCATGACAATTATTTTTGATTGAACCACTAGATTTAGGGTGTTTTTGTTGTTGTTTTTGCTTTAAGTTAATTGCATTTACACGTTTTCTTGATTTTTTTTGACTGCTTGAGGATGTTAGAGCTTATCTAATTGCTTATAAATAGCTTATTTCTAGGCTTAAAGTAAGGTCTTAGGGCTGTTTGATGTATCAGCAGTTCTTGGTTTGATTTGCCTATTTTTGTGCTTAATTGTTTATCTGGAACTACTTATTAGTTATAGTTGCTTAATTAGTTGCTTTAAGTCCATTATTAGCTTTTGATTATTCATTTGTATGCGCCATGTGGTGATTTTAGTGTATCTGCAGTTATATGTGTCTTTGACACAGCTGGTTTGAAGTAATATGGGTGTTTGGGACTGTGGGTAAGCACCATTTCTGTCAGGGTGTTTTTGGTTTCAAAAATTGTTTGATTTTTCAAAAATTAGATTTTCTAATTCATATTTAAATTGCAGCCAAAAATTAAATATTTAAATGCTATATTATCAATTTGGAGCCACATTTTAAAATTATCAAATTTGGAGCCAAATTTTAGCCAAAATTTTTAAAATTACTTTGGAAATTATGGTTTCCTTAATTGAAAAACTGCCCCATCATTAGCCCTATTTTTACTCCAATAAATCAGGCTTCAAGCAAAACAACCAGAACTTCAATTTTTACACCATTATTTACCAATTAAGTTTA
Organism: Chrysanthemum seticuspe; assembly: GCA_019973895.1. NCBI lineage: Eukaryota > Viridiplantae > Streptophyta > Magnoliopsida > Asterales > Asteraceae > Chrysanthemum > Chrysanthemum seticuspe. Next base: position 283,838,033 of record BPTQ01000008.1, on the reverse strand, counting down.
CTAATTTTCTTTAACACATTACTTCTGACGAATCATGGCAACGCAAATCAATTATCCGGATGATTTGGTTTATTCTGATCGTGAAAATGAAAACACTTTAGAATATGAATCAGAGACGTATTCAGATGAGGGTGAGGATGCTGGAAACAACCATTCAAATGCGAATGTTGTTAAGAGGGGCATAACTAGGTTAGCTAAGTTTCGCAGGGAATATGGAAAAACAGACGGAATAAAGGTCAGTGTAACCTTCGATGCACTGGATAGGTTATCAGGAAAAAACAGAGCATTGTTTTCGAGTTTTTTGGGTGATTTGGTTCGTGAGCATATAGGTGTCAGGATTCTAACATGGAGGAAGGTTGATTCAGAAGCAAGAGATAAAATGTGGGACGAAATCACGCTACACATATACTTTTTTTTAACTATTAGTGGCTTGGCTGTCGTAGATACAAGGTGTTAATAAGTTTATCTCTGCATTTACAGTATGTGCAACTAATTAACAACAATTTGTTAATCTTTGCAGCGATATTTTGATGTTGACTTGACGGTCAGAAAGCTGATAATGAATCGTCTTGGTCAACTTCTAAGGAATTTCAGAATGAAATTGATACAAAACTACATATTCCCAAACCAAAATACCCTTTCAAAACTAAATGAAGTCCCGGCAAAGTATAGTGCAATTATAAAAGCCGAAGATTGGGTTAATTTTGTAAACTACACAGCTAGCGAGGAATACAAGGTGTTAATTATTTATTTTTATTCAAGTTCAAATATCTTTTACCTTTTCATATGTTTCCATATGTATTAGTTGTATACTATCATCATTACTACATCTAAACGCCGTATGATTTTGTGTTGCAAGGTGAGATCAACAAAAGCTAAAGTGTCGCGTTCCAAGTCTGTTTATGATCATACAATGGGACGAGGTGGATACGCCCGTGTGATAGAAAAAATGGTAACAGTAAACATTTGCACATTTGCATTTAATAGCATCATACTTTCGTTTATATTCGTTTATCTTACATTTGTATGTATTTGATGTTTATAAGATCGAGAGTAAAGAAATTAAACCAGATGAAGAACCACCGCGTGGTACACTGTGGTTGAAAGGAAGGGTGAAAAAAGACGGAGAATATTACGATGATGATATCAGATCAGTGGGAGAAAAATTTGTAAGTTTGACTGCAAATTTTATTATTATGTTTGTTTAGTTATAAGTTAATATTGCTACTGTATTACTTAAAACTGTTAGTTATAAGTTAATATAGGTAGTGTTTTAGTTAATACTGCTACTGTATTACTTAAAACTGTTAGTTATTGTTGGAATCACTCCTAAACCTTATTCAAGTGTTAGTGATTCATATGTAATAGTTAGCTTAATATGGCCTTTATGTTTGTTATTAAGCTAAGGCTTATGTAGAAGGCCCAAAAGCCTTGGCCCAAGTCCAATAAGGAAATGAAGGGACTAGGAGTGTTGCCCTAGCTCCCTCTCCTATAAATACCTTGTAATAACCCTCACTTGAGGGTTGGTTGTTCAATTTATTCTCTCATTCACTCTCTACGCATAACCGGTCTATTCATACGTGTGTGTGTGTTTGATTATTGTTCAACCGATCTTCTTCTCTTCTCTATTTCTACATATTGATGCTTGTGTTACATATATGGTGACCTAACAGTGGTATCAGTGCCAAATAGTTGGGTGAACATATTTGTTTTTTTTTGAAGTTTTTTTGTTTTGGTCATACGCGTAAAACGAGTTCTTACTTTGGTTCGCTTAAAAACGGATTTTTTACACTTTTTAATCCAAGATTCTTGTTTTTTCAACGTTTTTAGGTGTTAAAATATCTGTTTTTGGCAAAAAGTTTCAAACTTTACGTGTGGATCATCGTTTTTAAGCTTGGTTTTTTACGTGATAGTAGTTCTACGCATAACTGTTTTCTAAGCTTTGGATCATCAAGTTTCACACTTTTGTGTCATTTTGGTGATATTGAAGCTATTTCATCACAAAAATCTGGTTTGGAAACATCAGTTGGCAGAAATCACTTTTGGCTATTTTCTACGCGTAAGAGAAACCCTAATCTTACGCGTAACTTGTCCTTGGTTTGATCTTCAGTTTCGTGGCTTACTCAGTGATTTTCTTGCTCGGATAAGCCTGAAAACACTTCGACTTTGGATATCTTTTGCACTGTGATAGTGTAAAAGATCATTTGGGCAAAATCCTAAATTTACGCATAAGCTTAAGCTTACGCGTAGAATTTTTTACGCATAAGATTCATCTTACGCCTAAGCTTTGTCTTACGCATAAGTTAATCCTACGCCTAAGTTTTCTACGCCTAACTTCTTGTTTACGCATAAATTTAGTGTTTTCTCCTTACTTACGCGTAAGCTAATCCTACGCGTAACTATTGCTGTTACGCGTAACTTTGGTGTTTTTACGCATAAGTGGTACTTGGCTTTTCTGTGATTTCTACGCCTAAGGATACTTCATCAACAACGTTTCATTCGACTACAAAGATCCATTTAACAACACAAGTTTTCAACTTGTCACAACCACCATACTCTAACTATTTTCCTTACACTTATCAACAACAACAACAACAACAACTAAGTCCACAACATCAACAATTTAATCATCAACAACAAATTTATCAACAACAATTTAATCAACAACATACCCCACAACTTGGAGCAATTCCACCTCAAATGGTTCAACCTCCACCTAGTCTTCAAGTACAACCTTACACAAACTTCTACAATCAACATCCATCCACGAATACTATGAAGGAACCAACATGGTTTGGCAAGATGTGTGAAGCCTTAAGTAGCCAACAATCAATTCATGAAGCTGGCTCACTTGATAGACCTCCAATGCTCACTCCCGGTAATTATGATCAATGGGTTATAAGGTTCTTTAGGTTTTGTGATCTAAAGAAACCACATGGAAAGTTCTTAAAGAAGGTCATTATGGAAGGTCCATTTCAGATGCCTACTGTTATTACACCCGCAGATCCAGATGCCAATCCACCAAGAGATGCTGTCACCAACATTGCAACTATCTCAGACCTCACTGGTGATGAACTTCTACACTTTGAAGCCGATGAACTAGCAATGCAATACATCCTTTTGGGACTACCCAATCCGATCCTTCGAAGTGTTGATGCTCAAAAGACAGGTAAAGCAATGTGGGAACACATTCATCTTCTAATGGAAGGCACAACACTCAATCAGGAAGACATGGAATCCAAAATCTACTTGGCTTATGAACACTTCATGATTGAACCCGGAGAGACATTAGAGTCATATCATCATCGTTTTTCAGATATCATTAATGATTTGGACAAACACAACATCATCATGCCACGAATTGCTGTCAATACTAAGTTCCTAAGTAGTCTTGGTCCGGAATGGGAGAAGTATGTCATTTTTCTCCGTCAAGCTAAGAACCTTCATCATGCTACATACGGATTGTTGTACTACTATTTGAAGCCTCACCAAAAAGAAGTTGACAAAGAAAGGACTATCCGTGGACTCCCGACTTCACAGTCAATTCCTGATAATCAACAACTTGCTTTGTGGGCTCAAACTAATCTTCCTCCTCAAACAGCTCAGCAACCTGCTCCTCAACCAACTGCAACTATTACACCATATGATCAGTCAGAGCAACAACCTCAACAAACTCAATTGGTTCCATACAACAACAACAATGCTCAAGCACTTTACAGTGAAGCTGATGAGGACTCTGCTGCTTTCGATGAATTGCAACAAGGATTTGTTATGATTGCTAAAGCCTTCGGTCGGTATACAAACAAATCCAACAATCGCATTCGTTCCTCATCCAACACAAGGAATCAAGCTGTTGTGAACAATGGACGTGTTGAAGTTCAGAACCGTGGTTATGGTCGTCAGATGGGAGGTGGTCAAGGGTTTAATGCTATTGGAAGGAATAACCAGGGTGCTTCACAACAACAGAGAGCTCAAGTGGTTGAACAGGGGAATGCTCAGAATGGGGTTAATGGTCTGCGTTGTTATAACTGCAATGAAAAGGGTCATTTGTCTAATGCATGTCCTAAGCCGAGGACAAGAGGCAGTGCTTATTTCAAAGAGGCTATGCTCTTGGCTCTTAAGGATGAACCTGGTGGAACTCTTAACAACAAGGAACAAAGCTTTATGGCAGATGCAGACTCTGATGATGACATGGAAGACTTGCAGGCTAATGCAGCAGTGATGTTGATGGCACAAATGCAAGCTCTACACATGAGTGATACAGGCCCAGTGTATGACACTGATGGCTTGTCTCAGGTACCTGAACAAACAATTATCATTAATGATATGATCTCTCCGCCAACATCTGCATCTGACAAGGATCAGAGTGTTCAACATGAGCCTTCTACATCTCATTCCGAGGATCATCAACTAGACCCCGTAGTTATATTTCATGATCAAGATGACCTTATGGTTACCATTGATGATCAAGTTGACTCCGTGGTTATACTTGAGGATCTAAATAATGACCATGTTGAGACTCACGTTGAACAAAATGATTTTTTGTCTGATCCAGAATTTGAGCTCAGGACCTTAGTTAAAGACCAACAATCCCGAGTGGAACATTATCATGATGTCAATACAAAATTGAAAGCTGAAAATGCACTGTTAATTAGGGATAATGAATGCTTAATTCGACAAATCAATTTTTTTAAAAACTCAAGAAAACCATGAAAAAGGTTTTTGATAACGCTACACGCGTCGTTCGGGGTCAAGGAAACTTCCTTTTCTTCGAGCAAGTTTTATAACTCCCTAGGCAGTGAACCTAATCGTTGTAGTGTAGTAATTAGGGTAAGCCACGGGTATTGATATCGTTCTCTAGGGGAATAGGAATGCTAGTAAGGAGTTACTACGCTAAGGTTAAGGTTGAGGAAGATTATTTTTTATCTTTTTATGTTTTATGAAATGGAAAGGTACGAATCTCGGGTATTGGATTTGGGGGGGTTGGTATTTCTACCGATTACTCTACTATTATCTAATTATCTAAACTAAGGTTGTGGGAGTCTATGTCTAATTAATGTGTGCTCGTATGATAGTTTAAAGATGTGTTTACTTAGTTTGCATTACTCCTTAATTATCTCCTATTGGTGGTTGAATTGTCACGTCCTTATTCCTAGTTGCGTTGTGTGTCTAAAGTTGTAGGGTATGCGTTTCTCCCTAACTCTTTGAACTTACCAAAGGGTCTCGTCTACAAACCCACTAGGGATGATAAACTCCTACTCTAAGGCGCTCTTTGGATGGTTTAGCCTACAACTACTCAGGTAATTATATTCTAAGGTTCACAAAGATGAATCAAGCATTAAGTACACAACGAATGACCTATCGCATTACTAGATCATTAATCAACTAAGATAAGAAACAACCAATCAATATTCAATAGTTAAGTTTCATACTTCCTAAGCAAACACACAAGTAAATTAGCCGGACATGGAGAACATGCAAGCATACACACAAATAATCAAAGACATAATTGAATTAATGAAGTAAAGACTTATCTTGATGTAAGATAGGGTTTAAAACCCTAAAATACTGTACAAGACACCTTAGGTTCGGTTTTAGGTTTTTACTCCAAAAGACTCTCCACTCAAGACTGAAAAATTCGGATTCTATATATAAGATTACATATGCGACGGCGTCACCTTATGTTTTGTGACGCCGTCGTGTCGCCGTCATTAGGGTTTCGTCTTGGCCACGTTAACCTTGCGACGGCGTCACCTTATGTCCGTGACGCCGTCCTCTTCAGCTTCTGACGTCGTCTGGATTGCATCTAGGCCGTCTGAGTAGCGACGGCCTACTCTTTCACAACTAGACGTCGTCGCTTGAGAATACGAGTTTTGGGTTATGGACCGTCACAATAATTTTGGGACGGCGTCGCCATTAGCACCTGACGCCGTCGCCTTCTAATTTCAGCAACTGTGAGTGTCTCGATTTTGACTTTGGCCATTTTCTTCATATATTCGCGCCTTTTCGTCCAAATAAGTGCCATTCCAGCATTTTGCCTTCAAGAGACCTAAAAAGTGAAAAGGAACGATATTAAGCAATAACGGATACAAAAGTGATCAAATAAGGACTTAAACGACCCCTCAAAATGGTACCTTTTAAAACCTTATCAAATATCCCTACACTTGTTATTTGCTTGTCCTCAAGCAAATGTGCTTTTAGCCAATTAATTTATAAGTTAGGGGTCATGAAGCATTAATTCAAAACGGTCCACAACACATATAAGCCCCGCAAAAGTCATAACAAGCACGGAAATTACATACTAGCACCTCACATGGGGTGTTTGGATACTCACATCTCTCTCGGGTGTATATAAGAAATATAACAAATAGGAAATGGGATATAAACACTCATTAACCGGTCCTAGTACATAGATTACCATAGGCTTGAGAATAGATCAAACCTCCATCGCTTTGGCGTAAGCACCTAGGAAAGACTATCAAAGAGGTCTTTTAAAGGGTTGTAATGTTAGGCTTACGGTAGGGAAACAAGGGTTTCGTGGGATAGGCTATTTAGTGGTGGCAAGTCAAAAATCTCTATGTTAAATGCATACAAAGAATGGCGTTGCTAAGCCAAGACTCGACACTCTAAACTCTAGATAACTGAAATAAATAAACATAAATTCAAAGATAGATGTAGGATGGTAGCCAGTATGTTTTTTTTTTTTTTTTTTTTTTTTTTCATACACTTTTACTCTACCATCCTGTACGGTAACATCAAAATACTAGGGATTTATAGGCATATCCCTACACTTGAGTTTTTATTACTCTAACACTAATTTGACCCGATTTGAAAAGATCAAAACACTTGGGGTACATTATTATGCAAACAAAGGGAATTTGAATTTTTAACGTTCCCTTCCCGTCATTTTATAAACTTTAACTTTTCCATGAATCCCAATCGTCCCAAAACTATATACAAAGGATATGACTCGACTTAGCAACTTATGCAAGCAACTAGATAATTGAACTGAGGGTTTGGGGTGATAACAAACATTTGAACTAAAAGTGAGTGCATAAGGGGTAGGCTAAGGCGATTTGGGTGTATATTTGGGGGTGGGGTGTAAACAATGCTCTTCATTGATATTCTGGAAAAACCGAAACATCACGAGAACCGCGAAAAGGATAGGCTCTGAGGGGTTAACTAGGGGTATCGTGTACTAAAGATGAGTACAACGCAAAGGGTGTGGGTGAATTACTCAACCGATATGGAAGAAGTAGTTATATTACAGGTATCAAACAAGGGTTTATCCTAATGCCTCTTATCATTTAGTTATTCCTAACTACACAAGTGTAGCCTCACTTGCGATCTCGGAATGCATCACAAAACAAGTTCTAGAATCTAATATACTACCGGTTCACACTCTAAGCATTGAAGATGAATGCTTTAATTCCTACTAATCTAAGGCCGATCCTCACATTTTGGTGGAATTTAGGTGGTAAAGGGTTTTTGTGCTAGTCATGCAACTTCCTATCCATGAGACGCTTTTGTTAAGACTAATGGGCCACTCCTATATGTCATAGAAAATTTTAAATTTGGTGCCAAAATTACCCTAACCGACATTTTCTCATGGTTTATTACACAATCACATTTGGACAAAGCAAATAGTCAAGGATAAGCATAGTTTCAAAGTTCCCGTTTTATTTTCCCTCCCTACACTTAAACTGAACATTGTCCCCAATGTTCCCCGAAAGTATCAAAGTTATGATAAAAGAAGGTAATTAAAAACGAAAGAAACTAGTACTCCCCTGATTAGCTCGGTAGGATCCGTGTAAAGTGGTGGTTAAATCCTTTTCATGAAAAATTATTGCGTGAAAAGCTCCTTCCAATCTTATGTAACTTCTTCTTGACAAACTAAACCTGCACACTTGAAGAAAACAAACGAAACCTTCGCGTAAAATCGGCGATAATAATATATATAAGACTCGATTTAAACTAGGATATAATGCTTGTGGAATGGATGTTTACAGAATTTCTAAGAAAATTAAGACCTGGAAAATTCCAAAAATTTATAAGTAGCTCAGAAAACGAGAAAAAAGTAATCTGATGTTTTTACTCCTTCCTGACGCCGTCAGGTTGCAATCCTGACGCCGTCAGGTTATCCTGACAAAAACTGGTCTGCCATTTTCTGAAAAAAAATTCTGGAAAATTTACATCGTTAGAATCTGGAAAAATTTCTGCAAAACCTCCATTATGACTCGATACAAGCATTTGACTCGAACAAACAAACATAAATATCTTTTAGTTAATTGTTATTCTCATGTTTACGTTTCTTTTGAAAACGTGTGTAATCCTCCCTACACTTATCCTTTATGTAAAATACTTTTATATGCAATTAAGACGAGGTTAAAGACAAAATAAAGCGTTTTTACAAATTCAAACATGAGAATAAACAATCAATAAAAGATACATGACACACAAACAAAAATGAAAAACAAATACACATGGGTTGCCTCCCAAGAAGCGCTTGTTTTTGTTCGAGTCACGAGCCTGACTCTACCCTTATTTAACGGATAAAGGGGAGGTTTTCCCTACACTTAAGTTTGAGTGCGGGTGATAGTAACAATACACACCCTTAGGGTGGAAATTTGCTACGTGAGGAGAGGGTGATGGGTGATTTATATGCTCAAAGGAGTGTGCTCCATTCATTATAACCTTACCTAATGGTGTAGCGGGTGAATCAAATCTCTCTCCTAAAAATGGATCATCTTCTATCAACTTCAAAAGATTCTTAGTTAAGGATCCATCTTGACCTAATAAACCCGGTTTAAACCCATAATGTTTCTTGTTATCAACCATGAATGGGTGATATAAGTGTGTAAGGTCATGGGTTACTCCTAGATTAGCCTCCACTATACATGGCCTAGAATCTACCACCTTTATCAAGCAACTACCCGGACTATCTATTTAGATGGGTAGATTGGGGCCTAATTCAATTCCAAGATTCACATCTAAAGACGGAAAATTGGGTAAGGTTTTTGGTTGAGGCTCCGGTTCATCAAAATTAGGAACTTCCCTAGGACTAAGAGAGAGGTCATGATAACAAGCATCTAAACCTACATTCTCTAGTGGCGTTTGGTCCAAAGGTTCTACCTTTATTGGGGTTCCTATAGTTTCTTCTACTACTTCCGGGTAAGTCATAGGCGGTGTGTGTTTCTCAAGTGATGGTAGGACTTGTGGGTTATCCGATGGGATTGGATTTTATACATTATCCTCCATCTTATCAAGATCACCTATGTATTCATTTTGTACTGTGGTAACGCCTAACCATGACATGCACCTTGGTACCTCAACTCTAATCATCTCCTTCCTAAACAACCTTTCCGACCGAAGTTTCCAAATTGAAAATAGGTCTAAAGATTCGTTTTTTGGGTCCCATGTTCCACTTCTAAGTTGGGCGTGAATCTCAAAGGTTTCCCATGCAATTCGAACACCACGTCCCCAAATATCCCCATCCGCTACATAGTCAAGTCTCCTTTGGGTTTCGTGGGCGATACGAGTGTAAAAGAATTGTAGTGGAAACAGTAAATCAATACCATGATAAAGGACTTTTTGTAATAAATATTTAATTCGAGTCCACGCCTCCGGAAAGGATTCATCATGATGTTGCTGGAACCTCAAGATCTCATTTTGGAGTGGAAAGGGTAGATTATGTAGTAGATTTTGTTGATTGGGTGAAAGTTTTGGCAGATTCGTGTTCTCCATAACGGTTAACGGAATAGTCAATGAAAATGGTTACGAACAAAGGTCACAAAGAAGGGGGATAGACTAAAAGAAAGCTAAAAATGATGATAAATTTACACGATAGGAATCAAGCAAAGAACCTAAACGAGGTGGACTACTAACTAGCTAATCTATTCCCCGGCAGCGGCGCCAAAAACTTGATAACACTACACGCGTCGTTCGGGGTCAAGGAAACTTCCTTTTCTTCGAGCAAGTTTTATAACACCCTAGGCAGTGAACCTAATCGTTGTAGTGTAGTAATTAGGGTAAGCCACGGGTATTGATATCATTCTCTAGGGGAATAGGAATGCTAGTAAGGAGTTACTACGCTAAGGTTAAGGTTGAGGAAGATTATTTTTTATCTTTTTATGTTTTATGAAATGGAAAGGTACGAATCTCGGGTATTGGATTTGGGGGGGTTGGTATTTCTACCGATTACTCTACTATTATCTAATTATCTAAACTAAGGTTGTGGGAGTCTATGTCTAATTAATGTGTGCTCGTATGATATTTTAAAGATGTGTTTACTTAGTTTGTATTACTCCTTAATTATCTCCTATTGGTGGTTGAATTGTCACGTCCTTATTCCTAGTTGCGTTGTGTGTCTAAAGTTGTAGGGTATGCGTTTCTCCCTAACTCTTTGAACTTACCAAAGGGTCTCGTCTACAAACCCACTAGGGATGATAAACTCCTACTCTAAGGCGCTCTTTGGATGGTTTAGCCTACAACTACTCAGGTAATTATATTCTAAGGTTCACAAAGATGAATCAAGCATTAAGTACACAACGAATGACCTATCGCATTACTAGATCATTAATCAACTAAGATAAGAAACAACCAATCAATATTCAATAGTTAAGTTTCATACTTCCTAAGCAAACACACAAGTAAATTAGCCGGACATGGAGAACATGCAAGCATACACACAAATAATCAAAGACATAATTGAATTAATGAAGTAAAGACTTATCTTGATGTAAGATAGGGTTTAAAACCCTAAAATACTGTACAAGACACCTTAGGTTCGGTTTTAGGTTTTTATTCCAAAAGACTCTCCACTCAAGACTGAAAAATTCGAATTCTATATATAAGATTACATATGCGACGGCGTCACCTTATGTTTTGTGACGCCGTCGTGTGGCCGTCATTAGGGTTTCGTCTTGGCCACGTTAACCTTGCGACGGCGTCACCTTATGTCCGTGACGCCGTCCTCTTCAGCTTCTGACGTCGTCTGGATTGCATCTAGGCCGTCTGAGTAGCGACGGCCTACTCTTTCACAACTAGACGTCGTCGCCTTCTAATTTCAGCAACTGTGAGTGTCTCGATTTTGACTTTGGCCATTTTCTTCATATATTCGCGCCTTTTCGTCCAAATAAGTGCCATTCCAGCATTTTGCCTTCAAGAGACCTAAAAAGTGAAAAGGAACGATATTAAGCAATAACGGATACAAAAGTGATCAAATAAGGACTTAAACGACCCCTCAAAATGGTACCTTTTAAAACCTTATCAGTTTTGAAGTCGCTTTTGCTAAATCTCATCAAAACGAAAAATCATTAGAACGACAGATACGTGATCTAGCCGCTTCCAAGAATGCTCTGTTGTCTCAAATAGAACAACTGAAACATGAATATAAAAAACAACTTAATGCTCTTACTTTGGAAACTCAAAAAGCCAAGGCTGAGTTGTTAACTTGTCAAAAACAGTTCTCTGAGTACAAACAGCATTCCACAAAACGAATAGATAACTATCTTGAAGAAATTGTCGACTTACAAACCAAAATCAAAGAGTTTCGAAATGTTGTTTACAAACATGGTGAGTCAATCACAACCATTCAAAAGTTTACTTTTAAACCTAATCCAAATGGATATGGACCAATTCTTGCCTATTACAAACCTAAGTTTTCAAACAGAGCATTCAAACCAAATCCTGATGTTTACAGTGCAGAACATAGAATTGATGATTCAATTATGACTGTTGTTGAATATAATCGCATGGAGGAATTAGATGCAGATGACGAGAGTCGGTCAAAAATGGAAAATGCCGTTTATAACAAACCATTTAACTATTCAAAAGCCGTTACTTTTTTCAAACAACAAGATACTTCTAACAAACCATTTGTTATCACACCAGTCTCTAAAGTTAGTCCCAAACACAATGGTGCACAAATTAATGGTCCTTTACCTTCACTTAGTGAAGTTAAAACAAAAGCCGAAATTTGTCGCGTTATTAAATACTTTGACACTTTCTTATCTGACCTAAAAATTTTGGAACGTGAGATTGATTTCATTCTGAAATAAAAGTTGAACATTTTCAATCGCCAATGGCGCGAGAACATCGAGACATTCTTCAGAAAAGACTTTTACCCCATGTTAAAAATTTGAAAACTTGTGCACTATATTGGGAAAGGGATTTTCACAAGGAACTTGGTCTCATGAAAACCGTTTTCGAGAAAACAGAAACATCGATTTCAAATACTAAACGTAAAAAGAAATTGTTGAGAAAAGATGTTGATCGACTCTTGGAAAATGTTATCTGTGCTGATATCCATAATGTTGAGAAAAGATGTTGATCATCTCTCTGCTAATATTGTTGATTTTGTTGAAATTGTTGTGAATACTGATAATGTGCTTCAAATCGAGTCTTTAAAAGTTGAAAATGAACGATTATTAAACAAACTTTCAAATGCAAAACGTCGTCTTAATTGGTGTCAAAAGGATATTCACGATCAACAACTTGTTTTTCAAAACAAAATCGCCAAGTTGCATGCAAAAAATCTTAATCCAAAATTTGAGCAACTGGATGATCAAAACGTGTCTTTTAAGTGTCAAATCTCAAAATATGAAGATGAACTTTCAAAAGTTAAACAAGAATATGGTGTCATATTTGATTTACTCAAACAGACTCGTGGTGAAGCATCAAATGAACTTGATCATCATCTTGCACACACTAAAGAAGTCATGAATTTTGCTGGAAATCTTCGTTCTGAAAATCAAGATTTGGTGCACACTATCATTAAGTTAAGGGAAATGTTAGGAAAGTATGAACAAGTTCAGCCTAGCATCATTAAGACAATTGCACCTGTAACACTTAGCAAACGTGAACCCAGAATGCCTACTGACAAAACACAAGATACTAATGTGTTTCCCTCTACTGAAACAGGAATAGTTGCCTCTTTTCCCAACGTCCGCACTTCACAGCCTAGGAGCAATACAAGGAAGAATAGGAAGTTGCGACCTAAGAAAAGATCAATAAAGAATGCTGAAGTAGAAGAACACCCTAGGATTTTGAATAAGACTCATGTTGCACCCACTTTAGATATTGCGTCTGACAAATGTAATGGAAAAAGTGTTGTAACGAATGCTAAACCTTTAAGTACTTTTGATATTCAGTCTGATGCTTCTTGTGTTATTTGTCGTAAAAGTATGCTTTCTGATTGTCATGACAAATGTGTTGTTAGAGCTATCTTGTCTCGTTTACGGAATCCTAAGAATCGGAATACCTCTAGGCCCACTAATGCTTCTAAGTCTGTGCTTGGTAAACCGCCCTCCTTAGATTCTAAGAAACGCATTGATGTACCTATAGTTCCAGTATCACCTCTAAGGAATGTAGTACCACCTAGTGCATTCACTAAGACTAAAGCTAAGACTAGTTGGAGATGGCAGAAATGGATACATAATACACTAGGATTTAAAGGATGCCTAAAATCATTGATGTGTGTATTTCTACTATAACTTCTGAGGAACCCTCTAACTCATCGGGTTCCACATCTACCTCTATTCCATCTGTGTTGTCTGTGTGTAATGCAGGTGATACAGATCATCCTTTGGATTGTTGATAGCGGATGTTCCCGACACATGACAGGCAATCTTAAACTGTTATCCAACTTTATTGCAAAGTTCATTGGCACTGTCAGATTCGGGAATGATCACTTCGCAGCTATCATGGGCTACGGAGATTATATCAATGGCAATATTGAAATTAGCAGGGTTTATTATGTGGAAGGCCTCGGTCACAATCTCTTTTCAGTCGGTCAATTCTGTGATGGAGATTTGGAAGTTGCTTTTAGGGAGAAAACTTGTTTCATTCGTGATCTACAAGGAAACGATCTTATGTCTGGCTCTCGCAATTCTAGTCTATACACAATCTCAATGCAAGACATGGTTGCTTCATCTCCCATTTGTCTACTCTCAAAGGCTACATCTACAAAATCTTGGCTATGGCACCGTCGTCTCTCACATCTAAACTTTCAAACCATCACCAACCTTGCTCGACACAAAATTGTTGAAGGTCTCCTGAGATTTCGGTATTCTAAAGATCACCTATGTTCAGCTTGTGAACAAGGAAAAAGCACCCGTGCTCATTTTCCCTCAAAGGTGGAACACAGCTCTCAGCATGTGCTTCATCTTCTTCACATGGATTTGTGTGGCCCGATGCGCATGCAAACGATTAATGGCAAACGATGCGTCTTGGTAATTGTCGATGACTACTCACAAAATGGACTTGGGTCTACTTTCTTCGAAGTAAAGATCAAGCTCCACAGATGATCATTACCTTTCTCAAGAAAAATCAAGTTCAGCTCCGGAACACCGTCCGCCAAATCAGAACAGACAAAGGAACTGAATTTGTTAACCAAACTCTTCGAGAATTATATGAGAAAGAGGGAATTGAGCATCGTACATCTATTGCACATACACCAGAACAAAACGGAGTTCTTGAAAGACGAAACCGAACGTTAGTGGAAGCTGCAAGAACAATGTTAATCAATGCTAAACTTCCAGATTACTTGTGGGCATAAGCTGTATCAACTGCATGCTATACTCAAAATCGTTCAATGATTACAAAACGCCACAACAAACACCTTTTGAGCTTATCCACAACCATAAACCGAATCTCAAACACTTTCATGTATTTGGATCCCTTTGCAACCCAAATAATGATCGTGATGACTTTGGAAAGCTCAAAGCCAAAGCTGACATTGGAGTCTTTATAGGATATTGTGATAATTCTAAGGGTTTCCGGATCTGGAATCGTCGTACAAAGCAGGTTATGGAAACGATTCATGCTAATTTTGATGAACTTACAGAAATGGCTTCTGAGCATAACAACTTGGAACCCGGTCACAACCGTTTAAACTTCCCTCAAACCCCATCATCGGCTGAACTAAGCCCCCAGCTTACTCGTCAACAAATGGAAACGCTATTTGCTCCGTTGTTTAGTGATGACATTGATGAACGTGCTCCAGGTGTATCCGTTGTTTCTGCTGCTCAACCTGATCATACTCTTATACCTGATACACCTGCTACAACAACTACTATTGAAGAAGCACCACCAGTTGACTCTACAACAACAGTTGAACAAACTGCTTCCAACGACGCTGAACCACCTGCTGATGTTCTTATTGAAGTACCCCCACCTGCAAATTTTGATCCAAATGCATTCTTTAACCCGTTTGCCAATGAAACTGTTGCACCTGATGTCGCGGAATCATCAACAAACCATTTGAATCCTCAAAATCTGCACAATGTATACCAACATCAACCCTCTACACATCGTTGGACAAAAGACCATCCTATAGAGAATATTATTGGCAACCCGAATCAACCAGTCGTTACAAGGCAACGTCTTCACACATATGGTGAACATTGCATTTATGCTCTCACTGTCTGCCAAACTGAGCCTAAAAACATTAAAGACGCAATGACAAAAGACAACTGGATTGAATCCATGCAAGAAGAACTCAACCAATTCAAACATCTTGAAGTATGGGAACTGGTTGAAAGACCAACAGGGGTCTACGTCATTGGTCTCAAATGGATTTGGAAGAACAAATTGGATGCTGAAGGGAACGTAATCAGAAACAAGTCACGTCTGGTGGCTAAGGGTTATAGACAGGAAGAGGGTATTGACTTTGAAGAATCATTCACTCCGGTTGCTCGTCTTGAGGCTGTTCGGATTTTTCTCGCGTTCGCGGCTCATATAAACATAACGGTCTTTCAGATGGACGTCAAAACTGCTTTTCTGAATGGACAACTGAAAGAAACGGTTTATGTCAGCCAGTCAGAAGGATTCGTTGATCCCGAGTTCCCGAACCATGTCTACAAACTGAACAAAGCTATGTATGGTCTCAAACAAGCTCCTCGGGCGTGGTACGATAAGTTATCATCCTTCCTCATTGCCAATAAATTCACCAAAGGTTCGGTCGATCCCACACTTTTCATACAATATCACGGGGCTCACATCTTAATCGTTCAAATCTATGTGGATGAGATCATTTATGGGTCAACACATTTAAAATACTCAAATGCTTTTGCAAAATTAATGACAAAACATTTTGAAATGTCAATGATGGGTGAACTCACATTCTTTCTAGGAATGCAAGTTCATCAATCACCCCATGGTATTTTCTTGAGTCAGTCCAAATATGCCCTTGAACTGTTAAACAAATTTGGAATGCAAAACTGTGACACCTATGCCACACCAATGGCTCACACCAAGAAGCTAGACGCTGATTTACATGGGAAATTGGTGGACCCTACCAAATACCGTAGTATTATTGGGTCTCTCATGTATCTAACAGCTAGCAGGCCTGATATTGTTTTTGCTGTATATCTTTGCTCCCGTTATCAGTCGAGACCAACTGAAACCCACCTCTCTGAGGCAAAAAGAATCCTCTGATACATCAATGGAACCATTAACTTGGGGATCTGGTATCCGAAGGATTCTGGTTTTGAACTAATAGCATTTTCAGACGCTGATCACGTACGATGCTTAGATTCACGGAAAAGTACTTCAGGAGCATCACAATTTCTTGGTGATAAACTGGTGTCATGGCAATCGAAGAAGCAGGATTGTACATCACTCTCCTCAACAGAAGCAGAATATGTAGCCATGTCGGCATGTTGTGCTCAAGTCATTTGGATGAGAACACAACTCAAGGACTATGGTTACGTATTTGACAGAATCCCGATGTACTGCGACAATCGGAGTGCTATTGCGATCTCGTGCAATTCAGTTCAACATTCGAAATCAAAGCACATCGATCTTCGATATCACTTCATCAAGGACCACGTGGAACAGGGTACTGTTGAATTATACTTTGTGGGTACGAAATACCAATTGGCAGATCTCCTCACCAAAGCCTTAGCTCCTGCTAGGTTTAATGAGTTGGTCTACCGGATTGGTATGCGGTGTTTGACTCAAGAGGAACTGAATGAACTCTTAAAACATTCTTCAAACCAGTCAAACACCAAAACCTATTTTGTAAATATTTTTCAAAAAACAAAATACAAAATTATAAAATCAGATAAAACAACAAAAATATTCTTCTATCTATATTTCTTTAACATGGCAAGTACAATTCTTCCATCAACACTCAAATCTTTCAAAATTCAGTATTTTTTTGATCAAGTGTTGAGGGGGAGAAAATAAATATTCTTAAAGTTCAATAAAACCTTGTACTTGCATGTTACCTTATCCCGGTTGTTTCTTTAATAATGGTGGTCATATTTCTGGTTTTCTGACACTCCTCGGACTAAAATTTATAAACTTTCATTATTTCTTAAGTCGAGGGGGATTGTCGTCAAATTTCTTTCCAAATATCATTCGTTTGGTAACCAAAATGGTAGTTAAAGGCATTGAATGTAAATGGAAAAGGTGGAAGGGCTAAAACTGTCAAAAGCTTAAAGTTATTTTTAATAAAAATACCCACCAAACTCATTTAATTCACCTCATTTATTATCATCACCAAACACATCCTACGCATAAAAATCGTTCTGCAAATCCGGTTTCTTGATCATAAATTTGTAAGTTGTTTCACAATCTTCAAGTGTTTTTAAACAATGGTTTTGAATCTTTCTTAAATCCAATGGTTAAAACGTTAGATTGAGTGATTGTTGTGTTCTACGCATAAGCGTATGAACACGTAATCGTGTTTGAGTGTTTTTGGTTAATGTGATTGTGTCAAAACGTTTACTTAATCATACTGAAACCATTTCCATCATCAAAACGCACCCAGAAACACGAATTGAATGATTTTGAAAATTAGGGTTCATACGTTAGTTTGGGGTTTTTCATATGTGAGTGTTTTTGGTTATAAAGATTGTCATAAGATGTTGTTTACAAGTAGAATTGATCATATCTATGCCCAGAACTCACCCAGAAACATCAATCGTGATAGTATTTAAATTTTAGGGTTTATGTTCATACGGTTTGGGTATTTTTGATTCATGACATGTTTGATGTTAAAACTTGGATAAGACAACTTAATAGGCTTCTTAGACTTACCAGAATCATTTTGATGCAATTCCTATGGCAATCTCTTACTCGTAGAAATTAAACCTTAGGGTTTAGGTTTACGCATAAGGATTTCTACGCCTATCTGTTTGACTGAGTGTTCGTGATTAAATCTGTTATGGAATGAATGTATGTGTTAATATTGATGCTATGATGAACTTATTTCAGGTTTGTTACAAGTGAAAATTCAGAATCAAGGTTACTAGCAAACTACGCATAAGGATCACCTTACGCGTAGCATGTTATGCGTAAGAGAAATCTTACACGTAACGTTTACGCGTAAGGTTCTACATAAGGGACTACGCGTATCCTGTGAAGGATATGCGTAAACAGTGACCTCTACGCATAAGGTTGATTCTTACGAGTAAGCCTTACGCGTAAGGTTTTATATACACTTACGCGTAAGCTCTACGCATAAGGTCCCCTTTTTCCTACGCGTAATATTTCTTACGCGTAAGTCAGGGTCCTACGCATAAGCTTGCGTTTTACGCGTATACCTATCATGTTTACGCATAAGCTGCCATTTCTACGCCTAAGCCTTGTTTTAACCTTAATTATGAATTGTTACGCGTGCAAACTTGTAAATAAATAAATCATTACGCCTCGAAACCAATAATGTCACTAATAAGCTTAAATGTTTAACAAGTTGTGAATAATAAGTGAAAACATGGACTTTAAAACTTAAAGTTAATCAACTCACGTAACTTATCACGAAGTCATTGGACTATTAGACAAACAAGTGACATTGGACTCGTAACAATCATCGACATATCACATTCAATAATTAGACAATATAACCATCTGTTGACTAACATAATGTCTTTCGATATGTTGGTTCTTTTGGCTAAATATCTTTCAGATCATGACATGGACGCTCAAATGCAGAATGTGGATGCACCAAATGTTCTCATCGTTGCTGATATCTTCCCTAATGGCTATCCGATGAAGATTGGAAAGAACAACCTTCGTTTTGACTTTGAAACTCTCACCTGCTCAGAGTCTTCTTGCTTGATTGCTGTAGATATTCTGAAGAATCATCCTTATCAGAACATGCTCTCAAATTCTACTACAGTGCCTGAGATCTACATTCATCAGTTCTGGAACACAATGCAAAAGATCAAAGGACAAAATGCTGTGACAATGACTCTGAACCACAAACAAGTCACCATCACACATGCAGACTTAAGGACTGTTCTCCTCATTCCCGACATCGAGCCTATCGATTACGTTGCTGCACCAACTGAAGAGACTGTTCTACAATTCATGATCGACATTGGTTATGACGAAGCTACAGGAGTAATCACTAAGCATTCATACGTGGATCTTAAGAATATTCCTCAACCTTGGAGAACTCTCTACATCATCATCACCAAATCTGTTTTCGGTCGTGACAGTGGCTATGAGCATCCCAAGCTCATGGAACTGCAGATCTTTTGGGCTTTGATCAACATGAAGCACATCGAAATTGAAGCTCTGATATGGGATAACATGATGTCATTCCTCTAAAAGCTTGGCTCAAAGATTCCTTATATCAGATATACAAAACTATTGATCCAAAGAGCACTTGGACTTAATCCTGATATCCCCAAGAGACTCAATGACCCCAACAATCACGACATGTTATATGAACCTACTCTAACAGTCAGATTTAAGGAATCAACAACAAAGAAACAAGGTGCTGTGTTACCGGATCGCCTTCTCTCTGATGAAATCAAACAGCTTTACTCATACAAAAGATATCTGGTAGCAGTTGATGAAGGCTAAGTTGGTTCTCTCGATGACAAGTCTTCTGGTACACCTACTAAGAAAACCAGAAGAGGAAGTGTAGGAAGTGCTGCAACCACTGAGAGTCCAAGAAAGTTTCCTAAAAGGAAACCTGGACGTAAGAGGACAGTTCCTTCCAAGAAAGCTATCCCTATTCCCAAATTTGAACCGCAACAAAAGCTAAAGGATGAAAGCTCTGAGGAAACTGAATCAGAAGAAGAGATAACTTACTCTGAAACAGTCAAAGATGACACTCAAACAGCCACAAAGCCTTCAAGTCCCAAAGGTGATAAAGGAAAGACTCCATTTATTGACCACGAAGAAGTAAGCTCTGATGAAGAGCCTCTGGATACTGATTACAGGAGGAAGTTAAAATCATTAGACTCTAACACGTTGCGAAAGAGTTTGCAAAGGATCAAATGGGTGGCCCCGGAGGGTCAAGTGGTGATGTCCAATCTACACCAATTCCTGATGCGGTTAATCAACCCGATAAGTGAACTGGTGCCACCACTCTTGAGCAACAACAAAAGCAACATGAGGATTCTATTGAGTATGACATTGAGGAACCAGAAACTGAGAAGTCAGAGAAAGATAAAGCTGATGAAGAAGCTGCAGCTCAAGCCAAAGCTGATGCAGAGGCCACATCTCAAGCTAAAACAGATGAAGAAGCTAGGATTCAGGCTGAAGAACAGGCTAAAACTGGTAAAGATGACCAAGTAAACTACGATGATTATCTTCTCAACAGTCCAACTCGTTCCAAGGAGAAAACTTCTGAACCTCCTAAGGACCCTGAACCTCCTCATGACTCTTCATCATCAGATTCATCCTCTCACTCTTCACCACCACCATCCAAAAGATCAACCAGATCCACATCCAAATCAGTAAAGAAGCCAACGGCATCTTGGATCTCTCAAGCTAAGACAAGTGATAAGGTT
Organism: Chrysanthemum seticuspe; assembly: GCA_019973895.1. NCBI lineage: Eukaryota > Viridiplantae > Streptophyta > Magnoliopsida > Asterales > Asteraceae > Chrysanthemum > Chrysanthemum seticuspe. The sequence goes on along the minus strand of BPTQ01000008.1, from coordinate 283,817,280 downwards.
TTAAAAGGTACCTTTTTGAGGGGTCGTTTAAGCCCTTATTTGCTCACTTTTGTATCCGTTATTGCTTAATATCGTTCCTTTTCACTTTTTAGGTCTCTTGAAGGCAAAATGCTGGAATGGCACTTATTTGGACGAAAAGGCGCGAATATACGAAGAAAATGGCCAAAGTCAGAATCGAGACACTCAAAGCTGCTGAAAACATAAGGTGATGGCGTCACAGCTTATACGCGACGCCGTCGGAGGATTTTGTGACGGGACAGAGGCCAAAACTCCTATTTTCAAGTGACGAAGTCAAGTTATAAAAGAGTAGGCCGTCGCAACTCAGACGGCCTAGATGCAATCCAGACGGCGTCAGAAGCTGAAGAGGACGGCGTCACAAGCATAAGGTGACGCCGTCGCAAGTCTAACGTGGCCAAGACGAAACCTTAATGACGGCGACACGACGGCGTCACAAAACAAAAGGTGACGCCGTCGCAGATGTAATCTTATATATAGAATCCGAATTTTTCAGTATTTGTGTGTAGTCTTTTGGAGTAAAAACCTAAACCGAACCAAGGCTGTCTTGTACAGTATTTTAGGGTTCCAAACCCTATCTTACATCAAGATAAGTGTTTTACTTCATTAATACAATTATGTCTTTGATTATTTGTGTGTATGCTTGCATGTTCTCCATGTCCGGCTAATTTACTTGTGTGTTTGCTTAGGGAATATGAAACTTAATTATTGAATATTGATTGGTTGTCTCTTATCTTAGTTGATTAATGATCTAGTAATGCGATAGGTCATTCGTTGTGTACTTAATGCTTGATTAAATCTTTGTGAACCTTAGAATATAACTCCTTGAGTAGTTGTAAGCTAAACCATCCAAAGAGTGCCTTAGAGTAAGAGTTTATTATCCCTAGTGGTTTTTGTAGACGAGACCCTTTGGTAAGTTCAAAGAGTTAGGGAGAAACGCATACCCTACAAACTAGACACACAACGCAACTAAGAATAAGGACGTGACAATTCAACCACCAATAGGAGATAATTAAGGAGTAGTAAAACCTAAGTAAACACATCTTTAAACTATCATACGAGCACACAATAAATAGACATAGACTACATACACCTTAGATTAGATAATTAGATAAGTAGAGTAATCGGTAGCAATACCAACCCCCCAAATCCAAACCCCGAGATTCATACCTTTCCTTTCCTTAAAAAATATAAAAAGATAAAAAATAATCTTCCTTAACCCCAACCTTAGCGTAGTAACTTCTTACTAGCATTCCTATTCCCCTAGAGAACGATATCAATACCCGTGGCTTACCCTAATACTACACTACAACGATTAGGTTCACTCCCTAGGGTGTTGAAAAACTTGCTCGACGAAAAGGAAGTTCCTTTGACCCCGAACAACGCGTGTAGCGTTATCAACAAGAATCGTTAAAGCTGTCAAACAGGTAAGGAAGAAAGACATGCTTTACAAAAAGCTGAATTTTCTCGCTGACCAGGTACAGTACCTTCATGACGAGAATGACAAGATGAAAGATGCAAGGGAGTACACCCAGAAGTTCATAGAACGTGATCCTCAAGGGGAAATGAACGAGATGATCAAAGGTTACACTCACAAGTTCCTTCTTGACATCGTTCCTGGAGTTACAAAGGAGATGTTTACAAAACAACTCTATCCGAATCTATTGCATTTGGCCAAGCAAACTATGAGATCAACACCAATGCATGTAAACATCAATCCAAATGATCCCATAATCTTCTCAGATGCTGAATTGGTTAACCGGCTGGTAGCTCAAATGTCTAAACGATCTGCAACATTTGCCTCTTACGAAGGTAAATTGTTTGAAGCATTGCTGGAATACCAACTTAAATCAGCATGAAGAGAAGAAGCTGAGCAGCATAAGCGTCCAAGAGACGATGAAGATAAGGATAAAGATAAAGATCCTAAACGCCCGAAGAAAACTGGTGAATCATCCTCCATGCAACCTCCACCCCAAAGGACTCCAGCTCAACCACGATCTCCTCCACGTTCTTCTACTGAAAAACCTCAGGACTCTAAGTTGCCACCCCAGACAGAGAAAACCGGTGATCACTTTGAGTACACTGGTGGTGACGATGAGGAAGTCCTTGAGCCCCAACAATAACCCACCTCTCCCGCTTCAACAACAAAGAAACCATCATCCTCATCAAAGCCTAAGGAAAAGAAGAAGACTCCCAAGGCTGATGTCATCTCATGGCTTGACGATGACGACACCGAATATGATTGGTTCTCAACACTTGTTGCTGCAACACCCGCCTTAACTGAAGACCAAGATATAGTAGGAGGTAGTACATTGGAGCATGCAAAGTTATTGCAAGAAAAGTTCCGAGTGAAGAAGATGACGAAATCAGAGTTGAAACGAATCAAGAATGAAGCTTTTCAAATACTCAAAGACAGCTCGGAAAGTGCTATTGAAGTTGAATATCACCTTGAAAACATAGCACGAGCCATGTCTAACAACATTGATTGGCTCAACCCTGAAGCAAACATCGACTACACCAGAAAAGAAAACGCTCCATACTACACAGATTGGACCAAACCTCTACCTACCATTGGTCGACCAGATCAACCTCATATTCCATTTCAATACTTCTTCAACAACGACCTGGACTTTCTTCTACATGGTAGCGATGTGTCAAAGAAATACGCTACATCATTTACACTTCCGTTCCTGGCAGCCATATACTCTAACTGCATAGCCATCGAGGAAAAGGCTACCCACATGTTCAACAACAGAGTGGAAGAGTATGACATCGATGCAATGTACGAGATTCACCGTTGGCCGGAACGCCGATGAATCTACTACAGAAGCTGCCAGGTTCGAAGGTCTCAACATGAAGTGTATAGTACACAAGGGATCGTTGCTATTAAACATGTCACTCTCTCGTCTAAATGGGACTACACATTTCTCAAGACAGTCGTGGTCAAGAGACAAGACGAAGAGGACTATGAATTCTGTGAAGCGGACTTTCAGAACTTGTCTCTCAATGATATTGAAGATCTGTATCTTGCCAAAGTACAGGGAAGAATGAGACAATTCTCGACTGAAATTCAACGTGAATACATCAAGTCCTTGCTCATCTTCATCAGAAGCATAGTGATCCAGGAATGTGTAGAAGACTTGCAACTTGCTGTTGAGTCGTATCAGACACATGTCAACTTCACCAGACCTAAGCTGGAACTTCCTGATATCAACCATCTTCCTCAATTCACTCTCATCAGCAAACCCTTTGGAGTAGTCTACCGCAGTAAACTACACTGCAATTGCTTGATGGCGTGTACAGAGCTTCATAAATTTGGAGATTCAACTTTGAAGCATGTCAGGGAAGGGCTAGCATATCGATTAAAGGCGATTCAACAAGGCATTGTGTTAATACAAATAAGCCGTAAAAACGTTTATTTATATTTTACGATCTTCTAATGTTTTGTCGATAACAAACGTAAAATCATTTTAACGAAACAAATAGAGTACGTAAATAGTTTGAGTTGATAGTTTTCTAACACACTTACGTTTTCACATAAAACACTAAAAACAAGCCTAAGTGTTTTTATGATTTAGATACATATGTACAACAACTAGTGTTTACATATTGGGTTAACATATACTTAAACTAAGTATACTAAAATGGGTAAGAACAAGTATATAATAAAATGGGTAAAAACAAGTATATACTAAATAGGTAAAACTAGCAAATGGTTTTGACCCATAACCCATGGTTTTACTTATACCACTTAACCAAGTTCATTGTATCCTTAAGATACATTGTATCTAGAAAGAAAACCATGGATCAACCCATAACCCATGACCCATAACTAAAAATACCCATGGGCAAAGAGGAGCGTTCCACGGATCCCTGGCTTTGTGCTAACCGGATCCTAAGTGGAAGGGATCCGTGGGATCCGGGGAAACAGTAGAGAATTTTCTCTATAAATAGAGAGCCATTTCTTCCTTTCTATTTATCTTTTCACACACATACTTTCCCCAAGTATTCTAACCCTCTAACCTTAGATCCAAGTGATCTATGTAGTTTTGTCTTTTGTTTTTGTGTGATATTCTAGGTTCCTCTTAAAGGAAAGATCACCACTTCTTGAAGATGTGCAAGCTCAAGTCCATGAGTTGCCATGCTTCATCATCATCAAGACAACGAAGGTTCTCTTGTTGATAGATATACCTTTCTCCATAGATGTTGGGTTAAAGCCATTAGTGAAGGATGCCGAAAGTGTCAAGACGAAAGCATTAGTGAAAGGTGATTATCGTTCGTGTCAAGAGCATTAGTGAAGAATGCTATAGGTGTCAAGACGAAGGCATTAGTGAAGGGTGCCAAGCGTTGTGTCAAAGGCATTAGTGAAGGATGCCAAAGAATCAAATCAAGTAGCATTTGTGAAGAAATGCCTAGGTCGTATAATCGATGAGGTGCATCGTTATACATATAAGTATTTGTTTATTTACAAGGATGGTGATATCCTTGATGGTGTTGTAACAAGGATTAGATCTCCTTGAGATTAGGTGTTGTGTCGTGAAGGGTAGTAGTTCCTCCATAGTAATGGAACTAGGTGCTTAGCCTAGTACCTAATAAAGGGTAGGCGACGTTGTGATAGGATTAGTTCTCCTAAGCCGTGAAAGAACTCGGTGGTTAGCCTAGCACCGTATAAAGGGTAGGCGACGTTGTGTTAGGTGTGGTTCGCCTTGGTGTGAAAGAACTCGGTATTTAGCTTTGTACCGGAAAAAGGTTAAGCGACGTTGTGAAGGCTTCTCCGCCACAAGGAGTTGGTGTAGTGCTTACGAACTCTCGAGTAGGTGACTCGGGGAGTGGAGTAGGGCAAGGAAGGTGTCCTTGTAGCCGAACCACTATAAATAACTTGTGTCGTGGTGATGTGCTTCTTACTCTTTATGTTTCATTACACATCTATATATCTACCTATCAACATCCAACATAAACAATTAAATAGATTGACATAAGTCGATCTAAATATTTAAAAGGAAGTTTTAAATTGGTAAAACTATTCAACCCCCCTTCTAGTTTTCCACAATTGGTATCAGAGCTTCGTTACCAAGTTTCTGAAAGTATGTTGTACTTTAAAAACTTGATACGATCCATGTATGTTTGAAAACTACAAAGAAGGATTGTTTTTGTCACATTTTAAAAATTCATTATATTGCTTATTGTTGGACAATGATAGAATGTTCTAACATTTTTTTAAGCATTATCCATACTAGGATTTGGAGTCACCAAGAAGATCATAAAGAATTTATCGAAACATTTCTCTTCGCAAAAAGAATGTATAAACATTCTTATAACATTAATCTGGAGATTCCAAGAAGATCACTAAAACATCTAAATACTTCTTTTATTAAAAGAATATTTGGCAAAGGTATGATCTCTAATTACTTACATTTATTGTTATTATCAAAATGTTAGTTGCATGATTTGTTAGAAATTGTTCTCGTAGTTTTTTATATTATAGTCCCTATCAAATGAGTTTTCTCCGACTTATTTAAACTACATTACCAACTCATAATAATGATATCTTAGTTATATGATAACATCAATCATTATTCATCACAAAGAATTTATTGACAATTCATCTATGTCAATAAATATCCATGTGAAACTTCTTATGTTATAATAAAATGGGATTTTATTATAATGTTTGAAAAGCTTCCCAAGAATTATGACTGATTCTTAAAAAAGGGAACCTCGTCTAATAGGAATAGTATTGAATCTTCAAAACCTCAAACCACAAGTTTTAGAACCTTAACGCCAAAACATTAGGCGTTTTAGAACTCCCAAACCATAGTTATCAAGGAATGTTTGAGCTGAATTTTGCTGTTATGCCGGATCCCTTCGTTTATACTAGCCGGATCCCAAATGAGAGGGATCCACGGGATCCGTGCAACAGAAGACAATATAAACTGAAAAATGATCACAGTGGATGTTCCATAATCATACTCACCTCAAAGACTCACGAACAAGAACTAAGGTACTGTTCATAGGAGCAAATTGATCATTCTTCTCAAGCTTAACAATCACTTGTGTAAGTATAATCTTCACCACATTGTTAATTTAATTCCTTGATTCTTAGAATTACAATTCCTTCATCTTTAAGAGTTGGGTTTAAATGGGGTTATCATAATTTGTCACCACATTGTTTTCTAAGATAATCTAAATCAAAGAATTAACATTGTTAATACAAATTAAACACATTTCTTGAACTCAACAAAGATGATGAGAGCAAAATTGTGATCAAACCCTCTAGGTTACTATTCACAATTAACACCACATTGTGGTTGTGTTGTTTAGGAACATTCATGCCAAGCAACAAGCAACAAAATTACCAAGACACTGCTCACTACATACCCATGTACCATAGGAAAGATGGTTTAAGTCCGGACGATAGGAAAACCTTTAAGTTGCTTGAAAGGAGACTCTTTCATGAAGCTAGAGTTGTTGATCCATCATTTCTTGCAAATACAGACATGAGGGAAGTATTTGGAACTATTGGCTTTGATTGTTTACTGGATATAAACGAGGAAATTTGCCCGGTCTTTGTGCTCGAATTCTACAAGACAATGGGTATAATTAGAAATGATGATGGGTCCATTTCAATTGAATTCACCATCAATGAGCGAGAGTTTAGTCTTTCACTTGAGGAATTCGGAAGAATAATAGGAGTGCCACATGATGGTGTTTGCATGTACTCTAATAAGTGGTCGTTGCAAGAATTACACTCTATGGTTGATCATCACGACATTTATCACGCAACAATCCCGGAAGCAACCACGGTAAGAGACACCTTGTTTTTGCCAAGACCATCCCCATCAAGGGTTACTAGGAAATCAAAAGTGATCCATAGGGATCCTTTCCAAATAGAGCTCTCGGAGATGTACCCGTTGTATAGAAAATGGGAAGATGTGATTAGAGAGAATGTGGTGTGTCTAGTAGGAAACAAGGATCACCCCAACGCATGCCTAAGCTTCATGATGTATTGTCTAGTGACCGAAACCCGTTTCAACATTGCCTACTACATGGTCAAGAGAATGGCAAGTGTAAGAAGCATGGACAAGATGGTGCTTCCATATGCAATGCTTCTAACCCGTCTTGCAAAATTCATCTTTGCATTAGACCCCTCTCCACAATCCTTGGATCATAGCTTCTGCAATAAGGTTATGGTACCATTAACCGAGGGTAGAACAACAAGGTTTATGGTGGAAGGCAAGAGGCCACACCCACCCACGGATTCCTCGGACGAAAGGGAAAGGCAAGGAGAAGGTGGAGGTGAAGGGAGTAGTAGCAACCCACTTGAAAATATCGATCTTGACCCCTTGGATTACATTAACCAATTGCCAAACATCCCTAATGAATCACCCGAATGGCAACAAACCAAGGGAATCTTCAAATGCTTCGCCAATTTCTTGAGGAAGAAGAAGTGAAGATAGTTCGATAAAGAGTGGAGGACGGGTGAAGAAGTGAAGGAGGAAAAGAAAGGTAAGACCTTAGGAATCTAGTGTATGATAAACAATCTCAAACAATGGTTTGTAAACACTTTAAACTATACTTGTAGTATGTAGGTATTGCCATATCTTGGCACTAAACATCCTAACTTGGGTGTTTGGAAAATGAGATTTTACGACCTCTTGGAGTGGTCGTCGTCACTCATGTTAGGAATTTTAGTTCTTCCTACTTTGTTATTAATTATATTAGTTGTGTTCTTGCATTTAGTCCCCATAGAAACAACTAGGAGAAGCATTTACTAAGAAGTGCAAAATTGCACATTTGCTGAAAGCCTTCTGATCTGCAGTAGGCGGATCCCAGCATTTGTACTAGACGGATCCCTCCCAGAAGGGAACCGTGGGATCCGTGGTATCTGATATACAATACAGATTTAGGTACATCAAAATAGTCTACTAGATCACCTCAAACAAGTCAAACACAAGATACTAGAGCCAACTAAGTCCTTCTCTTATAGTTGAAAACTTCACTCTCATCCATGGCTTATCTAGGATACATCTTTGAAATATCTTTGACTTTTCAACTAGTCAAAACTCACCATAATTTTGCTCCAACACTCACACATTATCTATCACGATTGATAGCACTTAGTTAGGTATATCTTTCAATTTTAGCAAATTGATCTCAATCATCTTTTAATCAAAATTAGGGTCAAAAATTAGCTTTTCATTTCTTCTTATTTTTTTAGAATTTTAGTAAAATCCTATTAGGACATCATCTGACTTCTAGGACTTGTTATCACCATTTCTCCACATCAAATTAAATGGAATCATTGTCAAACATATAGCTAGACTACCCAAGGTCAAATTTTTGGGGCCAAAACCATCATTAAGCACCATTACTTGTTATGGTTAAGGATTTGAGATATCTAACAGCTAAAGACTTCAAAATTAAGTCAAACCATCAAAATCTATTAATAACAAACCTTACAAAAGCATAATGATTTCACCTAAACCTTGTCTGATAGCCGGATCCCTGGTCTTTAACCAGGCGGATCCCTACTGAGAGGGATCCGCGGGATCCGTAGATACAGAATGCATAAATCAGCTTCCATATTCAAATTCAAGACACCTTTTTAGCATAGATTAATTATCCTCCTAGAGCTGATCAAAACCTCAAGAGCATGCTTAGTCTTCTAAGTGGTCAAGAATTTAATTCACTAATTCAAATTATTCTTTATAAACCAAACAATCTTAGGTTTATGGCACCATCCTCAATTACCTTTCAAAAATCAAAAATTAGAAGCTCACATTAACATTTTCATCACCATGACAAAGGCTCTTAGCAACAACTCCTCAAACATAGGATCATCCAAAAGAAAGGGTCAAATGATTCATGAAATTTCATCCACCGAAACATCTCCCATTAGAAATAATAACTCTAGAATCCCACCTCATCAAACCAATCCAACAAAAGCTAAGAGAACCGCAAGGATTAGCATCAAACCTTTCCAACTAGAAAAAGGATCATCTAGTTCTAAACCAAACATGGCTAGTTCTAGCAAGCCTTCATTCATTGAGAATGGACTACACTCCTTGAATGAGCCTCTTCCTCATCCAAACATATATTCATTGTTCCATTCACCACCAAAAACCTCCCATTCACCAACCTTTTCATTGAATCGGGAACCCCCTTCAACACCAAATAGCCCATCATGGGAGACAAGGAACAACCTTGATCATATGGAAGAAGTTCCATTACCACCCTCATTTTTAGAACCTCTCCCTACTTCTCAAAATGAAGACCCCCAAACACACATTGAGCCCCCTCAAAACATCCTTTTCCCTCCGGGGCCAAACCAAGACAATATTTGCCCAAATTGTCTAAAAACTCAAGGACTTGTTCAAGAAGTACGAAATGAGATACATTTCATGTTCAATCATCTTCTTGCAAAGTTGGATCAATTCAAAAAGTCCACTCATCCCTAGACTTAAGCACATTATCACATTCTAAGTCTCGTAATGAGATTAGCATTAGTAGTACTTATGTGGCTAAAGTTCATTCTCTTAGTTCTTAGAGATTTGGTTGTGTATCTCTTGTTTTATTGAATGAATACTTATGTGCTATGATTATTTTATGCGTTGTGCTTGTTATATTGTACATATATCTCTTTTCCTCATTAGCATTGCTTGACATATCTTCACTGCTGAAGAAACTATCATCAGATAGTCGGATCCCTCCATAATGCCTAGACGGATCCCTCCAAGAAGGGAACCGTGGGATCCGTGGTACAGAAGCACAAATTTCTACTAACTTGAGTTTTATTTGCAGGAAATTATGCACTATACTCTTGTTTTCTAACCTTTACTTTATAGATTTTCAAAATAAGACATGAAGATTTTGACACCATAAAGCTAGGGGGAGCTTTGTGTCAAACGATATTTGCAAAACATTTGCAACATTAATCCGTTTTTGGATTATACTTCATGATACCCCATTGCATCTTTGCAATATTCAAGGGGGAGCACGCTTTTCATCACTTAGACGAACCATTTGCAAACTTAATTGCAAACACAATTAGTTTATTTTACGTCATGTCCTTGACGCCCTTTCAAAGGGATGGACTCGTCAAGGGGGAGTTAAGACGAGTACCATTCCCGTCACTTACTCTCTTTACATTTTTACATAACTTTCTTGTAAAAATTGTGTTAGTTTCTTTTAACACTTTTTATTTCGACAAAAAGAGGGAGAAGAAAGTAAAAACTACAAATTCAAACTTTCACGAATTTTAGATTTTTCCTTAAAATAATTTTATGTTTTGTCATCAACAAAAAGGGGGAGATTGTTAATACAAATAAGCCGTAAAAACGTTTATTTATATTTTACGATCTTCTAATGTTTTGTCGATAACAAACGTAAAATCATTTTAACGAAACAAATAGATTACGTAAATAGTTTGAGTTAATAGTTTTCTAACACACTTACGTTTTCACATAAAACACTAAAAACAAGCCTAAGTGTTTTTATGATTTAGATACATATTTACAACAACTAGTGTTTACATATTGGGTTAACATATACTTAAACTAAGTATACTAAAATGGGTAAGAACAAGTATATACTAAAATGGGTAAAAACAAGTATATACTAAATAGGTAAAAACTAGCAAATGGTTTTGACCCATAACCCATGGTTTTACTTATACCACTTAACCAAGTTCATTGTATCCTTAAGATATATTGTATCTAGAAATAAAACCATGGATCAACCCATAACCCATGACCCATGACCCATGACCCATGACCCATGACCCATGACCCATAACCAAAAATACCCATGGGCAAAGTGGAGCGTTCCACGGTTCCCTGGCTTTGTGCTAGCCGGATCCCAAGTGGAAGGGATCTGTGGGATCCGGGGAAACAGTAGAGAATTTTCTCTATAAATAGAGAGCCATTTCTTCCTTTCTATTTATCTTTTCACACACATACTTTCCCCAAGTATTCTAACCCTCTAACCTTAGATCCAAGTGATCTATGTAGTTTTGTCTTTTGTTTTTGTGTGATCTTCTAGGTTCCTCTTAAAGGAAAGATCACCACTTCTTGAAGACGTGCAAGCTCAAGTCCATGAGTTGCCATGCTTCATCATCATCAAGACAACGAAGGTTCTCTTGTTGATAGATCTAGCTTTCTCCATAGATGTTGGGTTAAAGGCATTAGTGAAGGATGCCGAAAGTGTCAAGACGAAAGCATTAATGAAAGGTGCTTATCGTTCGTGTCAAGAGCATTAGTGAAGAATGCTATAGGTGTCAAGACGAAGGCATTAGTGAAGGGTGCCAAGCGTTGTGTCAAAGGCATTAGTGAAGGATGCCAAAGAATCAAATCAAGTAGCATTTGTAAAGAAATTCCTAGGTCGTATAATCGATGAGGTGCATCGTTATACATATAAGTATTTGTTTATTTACAAGGATGGTGATATCCTTGATGGTGTTGTAACAAGGAGTAGATCTCCTTGAGATTAGGTGTTGTGTCGTGAAGGGTAGTAGTTCCTCCATAGTAATGGAACTAGGTACTTAGCCTAGTACCTAATAAAGGGTAGGTGACGTTGTGATAGGATTAGTTCTCCTAAGGTGTGAAAGAACTCGGTGGTTAGCCTAGCACCGTATAAAGGGTAGGCGACGTTGTGTTAGGTGTGGTTCGCCTTGGTGTGAAAGAACTCGGTATTTAGCTTTGTACCGGAAAAAGGTTAAGCGACATTGTGAAGGCTTCTCCGCCACAAGGAGTTGGTGTAGTGCTTACGAACTCTCGAGTAGGTGACTCGGGGAGTGGAGTTAGGCAAGGAAGGTGTCCTTGTAGCCGAACCACTATAAATAACTTGTGTCGTGGTGATGTGCTTCTTACTCTTTATGTTTCATTACACATCTATATATCTATCTATCAACGTCCAACATAAACAATTAAATAGATTGACGTTAGTCGATCTAAATATTTAAAAGGAAGTTTTAAATTGGTAAAACTATTCAACCCCCCCTTCTAGTTTTCCACACATTGCGTCACAAAAGAGATGGAATTCTCAGGAAAGACGGGATGTAAAGAGAATCATCAAGATGATTGATGAAAGGTTGTTTCGAAGGGACCAGTTCAGAACATTGGAAAGCTTCATAGGTGGCCGTCAACGTATTAATCTCTCAGGCTATCAACGACCAGTTCGCATTCCTGGAGTTATTGCTGACCTACCTGAAATTTATGGTACCCCTTAAACTGTCTCAATTTCTTATTTTGGATGTGTGATTATTAATGAAGATGGCTTGTGCACAAATAACAGTGTACAACCCGTTCTTGTAATGAAAGGACCCTGTGGTACACTTCAGTGCCACAATCCTATAAAAGGAGTGAAAGCTTCTTACTTTTGAGTAAAACCTATCAAACCTTTCAATTTTAAAAGGTTTTGCTCAAAAGAACAAGTACTTCCCCTTATGATTTTCAAAACCTCAACCGTTTATATCACTTGTTGAGGGGGAGTACTTGACTTATAAAATTTTGTTCACAAATTGTTCTTTGTGTAATTTTCCCACAAAACTCAAAATGGTCATATTTATTCTCAACATTTCTTCAAAAATAACATTTATATGCCATTTTTGAGGGGGAAAAAATTAGGTGATAAGAAATATGTTGTGTTTTGCTAATGAATCCTCGTGTGAAAAGACTTCAACCCATGAATTGATGGGAACTGAACAGTCATACATTGAAAAGATTTGTCTTCCAAGACTTATCCAAGTAAATTGTACCTATTTGAGAAGCTCTTAATAGACATGAACTGTGACGGGTTTGACAACCTCTCGGGGTTGTCCACATCTTCAAGGTAGTTATTAGAGCTAGTTGTCACCTAAAAACTGACAATGTATCTCTTTAACTATGCAACGTAATAGTGTCTCGCAAGGAATTGTCTATCTTGAGTCGATCAATTCAAAAAGTGCGCGCTCTTTCCTCACTGTGCAGATTTCTGTCAAAACTCTTAAGCACAGGTCGAGGGGGAGTATTTCTGAAAATCTAAAACTCTTGAAGTGTTCAAACATGTTTTTCATTCACAAACACTTCGAGAGATTTTCATGAAAATGATTTTATGGCAGTGGAGTTATAAGGTGATTAAGGTTAGGAATAACCGTCCTATGATCCGCCAGAGCCGGAGGGATCTACCCAAGGACACTACCAATAGTTAGTATTAGAAGTCCTTAGGTATGATTATAAAAAGGAGAAAATGATAATCGGAGAAAGAAGGAGTTGAAGAATTAAAAAGAAATGCAAAGAAAAGGGTGAAAAGAAATAGCCCTCCAAATTATTCACCTTAAGGCAGACACCGGGTTCAATTCATATGCTACTGGTTGTCACTTGATGACGCCGGTATTAAAGATTAAAAGTCGTCATGGACCCAGTGACGTATGCACTAAACCTTCTTAGCCACTCAAGTTTCTCCCAACAGAAGCTTGTTTCATTCTCACAGGGAACCCTACGTAAACTATCGGCTTTCTCTTAGAGATTGCTGGTATTGAAGAAGGAGACCCTCTCCCTAGTCTCCGCTCAGGAAAACCAAAACGCACTATTGAGTCTAGAGCCACGAGATTCATCAAAAGAACTCTTAGGTACACTTGTCATTTCATCACTTGTTGTTCAACAATAAGAAAAACAGTGGTATGTTATCGAGTCCTACACAGATCCTAGCAATCTGTCGAGAACATTTATGAGAGGTTCACATCTGTGATCCTCAGTGATTGAATGGAAACTCCTGCCAGGGTCAACATCTAACAGCCCTGACAGCAGGTCGCTTCGGTAACTCCTCGTGGATTACGCTTAGTGGTCTCAAACGGTCTACAGTCGTGAGGTGATGCTACGGTGTACCTCAGCGACTCATCTAAACCGTAGGTGTACTTCGGTACATTGTGTTATCTCACTTGTGGGACTCCAGTTCAGGAACGGCCTTTGTGAGAATTAGAGTTATGTTTTCACACTATGCTGTTAACACTCTCGAAGTTCAAACTTGTAAGTGCCGGAATCCGCTTATTACTAACCTTTCTTATGTTTACTTCTTATGGAAGCTCTGGAGCGGACTGATCGTGCAGATTCTCCACATGCTCATGCCAAAAACATCACTTATGAAAGTTCTCCCATAATCAAAGGCAACACAAAGTCAGAATGATTCTTCATCAACAAAGAATCTACAAAGTTTAAAGACTTAAAGAACTTCATCAACTGTAATCCAATATTAAAGAGCGTGTGAGCATGTTGGAGAAAGACGTGGAGACAGTGGAGCAGCGAAGCAGACCTGATGCAGATTACCACAACATACTATCACTTTCAAAGAACAAAGAACTAAAGAACAAAGTAAATGATGACGTCAAAGCAGAACACTTCAAAAGAAATAATTTCTCTACACTGGGGAGATTGTTCGAATCAAGACACTTCTTCTCACAAGAAAGAAGAATGTCAGAAGACGTCAAAGCTACTATTACATCAGCACCTACAACATTTATCACTCATTCATTCATCACTAACACTTAGGGGGAGATTGTTGGAATCACTCCTAAACCTTATTCAAGTGTTAGTGATTCATATGTAATAGTTAGCTTAATATGGCTTTTATGTTTGTTATTAAGCTAAGGCTTATGTAGAAGGCCCATAAGCCTTGGCCCAAGTCCAATAAGGAAAGGAAGGGACTAGGAGTGTTGCCCTAGTTCCCTCTCCTATAAATACCTTGTAATAACCCTCACTTGAGGGTTGGTTGTTCAATTTATTCTCTCATTCACTCTCTACGCATAACCGGTCTATTCATACGTGTGTGTATGTTTGATTATTTTTCAACCGATCTTCTTCTCTTCTCTATTTCTACATATTGATGCTTGTGTTACATATATGGTGACCTAACAGTTATAAGTTAATACAGGTAGTGTTTTAGTTAATACTTTTAGTTACAAGTTAATACTGGTAGAATTAAATAACCTATTTCCCATATTGTGTGTGCAGAAAGAAACGGATGACAATATCAAACAAGGAATCTTGAAGCTTGATCATGGCACTGATGCCATGACAGTTGTATTAGGTAAGGAAAAGGGAGGATATGCGAGAGGAGTGGGAGGTGGAGTAACCTACAAGAGGTATTTTGATCTGCCTCGAATCAGACAAGCATCTGATGAAACAGTGGTGTTACTTCAAAGTGAACTTGATAATGAGAGGCGTCAACGTCAAGAAAAAGAGGCGGTAATACAGGATTTGATAAAACGATTAGCTGCACAAAGGGGGCAGTTGCAGTCAACTTCAACTCCATTGACACAAACGGAAGTAAGACATAAGAAAGTAACATTCCATCTTTTTTTTACCCTTTTAAATACTGCTGCAGTCTTCTTAAACAATTTATATTTCAGGTGTCTCCGGTGAACATTAATCTTTTAAATAGCAGTGCTGATGAGGATGCCGGAACACGTGTTGCTGGACGTGATAAAATTGCGAGCATTGAGAAGTCTAATGGACTTGCAACTTTGGAAAAGGAAATGGAAATAAGTGTAAGTAATAAATCACCCCCTGGTATTTTTGAATTCTACATACATGTATTATTTACCATGTATTATATATATAGGAAACTGTTAAATCTGTCGCATCTAAGAAATCGACTAGATCAAAACGAAAGGATTCTTCACGTCAACTTTCCGAATCACAAGAAAATGAGTCTCCATTAACAGTACTACCACAAGTATGTATTTAAACATTTTCATATGTTCTTTAGTTTAATTAATTACTGATACATATATACATGCAACAAATTATCTTTTTAGGTAATTAAGTGCAGACTGTGGCACTTGAAGAATACAACTATTATTGCGGAGGGTACCGTGTACAAAACTGATGGAAAACAAATGCTTCATAACAAACCACTCCCAAAGGATTGCTACAGGGTGTCTATTGAAAAATCTTTAGTGGATGCAGCATGCATACCGGATGTAGGAAGTAACGGTTTCAAAACAGTTAAGGATGCAGTAGGTGGTTTTTATGCATGGCCAAAGGATCAAGTGGTTTTCGATGAAAAGGTACATAGATGCATGTGTTTTATAAACCTACATATATCATTCTTCATATTTAATTCAGTGTTTGATACACCCGACTTTTGTTTCATACATGTAACACCACCAAGTACCATAAAACTGATTGGTGAGAACAGAACTGCACCTAAATTACAAACGAAGCGCTACGTCTCTAGTGATGCCATGCAAAAGGAAGCTAAGAAGATCAAGAGTCAGAAGTCGTTAAATTATTGAGAATTTTATTATGTACGACATTACAATTTTATATACATTCCAATTTTATTGTATTTGAATATATTTTGAATATATTTTTATATATTTGATTTTGTTTTGATATATATTGATTTCTTATATGTGACTAAAAGATTCATATAGTCACAATTATTAACACTTTTTGGTCACAGTTTGCTTAATTCGATGCGTGACTAAATGTTAGAAAGGGCCACACAAACATAAAATTAATGTGGCCATTGGATGAGCAATAGTCACACAAAACACACATTTCTTCACTTAAAACACCATATGGTCACACTTATTAACACTTTTGGCCACTTTATGCTTAATTTGTATGTGACTAAATACCCAAAACAAACATGCTTTGTGTGACTAAATGTTAGAAAAGGCCACACAAACATAAAATTAATGTGGCCATTGGATGATCAATAGTCACACAAAACACACATTTCTTCACTTAAAACACCATATGGTCACACTTATTAACACTTTTGGCCACTTTATGCTTAATTTGTATGTGACTAAATACCCAAAACAAACATGCTTTGTGTGACTAAATGTTAGAAAAAGCCACACAAACATAAAATTAATGTGGCCATTCGATGATCAATAGTCACACAAAACACACATTTCTTCACTTAAAACACCATATGGTCACATTTATTAACACTTTTGGCCACTTTATGCTTAATTTGTATGTGACTAAATACCCAAAACAAACATGCTTTGTGTGACTAAATGTTAGAAAAGACCACACAAACATAAAATTAATGTGGCCATTGGATGATCAATAGTCACACAAAACACACATTTCTTCACTTAAAAGACCATATGGTCACACTTATTAACACTTTTGGCCACTTTATGATTAATTGTATGTGACTAAATACCCAAAAGAAACATGCTTTGTGTGACTAAATGTTAGAAAAGGCCACACAAACATAAAATTCATGTGGCCATTGGATGATCAATAGTCACACAAAACACACATTTCTTCACTTAAAACACCATATGGTCACACTTATTAACACTTTTAGCCACTTTTTGGTTAATTGCATGTGACTAAATACCCAAAACAAACATGCTTTGTGTGACTAAATGTTAGAAAAGGCCACACAAACATAAAATTAATGTGGCCATTGGATGAGCAATAGTCACACAAAACACACATTTCTTCACTTAAAACACCATATGGTCACACTTATTAACACTTTTGGCCACTTTATGATTAATTGTATGTGACTAATATCCCCAAAAGAAACGTGCTTTGTGTGACTAAATGTTAGAAAAGGCCACACAAACATAAAATTCAAGTGGCCATTGGATGATCAATAGTCACACAAAACACACATTTCTTCACTTAAAACACCATATGGTCACACTTATTAACACTTTTAGCCACTTTATGGTTAATTGTATGTGACTAAATACCCAAAACAAACATGATTTGTGTGACTAAATGTTAGAAAAGTCCACACAAACATAAAATTCGTGTGACCATTAGATGAACAATAGTCACACAAAATACACGTTTCTTCACTTTAAACACCATATGGTCACACTTATTAACACGTTTGGCCACTTTATGATTAATTGTATGTGACTAAATACACAAAACAAACATGCTTTGTGTGACTAAATGTTACAAAAGGCCACACAAACATAAAATTCAAGTGGCCATTGGATGATCAATAGTCACACAAAAGACATATTTCTTCACCTTAAACAACATATGGTCACACTTATTAACACTTTTGGCCACTTTATGCTTAATTGTATGTGACTAAATACCCAAAACAAACATGCTTTGTGTGACTATACAGTGTTTATGGTCACTAATACGGATTAATCCAACGAAATGTGTACCTAATTAGTCACACATGTTACGGTTTTGGTTACTCTTTTGCAATAGAGACTAAAAAAAAGTCAAACACGTGACCATAGAGTACCTATGGTCGCGCGACCTTTAGTCACACACGGCCGAAAAATCATGTATGACTATATGTATATCGTCACACATATTCGGTGTGGCCAAATCCACTTTTTGTTCTAGTGTGATGCTCCCACACGGGAGACCATGCGCTTGCGTCTCTTCCAATTCTCTCTACGGGACCAAGATAGTAATTGGCTTGAGCGACTTCCCGCCGGATCCATCTCAAGTTGGGATCATCTCACCACTCGTTTCCTCGCCCAATTTTTCCCACCGGGGAGAACTACCAAACTTAGGAATGACATCTTGATGTATCAACAACGTCAAGGTGAAACTCTCTACGAGGCATGGACTCGATTCAAGGACTTTCTTCATAAAGTCCCTCATCACGGCATCGATCTTTGGCTTCAAGTCCAAATCTTTTACGATCATGTCAATCCCTCCACTCGACAAACCATTGATTATGTTGCCGGTGGAAGGCTAAGTAACCTTGATGTTGAAGCATGTTGGGATCGAAGAAATAGCATAATATGAGGAAGAAGGATGGGAAGATCCGATAATCCCTGAAGAAAATGGTTTGGATTCCCAAGCACAGCTGTTTAAGAGTATGGAGGCACAAGTGAATGAATTGATGGAAATGACCACACGTGATTATGAGCATGTGGACGCGGTGAAGGAGTTTTTGCTTCCAAGAAAATCACGACAAGATGAATTTGAGGACATAATGTTGACATTTTTCAACAACCAAGAAAAGGAAATAAAACGCCTCGAAGCTCGCATGAGAAAAACACACGAGACTTTCTTGGAGCTAGATGACAACTTCATGATGAAACTTCGTGAAGAAATCACAAGGAATGATGTACCTAGAAAGATCGAGAAGGTATACGCGATACCGGAGCTCTGAGTATGATTCCTGAGCCCTCTTCAATTCCAATAAACGAGGCAATCCCCCTCAAGGACTCACAAATTTATAAGAACCCGTGTCTCTATGCTCCTTGCATAAAAGAAACATTTCCCAGGGACGTGTTCATTGGAAGGGTGCAAGTTTCGCTTCCTGACTTCCATGACATAAGGAAACGTTCTTTTGGTTTTAAACCAGGCTTGAAAGGTCCTCACCCCCAACACTCCAATATTCCTACAATCCCCGTTAAAATACAATTTGACATGTTTGTTGCTCACCGTTGTGGAGATTTCAAGTAGATTGACAAAATGAATTTTAAAATAAAAACCAAAATATTTGTCAAAATAGTAATTAGATTTTTGATCCGGGCGGGTTTATAAAAACAACCTCTTTTGTAAACATTTTGGCGTGACACCGTCACCACGCAAAAGGGTGATGCCGTCGCTAAGAGAGATTAGACGGATAAAAACACCACCCATCTCTTGCATTCTCTACCCTACACATTTTATCCGCCCCACACTTCACCAATACGAATTCTCCAAGTCAAATTCACCACTCTGCATCATCAATCTCCACAAGGTAAGTAATGTTCATTGATCTTTGTCTATTCAATTACTCTATTCCTCGTTCAATTTTGATTTCCCCTTTTGATCCGAAACCCTCCCAATTAATTGTATTAATGCTAAATGTCGCCTATGAATCTTGTTAATTAGGCTTTAGAATAGGCGAATGGTAGTGTTGTCATGTGGGTTTGATTTTTCGAGAAGCCTTAGACGACTTAGGGACTAAACCACCTTGCCATTGCACCCTTTTTGCTGCAGCAGGGGTGTTTGGGTTAAGGGTAATGGTTAAAAACATGGATTTTTCCCTCACAAATGCCGGTTTTAAAATCTTCTGGTTGGGACGGCATCAGCCCGCTGGCGTGACGCCGTCAGAACCTTCTGATGTCATTCAGCAGTTTAAACATTACTCATTTGTTCCCAATTTTTGTTTCCCTGTTTCAGAAAATGAGCAAGAGATCAAGGAAAACCAGGGGAAATCTTCTGGCACCCAAGAGAGTGTCGCCGAAATCGTTTTAGGTTGGAGAGTGTTTGACACGGAAGCACCCCAAAGCCGCTACAACGAATTGCTCCACCAAACCATTGACTCGGGGGTAGTTTTGGATTGGGATTTTCTTAATGAGCATGATCTTACAAGGGATTTTAGAAACAACATTAGGAGGGATAAGTTTATTGATCCTCAATGGGAGAGATTATTTCGTATTCGTGAGCCCATTTACAGTGAGTTGGTGCGTGAGTTTCACGCTTCTTATTATATGAATCTTCTTACTTGTCGGGGTAGTATAGATGCTCAGGGGATTCGGTTTAGATTGGGTGAAGTTTGGAGGAGTATGTCTGTGCTGGAGTTTGGTTGGAGAGTGGGGTTGTATTCTGAGAGGGACACTGAGAGCCCTGTATTTAGAGCTAGCTTGGGCGCTGGATAGGCCACTAGGGAAGATATGTAGGGGGTTCAGTTCTGGAACACATTGGCCAACAGGGAGTACATGACAGGGAGTACCCTTGCCTCGTAGATCCGAGACCCACGAACGAGGCTCGCGCACCGCTACATAGCCTTCACCATAGCGGGGCACAAGGACACGACTCATCGTGTCACTTTACCAGATCTGTTCTATCTTTACTGCATGTTTGCTGAGGGTGTGTACTGCAACATCCTGTTCTGGTTGGCTGACTAATTGAGGAGTGCTAGTGGTATGAGGCAGGCGGATAGGGTTTATGGTGGTATGTTCGTCACCAGGTTGGCTGAGTCCTATGTTATTCTGAGAGGGGAGGTTCCTATGTACTTCAATGTTGTAGCGGAGCCCAAGGTTGTCAGAGCTAAGTCCTTAAAGGCCATGAAGATCATCATGGATATAGGAGGTGGATACGCATGGTACCGCCCTCGGCCCGCAGCTCAAGATGATGATGATGATGATGAGGACGAGCAACTGATGCAACAATACCAGCAGGGGGATGGAGCAGGTGGCTTCGCTGACGCCTACAGTCACATGTCTAGTGGAGACTGGCAGGCCCACCAGGGAGCGTGGATGGGCAGGATGGACACGTGGATGGCTTAGCAGGACCAGAGGGCTAACTGGACGTATGATCACACCGACAGATGCAGTACTTGTCCATGCGTGATCATCTCGACCCTCATCTGCAGATCAATCCATTCCCCGGGCGTGAGGAGGATTACCCTCCCTATGGGTATACTGGCCACATTCCCCCAGGCTATGACTACCACTATGGACCTCCCGATCAGTGATTTATGTGTTTGTTGACGGTTTGTTTATGAAAATTATGGTTGGATGTTGGTTAAGACAATTTAATTTGGGTTTGTAATAGCTTAGTATTATCTTAACTATGTTGGTGATGTGGTGACTTTGAACAATTTATTATGTATATATATGTTTGTGATGTGGTTTCTTTATTTCTGGTTTGGTTGTTTTATTTTTATGTTATATATATCTCCTTTGTTGTTGTTTGTTCTCATATTTGATTTTGTGAAAATGCTTTATTTTGTCTTTAACCTCGTCTTAATCACATATAAAGGTATTTTACAAAACGATAAGTGTAGGGAAGATCACATACGTTTTTAAAGAACATGAACACGAGAATTACAATTAGTGAAATTGATATATATGTGTGTTTGTTCGAGTCAAATGCTTGTATCGAGTCATAATGGATGTTTTGCAGGAATTTTTCCAGGTTTTAAAGACGTAATTTTTCCAGAAAAACGTAGCAGACCACTTTCTGTCAGGACAACTTGACGGCGTCACGATTAAAGCCTAACGACGTCAGGTTAAGCAGAAACAGCTTATCATTTTTTCGTTTTCTGTGCTACTTATAAATTTTTGGAAATTCCCAGGTCTTAATTTTCCAGAAAAACTGCAAGCATCCATTCCACAAGCATTATATCTTACTTGATTTCTAGTGTAGTTGTGTCATATATAGTTTTACCGCCGATTTTAAGCGAAGGTTTCGTTTGTTTTCTTAAGTGTGCAGGTTATATTTGGCAAGAAGAAGAAACACAACATTGGATGAAGCTTATTACTTATGCATTCTTCTTGAAAAAGAATTTAACCTCAACTTCACACGGATCCTACCGAGCTAATCAGGGGATTACTAGTTTCTTTTCCTTACTTACCTTCCTTTATCATAACTTTGATACTTTCAGGGAACATTGGGGACAATGTTCAGTTTAAGTGTAGAGAGGGAGAATAAAATGGGAACTTAGAAACTATTCACTCACTTGATTATTTGTCTTGTCCTTGGTAATTTGTGTAATAAACTATGAAAAATATTCGTTAGGGAAATTTTAGCACCAAATTTAAAAATTTTTATGACATTTACGAGCTAAACTTGAGTCTTAATAAAGCGTCTCATAGATAGGAATTATATGACTAGCACAAAAACCGTTTACCACTCAAATTCCACCCCAAAATGTGAGGTTCGCCCCTAGATCTTTAGGAATAAAAGCATTCACCTTTAATGCTTAGAGAGTGTACCAGTAGTATAATAGATTCTAGAACTTGTTTTGTGATGCATTCCGAGATCGCTAGTGAGAATACACTTGTGTAGTTAGGAATAACTAAATGAAAAGAGGCATTAGGATAACCCTTGTTTGAAACTTGTATTATAACTACTTCTTTCACATTGGTTGAGTAATTACCCCACACCCTTGCGATGTACTCATCTTTAGTACACGATACCCCTAGTTAACCCCTCATAGCCTATCCTTTTCGCAGTTCTCGTGATGTTTCGATTTTCCAGAATATCAATGAAGAGCATGTTTACAATCCACCCCCAAATGTACACCCAAATCGCCTTAGCCTACCTTGTATGCACTCACCTTTAGTGCATTATTGTTATCATTACTAAACCCTTAGTTCAAATATCTAGTTACTTTCATGGTTGCTAAGTCGAGTCATATCTTTTGTACACAGTTTTGGGATGATTGGGACTCATGGGTAAAAGTAATATTTTATGGTGTAACGAGAAAGAACGATAAATTCAAATTCCCTTTGTCTACGTAATTAAATACTCCAAGTGTTTTGATCTTTTCAAATCGGGTCAATTAAGTGTTAGAGAAATAAAAACTCAAGTGTAGGGGTGCTCCTATAAATCCGTTATATTTTGATGTTATCGTAGAGGATGGTAGAGTAAAAATGTATGCAAAAAAAATCGAAAAAAGAGTGTTGATAAGGTTTTAAAAGGTACCATTTTGAGGGGTCGTTTAAGTCCTTATTTGATCACTTTTGTATCCGTTATTGCTTAATATCGTTCCTTTTCACTTTTTAGGTCTCGTGAAGGCAAAATGCTGGAATGGCACTTATTTGGACGGAAAGGCGCGAATATATGAAGAAAATGGCCAAAGTCGAAATCAAGGCACTCACAGTTGCTGAAGTCAGAAGGCGACGGCGTCAGGTGCTATTGGTGACGCCGTCCCAAAATTATTGTGACGGGACAGAACTCAAAACTCGTATTTTCAAGAGACGGCGTCTAGTGGTGAAAGAGTAGGCCGTCGCTACTCAGACGGCCTAGATGCAATCCAGACGACGTCAGAAGCTGAAGAGGACGGCGTCACGGTCGTAAGGTGACGCCGTCTCAAGGTTAACGTGGCCAAGACGAAACCCTAATGGCGGCGACACGACGGCGTCACTAAACATAAGGTGACGCCGTCGCAATTGTAATCTTATATATAGAATCCGAATTTTTCAGTCTTTGTGTGGAGAGTCTTTGGAGTAAAAACCTAAAACCGAACCTAAGGTGTCTTGTACAGTATTTTAGGGTTTTTAACCCTATCTTACATCAAGATAAGTCTTTGCTTCATTAATTCAATTATGTCTTTGATTATTTGTGTGTATGCTTGCATGTTCTCCATGTCCGGCTAATTTATTTGTGTGTTTGCTTAGGAAGTATGAAACTTAATTATTGAATATTGATTGGTTGTTTCTTATCTTAGTTGATTTATGATCTAGTAATGCGATAGGTCATCCGTTGTGCACTTAATGCTTGATTCATCTTTGTGAACCTTAGAGTATAATTACCTGAGTGATTGTAGGCTAAACCATCCGAAGAGCGCCTTAGAGTAGGAGTCTATAATCTCTAGTGGGTTTGTAGACAAGACCCTTTGGTAAGTTCAAAGAGTTAGGGAGAAACGCATACCCTACAACTTTAAACACACAACGCAACTAGGAATAAGACGTGACACTCAACCATCAATAGGAGATAATTAAGGAGTAATACAAACTAAGTAAACACATCTTTAAACTATCATACGAGCACACATTAATTAGACATAGACTCCCACAACCTTAGTTTAGATAATTAGATAATAGTAGAGTAATCGGTAGAAATACCAACCCCCCAAATCCAATACCCGAGATTCGTACCTTTCCATTTTCATAAAATATAAAAAGATAAAAAAAATAATCTTCCTCAACCTTAACCTTAGCGTAGTAACTCCCTACTAGCATTCCTATTCCCCTAGAGAACGATATCAATACCCGTGGCTTACCCTAATTACCACACTAGAACGATTAGGTTCACTGCCTAGGGTGTTATAAAACTTGCTCGAAGAAAAGGAAGTTCCTTTGACCCCGAACGACGCGTGTAGCGTTATCAAGTTGGGATGATCTTACTTCTCGCTTCCTTGCTCAATTTTTCCCACCAGGGAGAACTACTAAGCTTAGGCGAGACATCTTGACATTCCAGCAGCTCCAAGGTGAGTCTCTTTACAAAGCATGGACTCGATTTAAGGAATTACTCCGTAGACTTCCACACCATGGCATTGATCTTTGGCTTCAAATCCAAATCTTCTATGATCATACCGATTTCATCACTCGACGATCCATTGATCGAGCTGCCGGTGGAAGACTCAGCGACTTTAATGCAGAGCAATCATGGGATATCATAGAGGAGCTCGCTGATCAAAACTACGAAGATTGGAGTGAATCTCCCGAAACTCCGATTAACGTAGTTAATGCCATATCCACTCCTCCTGAATCTCCCGATACACTCGAAGAGCAATTGAGTGCCATCGAGAGAGGAATTGATTATCTTATGGAAAGGCAGAAAAGAGCACCTGTACAAATTCCTCGAGAGATCGTCAAATCCGCCCACTCCACCAACCACTCCACACCTCTTTCGGAATCCCCAAGTCGCGAGCAAAACCCAGGTTCCGCAAGGCGCTTCCGTTCTACTTCCCCAATACCACTTTCACCAAGCTTCAAGGATCAAATGAGGGAGTACATGGCAGCTCATACAGAGAGATTAGCCAGATTTGAAGAGGAGGTTTATAGGCAGAGAGAGGAAATGCAAGAAAAAATGAAAGAAATGATGGATTTGGTAATTGAATTTACCAAAACAAAGGCTCCCGAAAAAGTGCTCGTAAGAAGCAATGATTGCCCTCCCACTTCATTTGTAAACGCCGTTTCCATCATGCCTGAGAATGCAAGGGCTGAGATGTGGAATACTGAGAAAAGCACGAAGGATGAGTCCATGACTAATGATGAACCTGAGACCATTGAGTACTACCTTAAGCACGAAATTAACAAGAAAACCATTGCAAACCAAGTGAACAACTTTAGGTACAATGAAGTTCTTAGGGAAGCTCTTGAAGAAAAAATGACGGAAGAAGAATACGACGCTTTACCTATGGAACCTCTGTATGAGTTGGTTATAAAAAAACCGTTAACAAGAAAACGAAACACCACAGGGAATTTCGTAATACCAGTTAGTATCGGTGACATGGACAATATAAATGCCTTGGCCGATCAAGGGACCGATGTGAACATAATGCCATTTTCAATCTATAATAAGTTAACTAATGAGAAACCAGCAAAAACCGACCTTAGACTTTCCTTAGCTAATCATACTTATGTCCACCCCGTAGGAATCGCTGTTGATGTTCTAATTTAGGTAGCTAACATCGTTTATCCGGTGGATTTCGTGATCATTGATGTTGAGGAAGATAAAAACGTACCCCTCATTCTTGGGACACCGTTCCTGGCCACCGCCAAGGCAACCATTAAATGCGGAGAAGGCATCATGATACTCAAAAGCGGGAAGGGGTACACTAGGATACCCATCGTCCCAAGATATCCTCTTAAGATCATGGAAATGATTACGGGTGGAAATCAAAAAGCCCCAGATAACAATGTTAAGAAGAAGAAGAATGACTGGGAAAAAGGGCTTAGAGACTTTATGGTTCAAGGATTGTATGCGACATTATGGAAACCCGATAAAAAGTTAAGAAGCAATCCTACCTCATTACCTAAGGTACAAAAGGACCCTAAGGAATTTCTAAAGGGAGAAAAAGTGCTCTTGTATAGATCTCGGATAAGGGCATTACGAGGAAGAAACAAACCAAGATGGTTTGGGCCTTTCACAGTTAAGGAGACCAATTTAAAAGACAAAACCGTTGCCATAATTGACAGCGTTGGCAAGGAATCCACGGTGAGCATACAGCGTCTACACTCTTTCGATGAAGGGAAAACAGAGAGTCAAGAGGGCGGTAATGAGAAAACGTAGGAGCACGACTACGAGTCTAGCTACAAGACTCTTTAATAAAGAAAAGCGCTTCATGGGAGGCAACCCATGCTTAATTGTTTGCTTGTTAGTGTCATATATCTTTTATTAATTGTTTATCCTCATGTTTAAATTTGTGAAAATGCTTTATTTTGTTTTTAACTTCGTCTTAATTGCATGTAAAGGTATTTTACATAAGGGATAAGTGTAGGAAGGATTACACACGTTTTCAAAAGAAACGTAAACATGAGAATAACAATTAATTAAAAGATATTTATGTTTGTTTGTTCGAGTCAAATGCTTGTATCGAGTCATAATGGATGTTTTGCAGAAATTTTTCCAGATTCTAAAGATGTAAATTTTCCAGAATTTTTTCCAGAAAATCGCAGACCAGTTTTTGTCAGGATAACCTGACGGCGTCAGGATTGCAACCTGACGGCGTCAGGAAGGAGTAAAAACATCAGATTACTTTTTCTCGTTTTCTGAGCTACTTATAAATTTTTGGAATTTTCCAGGTCTTAATTTTCTTAGAAATTCTGTAAACATCCATTCCAAAAGCACTATATCCTAGTTTAAATCGAGTCTTATATATATTATTACCGCCGATTTTACGCGAAGGTTTCGTTTGTTCTCTTCAAGTGTGCAGGTTTAGTTTGTCAAGAAGAAGTTACATAAGATTGGAAGGAGCTTTTCACGCAATAATTCTTCTTGGAAAAGAGTTTAACCACCACTTTACACGGATCCTACCGAGCTAATCAGGGGAGTATTAGTTTCTTTCGTTTTTAATTACCTTCCATTATCATAACTTTGATACTTTCAGGGAACATTGGGGACAATGTTCAGTTTAAGTGTAGGGAGGGAAAATAAAACGGGAACTTTGAAACTATGCTTATCCTTGATTATTTGCTTTGTCCAATTGCACTTTTGTAATAAACCATGAGAAAATGTCGGTTAGGGTAATTTTGGCACCAAATTTAAAATTTTCTATGACATATAGGAGTGGGCCATTAGTCTTAACAAAAGCGTCTCACGGATAGGAAGTTGCATGACTAGCACAAAAACCCTTTACCACCCAAATTCCACCCAAAATGTGAGGATCGCCCTTAGATTAGTAGGAATTAAAGCATTCATCTTTAATGCTTAGAGTGTGAACCGGTAGTATAATAGATTCTAGAACTTGTTTTGTGATGCATTCCGAGATCGCAAGTGAGGCTACACTTGTGTAGTTAGGAATAACTAAATGATAAGAGGCATTAGGATAACCCTTGTTTGATACCTGTAATATAATTACTTCTTCCACATCGGTTGAGTAATTCCACCACACCCTTTGCGTTGTACTCATCTTTAGTACACGATACCCCTAGTTAACCCCTCAGAGCCTATCCTTTTCGCGGTTCTCGTGATGTTTCGGTTTTTCCGGAATATCAATGAAGAGCATTGTTTACACCCCACTCCCAAATATACACCCAAATCGCCTTAGCCTACCCTATATGCACTCACTTTTAGTGCATTATTGTTATCACCCAAAACCCTTAGTTCAATTATCTAGTTGCTTGCATAAGTTGCTAAGTCGAGTCATATCCTTTGTATACAGTTTTGGGATGATTGGGATTCATAGGAAAAGTTAAAGTTTATGAAATAACGGGAAGGGAACGTTAAATTCAAATTCCCTTTGTTTGCGTAATAATGTACCCCAAGTGTTTTGATCTTTTCAATTCGGGTCAAATTAGTGTTAGAGTAATAAAAAAACTCAAGTGTAGGGATATGCTTATAAATCCCTAGTATTTTGATGGTAGAGTAAAAGTGTATGAAAAAAAAAAAAAAAAAAAAAAAAAAAAAAAATTCGAAAAAAAAAATAGAAAAAGAGAAAAAGAAAAAAAAAAAAAAAAAAAAAAAAAAAAAAAAAAAAAAAAAAAAAAACGGGCTACCATCCTACATCTATCCTTTAAATTTATGTTTGTTTATTTCAGTTATCTAGAGTTTAGAAGTGTCGAGTCTTGGCTTAGCAACGCCATTCTTCATATGCATTTAACATAGAGATTTTTGACTTACCACCACTAAATAGCCTATCCCACCAAACCCTTATTTCCCTACCGTAAGCCTAACGTTACAACCCTTTAAAGACCTCTTTGATAGTCTTTCCTAGGTGCTTACGCCAAAGCGATGGAGGTTT
Organism: Chrysanthemum seticuspe; assembly: GCA_019973895.1. Classification (NCBI taxonomy): domain Eukaryota; kingdom Viridiplantae; phylum Streptophyta; class Magnoliopsida; order Asterales; family Asteraceae; genus Chrysanthemum; species Chrysanthemum seticuspe. Next base: position 283,788,423 of record BPTQ01000008.1, on the reverse strand, counting down.
GATCTATTCTCAAGCCTATGGTAATCTATGTACTAGGACCGGTTAATGAGTGTTTATCTTCCATTTCCTATAATTGTTATATTTCATTTATACACCCGAGAGAGATGTGAGTATCCAAACACCCCATGTGAGGTGCTAGTATGTAATTTCCGTGCTTGTTATGACTTTTGCGGGGCTTATATGTGTTGTGGACCGTTTTGAATTAATGCTTCATGACCCCTAACTTATAAATTAATTGGCTAAAAGCACATTTGCTTGAGGACAAGCAAATAACAAGTGTAGGGATATTTGATAAGGTTTTAAAAGGTACCATTTTGAGGGGTCGTTTAAGTCCTTATTTGATCACTTTTGTATCCGTTATTGCTTAATATCGTTCCTTTTCACTTTTTAGGTCTCGTGAAGGCAAAATGCTGGAATGGCACTTATTTGGACGGAAAGGCGCGAATATATGAAGAAAATGGCCAAAGTCGAAATCAAGGCACTCACAGTTGCTGAAGTCAGAAGGCGACGGCGTCAGGTGCTATTGGTGACGCCGTCCCAAAATTATTGTGACGGGACAGAACTCAAAACTCGTATTTTCAAGAGACGGCGTCTAGTGGTGAAAGAGTAGGCCGTCGCTACTCAGACGGCCTAGATGCAATCCAGACGACGTCAGAAGCTGAAGAGGACGGCGTCACGGTCATAAGGTGACGCCGTCGCAAGGTTAACGTGGCCAAGACGAAACCCTAATGGCGGCGACACGACGGCGTCACTAAACATAAGGTGACGCCGTCGCAATTGTAATCTTATATATAGAATCCGAATTTTTCAGTCTTTGTGTGGAGAGTCTTTGGAGTAAAAACCTAAAACCGAACCTAAGGTGTCTTGTACAGTATTTTAGGGTTTTTAACCCTATCTTACATCAAGATAAGTCTTTGCTTCATTAATTCAATTATGTCTTTGATTATTTGTGTGTATGCTTGCATGTTCTCCATGTCCGGCTAATTTATTTGTGTGTTTGCTTAGGAAGTATGAAACTTAATTATTGAATATTGATTGGTTGTTTCTTATCTTAGTTGATTTATGATCTAGTAATGCGATAGGTCATCCGTTGTGCACTTAATGCTTGATTCATCTTTGTGAACCTTAGAGTATAATTACCTGAGTGATTGTAGGCTAAACCATCCGAAGAGCGCCTTAGAGTAGGAGTCTATAATCTCTAGTGGGTTTGTAGACAAGACCCTTTGGTAAGTTCAAAGAGTTAGGGAGAAACGCATACCCTACAACTTTAGACACACAACACAACTAGGAATAAGACGTGACACTCAACCATCAATAGGAGATAATTAAGGAGTAATACAAACTAAGTAAACACATCTTTAAACTATCATACGAGCACACATTAATTAGACATAGACTCCCACAACCTTAGTTTAGATAATTAGATAATAGTAGAGTAATCGGTAGAAATACCAACCCCCCAAATCCAATACCCGAGATTCGTACCTTTCCATTTTCATAAAATATAAAAAGATAAAAAAAATAATCTTCCTCAACCTTAACCTTAGCGTAGTAACTCCCTACTAGCATTCCTATACCCCTAGAGAACGATATCAATACCCGTGGCTTACCCTAATTACTACACTACAACGATTAGGTTCACTGCCTAGGGTGTTATAAAACTTGCTCGAAGAAAAGGAAGTTCCTTTGACCCCGAACGACGCGTGTAGCGTTATCAAGTGTCTAAAAAAAATTGAAGAAAAAACATACGGGCTTCCATCCTACATCTATCTTTATGTTTATGTCTTTAATTTTTTGTTTGTTTTGTTTCATGTTATCTAGAGTTTGTGAGTTGAGTCTTGGCTTAGCAACGCCACGCTTTTCATGTTTGTAACATAAGATTTTTGACTTGCCACCACTAAATATCCCCTATCCAACAAAACCCTTTGTTTCCTTACCGTAAGCCTAACGTTACAACCCTTGTAAAGACCTCATAGATAGTTGTTCCTAGATGCTTACGCCAAAGCGATGGAGGTTTGATCTAGTCTCAAGCTTATGGTAATCTATGTACTATGCCAGGTAATGAGTGTTTATCTTCCATTTTCATTTATTGTATTTCATATAAACCTAAGAGATGAGATAATCCAAACACCACTTGTGAGGTGCTAGTGTATAATTTCCATTCTTGTTATGACTATTGCGGTGCCTTTACTTGTAATGAACTATTTTAAACCAATGCTTCATGCCCCCTAACTTATAAATTGATTGGCCAAAAGCACATTTGCTTGAGGACAAGCAAATACCAAGTGTAGGGATATTTGATAAGGAATTAAAACGTACGCTTTTAGGGGGTCATTTAAGCCCTAAATCGACCACTTTTATAGCCGTTACTGCTTAATTTCGTTCCTTTACACTTTTTAGGTCTCTTGGAAGAAAAATGCTGGAATGAAGCACATTTGGACGAAAAGGAGCAAATACATGAAGAAAATGGCAAAGTCAAGATCGAAGCCACTTAAAGCTGATCAACAGTACCTAACGGCGTCCCAAACAAAGGATGACGCCGTCCCTCTATGAAGACTTGATCAAAAAATTCACGCGACGGCTCAGTGAAAATTTTGTTCACATAACCTGACGGCGTCACGCTATAAAAAAGGAGGGCGTCACTTACAGTTTTCAACTCAGACGGCCCAGATCTAGAATCAAGAAGACGTCCCAACTGAAGACTGACGGCGTCACAACTCTAAGGTGACGCCATCCCATCGATGATTTGGCCCAGTCGAAACCCTAATGATGGAGAGCTGATAGCGTCCCATGCAAAAGGTGACGCCTTTGCATTTGAAAATCTATATATAGAATTCTATTTTTCAGCATTTAGAGAGGTAGACTTTTGGAGAAAAAACCCTAAATTGTTTGTAGTCCGATTTGAACAGTATCTTTGGATCCCATAGCCTATTTTACACATCGAGATAACTATTTTAATCCAAAGTAACATTATGTCTATCCCTTATTCGATTTACTGTATGTATGCTTGCTTATTTACCATGTCTAGCTAAATTTCTTGCGTGTTTGCTTAGATCTATGAAACCTAGTTATTGATTATTGTTAGGTTGTTTCTTATCTTAGTTGTAAATTGGCTTAGGAGTGCAACTAGGCATCATTCGTTGTATTTAATGCTTGAGTATGCTTTATGAGAATATGGTATATGGATGAAATAGCCAAGGCTTGCCGATTCCGTAGGTTGTATAAGAGAGATAACTGATAACGCTACACGCGTCGTTCGGGGTCAAAGGAACTTCCTTTTCGTCGAGCAAGTTTTTCAACACCCTAGGCAGTGAACCTAATCGTTGTAGTGTAGTATTAGGGTAAGCCACGAGAATTGATATCGTTCTCTAGGGGAATAGGAATGCTAGTGAGAGGTTACTACGCTAAGGTTGGGGTTGAGGAAGATTATTTTTTATCTTTTTATATTTTTTTAGGAAATGGAAAGGTACGAATCTCGGGGTTTGGATTTAGGGGGTTGGTATTTCTACCGATTACTTCTACTATCTAATTATCTAATTAACTAAGGTGAGGGTAGTCTATGTCTAATTATTGTGTGCTCGTATGATGGTTTATAGATGTGTTTACTTAGGTTTTATTACTCCTTAATTATCTCCTATTGATGGTTGAATTGTCACGTCCTTATTCTTAATCGCGTTGTGTGTCTAAGGTCGTAGGGTATGCGTTTATCCCTAACTCTTTGAAACTACCAAAGGGTGTCGCTTACAAAATCTCTAGGATTTATAAACTCTAACTCTAAGGTACTCTTCGGATGGTTTAGCGTACAACAACTCTAGGTACTATAAGCTAAAGTTCACAAAGATTAATCAAGCATTAACTACACAACGGATGACCTATCGCATTACTAGATCATTAACAATTAAGATAAGAGACAACCAATCAATATTCAATAATTAAGTTTCATATTCCCTAAGCAAACACACAAGTAAATTAGCCGGACATGGAGAACATGCAAGCATACACACAAGTAATTGAATACATAATTAAATTAATGAAGTAAAACACTTATCTTGATGTAAGATAGGGTTTGGAACCCTAAAATACTGTACAAGACAACCTTGGTTCGGTTTAGGTTTTTACTCCAAAAGACTACACACTGAAAACTAAAAAATTCGGATTCTATATATAAGATTACATTCGTGACGGCGTCACCTTTTAATTTGTGGGTCGCCGTTATTAGAGTTTCGTCTTGGCCATGTTAGTCTTGCGACGGCGTCACCTTATGCTTTTGACGCCGTCCCCTTCAGTCTCTGACGCCGTCTGGATCAAATATAGGCCGTCTGAGTTGCGACGACCTACTCTTTTAAAGCCTGACACCGTCACTTGTAAATAAGCAATTTGGCCACTGATCCGTCACAAAAGTGATGCGACGGCATCGCAGATAACACCTGACGCCGTCCCCTTCAGTTCCAGCAGTCTGAGTGGCTCGATTCTTTACTTTGGCCATTTTCTTCGTATATTCGCGCCTTTTCGTCCGAATAAGTGTCATTCTAGCATTTTGCCTTCAAGATACCTAAAAAGTGAAAAGGAACGATATTAAGTAATAACGGATACAAAAGTGATCAAATAAGGGCTTAAACAACCCCTCAAAAAGGTACATTTTAAAACCTTATCAATAACGTCAAAGAAACCTAGGGACTACGCATACCCTACGACCTTAGGAATAAACGCGTTAAGATAAGGTGTGACAATTCAACCGACCAATAAAAGATAACTAGGGAGTAATAGTATATAGGTAAACACATTTTTAATCATCATACGAGCACACATCAAATAGACATAGCTACCTGTAGTAATTAGATAAACTAGATAATTAGATAAGTAGAGTAATCGGTAGAAGTACCACCCCCCAAACCAATTTCTCCGAGATTTTACCTTAGCTTTCTAAAAAACCAATAAAAAGATAAAAAAAGAATCATCCTCAACCCCCACCTTCTTGTCATACATTTCTTACTAGCATTCCTATTCCCTTAGAGAACGATATCAATCCCCGAGGCTTACCCAATACTACACTACAACGATTAGGTTCACTGCCTAGGTGGTTGAAAAACTTGCTCGAAGAAAGGAAGTTTCCTTTGACCCCAAACGCGCTTCGTATGCGCATCATGAACTTTGTGGGTATGTTCCCTGTAAGCCCTCACGATACTACACTCGTCCACTTGGGACTCCAAGTGGTTTAAAAGGCTTGTTGCATATGCTAAATGCAACCGTGATTCCTACGAAAGTGAGTTAGATTTCTTTTTGTTTTTGTTTTTCTTTTTTTAGAATTATGCTTGTTGGTTAGTGTGATTTCAGGGAATGAAGTTTGCTCGTGAATACTTAAGCGAATGCACGATTCTCTTCGTGGGCCTTCTTTCTTTTTAGGAGCGAATTTCAGGGAAGTTCTCGCTCTAGTTCTACTTTCTCTTCACCTTTATTTAACGTTTAGTACAAAAAGGACTTTGTACATTTCAAGTGAGGGGACGGGAGTAGAATTATTACTTGAACTTTATTGCCCTTGTTTTTCTAGTTTATTTTAAAAAATTATGTCATTTTTGAAATTTTGACATGTTTTTCTTAACCTAACTAGATTAGACGTTAGCCGAGCACATTATAACCCTTGATATTTAATGGTGAGATTAGCCTTATCCGTTTTAATTAATTACCCAAATCCACCAAATTATGAGTGTGTCGGTAGCTTGTAAACTTTAGAACTTGGCCTTTGCATCATTTCGAGACCATAGACGAGGTATGTTAAGTTCGCTTAATGTATATGGAATAATCAGTTTAAGAAGGCAATATTATAGGATTATAACCCAAAGAGTCTATCCTTGTGTGTCTATCGATTAGTCACCTCGACTTTTCGACCCCCATGTTAAACCCTTTTGTTGCACTTACCTTTAGTGCAAGATACCCCTAGATACACCCGTCTGAGCCATTCCTTTCATTTTGTTCACCCAATATATATTGTTTCGTTACACCCATTTACCTTAGCCTACCGTGTAGTCTTAATTTATGATCGGGAAGTCATTGTTTGCCTAAGTTCAAGGTTCAAGTAGAGAGGTTAAGAAATCACACTTTCGTCAGAGACTTATATTTGAAGTGGGGGATGTTATATTTAGTTATGATTAAAAAAAAGTAGTTTATTGTTTATTGTAAAGTGCAATGTTATAAGAACTATGTTTGGAGCTCATAAAAGATTTAGCATCGAGGAGGCCACCTCGGTCACATTTGAAGAATTGAGTTGGTAATTATTGTGCCAACAGTTGAAGAACAGGTAATGTGCTCATCATGACGTTCGCTAATGGCACATATACTTGGTATATCATGATCCGGTTTCTTCGCTTTAAAACTTGAACTTTGGATGAACGGTAAGCGGTGATGACTTGGTTATAGGTTAAGACTATTTACTTTGTTATTTTTATTTTACACCAATTAAAATCCCATGTCTTATCCAACCCTTTAGTCATGAAGCGTGTCTAGGTGATGAAGCGAGCAATCTTTGGTGTCTTTGATGAGTGTGTAAATACTCATCATTTTTGGTTAAATCTGAACTGCAAAACGTTTAAAAATGCTCAGAAATGCATCAAAATACTAAAAATATTCCAAAATTGCATTTTATATGTTTCAGATGCAAAATGTTCAAAATCAGATGAAAAATGAGCTAAGTTTGCATAATTGGCAGTTTCAGTCCCCCAAGTTTCAAAAATTGTCAGAAATAGTCCCTGAGCACTTAATTTCAAAAGAAAAATCACCAAAAGTCCTTTTAAAATCATAACTTGTCAAAATTAGTCCTTTGGTGAAAAGTATCAAAAGTTTTGAGAAATTACAAAATTGGTCCTTCAAGTTTAAAAATTGGCAAAAATGGTCCTTGGAAATTTGAAAAATGTCAAGTTTGGTCCTTATACTATTGGAGCTTGTCACTTTTAGTCCCTTGGAGCAACTTTGCAGATTTGGCAGCCTAGGTCCCTTAATTTTTAGAAATTACACAAAGGTCCTTGTTTTATTAAGCCTTTAAACCATTTTGGACCCTGCCAAACCTTTGGACCCTTACCTATGGACCCCCTTTAATATTAACACCAGTCAAACACCTTGACTCACCTTTTCCCTCCCTCAGGGGTTTCCACCATCATCACCTCCCCCTGCAACTTCTGCTCACACTCCACCCACCATCATCTCCCTACCCCTACTCCTTATCACTCCAAACACCCCAAGCCAAGGTGCATTTAATGCACCTTCAACCTAACACTCAACCCCCCAGCTGGCTTATACCCATTTTGGCACCAAAATTGATCTGATGGCTAAAATCCATCCAAGACATCCAATGGTCAATATTACTGCTGGGATTTGAAGAGAGAGGTGAGAGAAAGAAGTTTGGTGTATAAAAGTGGACGAAGTAGGCAAGAGAAAAGGGCACTTAGTTTAATTTTCAAAATGTATTTCGTTTTTAAAATTCTTAAGTCTTAATGAATTCTTAGTTGTATTTTCAAGTTACATTGTATCAAGCTAACTTATTTCAGTGTATTACAACTCTTTACAAGTATCAATTTAAGTTTGTATTAAGCTTTCATATTTCATGATCACTGTTGCAAATTTCAAACTCAAAACCTGATGTCCAAGCTTCAATTAGCTTATTTATAAGCTCAAACAAGCTTATACTAGCATATTATAGCTTTCTGTAAGCTCACATTTAAGTTTCAAACAACTTTGGATATTGGTCAACGAAAGTCAAACTGGGGCAAAAATTGAGAAGGAAATGGAATTTGGTGTTGCAGAGCATAGGTTTGGGTTGATTCAGAGTTAATGGGTTGATCAAAATAGGTTAGAGGTTCATTGGTTGCTGTTTCAAGCCATTGTGGCTGAGGACCAGTTGTAAGTGAATTTTAAGGTTCCATTGCATAATCTTTATTTGAAGTTACAACTAGTTCAAATCTGTTTATTAAGTGGTATTTAAGTTAGATAAACTCAGTTTAATCCATTAGACAAGCTAGATCAGTAGTTAGGTGATTCAAAGTTCAAATCAGTGTATTTAAGGTGTGTTTGGATTGTGCAGCAATCTGTGTTCAAGGCTTGTTCAGTGATAGATTCTTGTTGTTTCAGTCTTGCTTAGCTTAAATAAACTCATTGCAATCATAAACTTGAGCCTGCACACTCCCAAAGTCAAAATCTCACTTAATCTGTCTTATTCACTCAACTGTTGGATTTTTATGAATTCAAAGTCTTGATTTGTGTTTAAAATACTTAGATATAGTTTGCAGTAGTCTCACTTCATCATATAACATCAATATCATCTCACAAATTGGTCTCAAAGTTCAAATAAGTCAACCTTTCTCAACTGCACAAAAGTCAAAATACATGAAAAACCTGTTTTGAGCCCAACTGAGAGGAATTTTCTTGGATTCATTTTTAAGCCAAATTCAGTGAAACTTGGTATTTCATAAACTTCAACTGGTCTATTTTGTTATCACCATTTTATTAGATTTTTGTAATTTTTTTATAAGCTCAAAATGGCTTGTCAATGTGGGCTTAAGTGCCCTGTACACACTCAGTATTAACTGAGTGTGCACAGGTTTTGTGCATGCTTGTCACAGAGCTCAAATCAGCTCATCATGGTCTAGTTTTTGGGTTATAAGTAGCCACCCAGGTCTTGTTTAGGTTCCAATCTTTAGTTTTAAGTTGTAGCTTATTGAGTAGCTTGTGCATAAGCTTGAAAGTAGGGGTGAAAACCTGTTTTTGCACTTAATCTCATTTCATCAAATCTGTTGAGCTTGTTAATCAGAGGTTAAGACTTGTGAAAAATTGTTGCATTTGGTTACTTTTAGCAGTTTATAGCTTCTGTATCAGTTTAGTGCTTATTTGTGGCTTGTGGCTTATTTCAAGTGCTTATTCTAAAGCACTTTGCATAGCAGTTTCACATTCTTGCACACAAGTACCTGTTTTTCCATTTTTCCTAGATTCTCTATAATATTTTAGACTTATCTTGAATTTTTCAGATTTTTCTAGGTCAGTTTAGTATTTTTCTTCATTTTAATTAGTTTTTAAGCATTTTTAATTAGCATTTAATACAATTAATTAAGAAAAGTTTCAAAAAAATAATTTTTCATTTTTCTTAAGTTAAGATAAATATAAAAAGCCAAAAAAATATTTTTCCATATTTTTCTTAGTTAAATTTGTATTTTTAAGCAATTTAATTAGTTTTTAATAGTTTTTAATTCCTAGAAAATAGAAAAATAATCAGAAAAATACAAAAATAGTTTTGAAAATTCTATTTTGTTATTTTAGATTTTTCCAAGTTATAATTTTATTTTTCTAGCTTTATTTCATATTTGCTTGTATTTTAGGCTAATATTAAATAGTTAAAAATAGTTTTTAATTAATAATAATTAATTTAATAGTTATAAAAATAATTTTCTTTTTCTATAAATTTTCTTTTATCATTAGGTTTGTAAAAATATCATTTTCATATTTTTAGGATTAATACTGCTTCATTTTCACATTTTCCTTTGTACGTCGCGTAGTTTTTAAATTAAGTTTTATAAAAACATAAAATCAAAAACATCATTTTGCAAATAGTGATAGCGTTTATTTAATATTTTTTATCTTTTTAATTTTCTTTAATTTGCATTTAAGCCCTTGTAGTTTATGTACTTTTTCTTTAGTTGTAATCATTCCATCCCTCTTTTCCGTTCAAATCTCTCGATCACTATACGTTTGGTGATTCTTCGCATAGCTCGCTGGGATATAACGACCCGGGGAAACACTATACTCTCCTGATCTTCATTGAGTTCGTTTCTGAACCGTTTTAAGTTTCTTACGGTCGGCCATTCACAAGTGGCCGGCTTGTGTGAGAAAACTTGACTGTTCGGGAGCGAATCAAATTTTTGGCGCCGCTGCCGGGGAGCTGTGCTGATTATCTTCCGTCTAGCAGATTAGTAATTTGAATATTCACTCTTTGTTCATACCATCCATCCATCTATCTATATATATCCATATTTTCTTATAAAAAATCCAAAAAACCCAAAAACATCTCAAAACCTATAAAACACAAAAATATTTTTCTTTTGTTTCTCTATATATGTATAACCATAAAACTCAAAAATAATCTTCTTTCCCCATTTTCATAATTCCCTTACTTAGCTCTGAGATCCCTTAGAGTTAACTCTAGTGCATGCGCACTCGTTCTTCTAGATCATTGAGTCCTTTGCGTGATCTAGCAGAAATTCCTAGAAGACGTTCTCGTAGACGTGCTGCCCAAATAGTCGAACCCGAGATTCGAACTATTTCAAGCAACAATATGGCAGACGAACGAACTATGGCGGAAATGCTCCAAGCACCCACCGAGGGTTACGGAGATGCCATCGTTTTACCAGTAATCAATTCTGATCACTTCGAATTGAAGACACATTTGATCACACTTGTGTCTACAAATCAATTCCACGGGTTTGACCGAGAAGACCCGTATGCACACATCCGTTGGTTTAACAAGTTGACTTCAACTATCAATTTCAAGGATGTACCACAAAAAGTCATCAAGTTGATGCTTTTCCCATTCTCACTTGAGGGGACAGCCCGGATTTGGCTGGAAAAAGAACCCCCTCGATCTATCGAAACATGGGAGGATCTTGTTCAAAAGTTTGTCAATTATTTCTTTCCTCCATCAAAGACGACTAATCTTAAAAATGAAATTTCTGGATTTCGTCAAAATTTCGATGAAAACTTTGGAGAGGCATGGGAGAGATTCAAAGATCTCCTCAGGAAATGCCCGCATCATGAATTCACGGAGCTTCAACAAGTCAATATCTTTTATAATGGGTTGAACGGTAACGATCAAGATTCCTTAAATGCAGCCGCAGGCGGCAATATCTTGAATCGTAGACCCAAAGATGTGATTGAGATTTGCGAGCAAAAATCAAAAGTTCCTATTTCTCGCAACAAAGTCAATACTCCGAACACTCCTGCTTCTTCATCCAGTAACTCTTCTGAGTTAGCAGCTCCGATAGCCGCTCTAACGGATGCCATCCGTTGTATGATAAAAGATGTAAAGGAAATCAAAAGCGAAATTCATAAGCCGGAACCAATCAAAGCCGTAAACAAGGTGTGTGAAACATGTAGTGGTCCACACGCGTATTATGATTGTCAAGCAACCGATGCTTCCTTTTACCAAGCTCCCGTAGCTGCGGTAAACCACAATCAATACCGACCACAAGCTGATCCTCACTACCGTGCACCTAGCGGTATGACACCACCTGGTTTTCCTCCTGTGCAAAACCATGGCAATCAAAATCGGTTTGTTCCGAATCAAGGACAAAATTTCAATAACTCTCAAAATTTCAATCAAAACCGGAACAATTTCAACCAACCATATCAAGCTCCAAATCATCAAAGTTATCAACAACCTTCTCAAGCTCCCATGCCAAATGACTTCATGAAAATTACTGAGTCAAGCATACGTTCAATGCAAACTCAGATCAATAACATGAGAGTTGAGCTAAAAAAGGAAATTGATACCACAATGTCTCGGCAGACAAATGAGTTAAAGAATATGATGAGCAGTTTCATGAACATGAATATGAACGAAGCTTCATCATCTTCTGGAGGACTCCCAAGCAATACAATTCCTAATCCCAATGCCGAGTTGAAAGCCGTCACCACTCGTAGTGGTAAGACGCACAATGGACCTTCGACTCCAATGCCCCCTCCTCCTGTAGCAATGAGTCAAGTTACCAAGGATACAACGGACAAGGTGCATTTCTCAAGCCCACGAAGTACCGCACACGTCCCACCTTCGGTAGTCCAAGCTTTAAGACCGGAACCCGAAGTTCCGAAGACAAATTCTGAGCCAGAAAACACTTCCATCCCGGCTCAAAAGTCTAGTCAGCTTCCTTACCCATCAAGAATGAATGATGAGAAGCTCAAAGACAAAAACAAAGAGCAAATGGAAAATTTTTTCCAAATCTTCAATGAGCTTCACTTTGATATAAGCTTCGTTGATGCTCTCGTTCTAATGCCTAAATTTGCATCCACGCTTAAAGGCTTACTGACCAACAAAGATAAGTTATCAGAGATGGCTAAAACTCCTCTCAATGAGCAATGCTCAGCGGTCCTTCTCAAGAAGCTTCCCAAAAAGCTTGAAGACCCTGGCAGATTTCTAATCCCGTGTGATTTCTTGGGGATGGTTCAATGCTCCGCCTTGGCCGATCTTGGCGCTAGCATTAACCTCATGCCACTCTCAGTATGGAAGAAACTGTCTCTTCCTAAACTTTCATCCACTTGTATGACACTCGAGCTAGCGGACCGTACCATAACTCGTCCACTTGGGATAGCCGAGGATGTCGTGATGAAAGTGGGAAAGTTTCACTTTCCTACTGACTTTGTTGTAGTAGACTTCGATGCAGATCCTAGAGTTCCCCTCATCTTAGGGAGAGCTTTCTTGAGAACGAGTCGTGCTCTGATTGATGTGTTTGCTGAAGAGTTGACCATACGGGTTGACAACGAAGAGCTCACATTGAATATCAACCAGAACTCCAAACCTCTGTCCAAACAGAGTGTTGCCACAATTGATCAAAAATCTGAAAGATTCAATGCAACACTCTCAAATTTCACGGTTAAGAGGAGTCACCAAAAACGTGCTGAGCTAAAAGCTTTGAAAATCACCCCTAGTTCAAACAAATGGTTTCAAAGTTGTACCAGGGAAGTCAAGAGTGTTCTTGATGATGATGATGATCTAGAATCGGAGACTTCATCGGAAGTGGTGGAAATTGCTAGCTCTAAGAGCACACCACTTGTCCCACCTCCGGAATCAGTTTGTCGCATCGAGTTTGTTAACTCTGTGGATGAAACCAAACTCTCTTCAGTTTCATCTGAATTGGATGATGATGTTTGTGATCCAATGGGAGACATTCTTCCCATTGATGAATTGCTCAAAAATGATCCATCATCCTCTATTCTTATTCCCGACTCTTCCATCCCTTCTCTCACTCCTGATGAGGAAGATGACAACTTTTGGAATGAAGTCGAGGCCTTTCTTAGTGATTAGTCAATTCCAACAGGAATTGATAATACTTACTTTGATCCGGAGGGAGACATCCTTTTTCTGGAAAATCTGTTGATTGAAGAACCGTTTCCCACCCTCCCTCCCGGACATCTTATTGACAATCACCATATAAGCTTCAAGTTTAAGCTTAAAAATGTCAAAACTGGTGATTTGCTTCTCTCTGATGAGGAATGGACTTGCATTCTCATGTACGTCTTTATTCCATTCTTCACAGATGGTGTGGTTGCTCTTTCCCTTTTCTCTTTCGGGAATGAGGACACCATCTTTGACCCCGGTATCATCTTTTATAGTTTCTACTATTAAACAATACCGCGGTTGTATCTCGTCGGTGTGGAACTTTCTGATGTTCATATGTTTATTAACATTGTGAACGAAAGTCCGATCGAGATTGGTTTTCCACGTTACTTTCCCCATGAACAAATGAATACGGGGTCGAGTCAAGCTAGCGACTCGGGAATCAAAAACAGTAGCATGCCATATGGGTTTTCACCCATATTTCTGACTTCTTTCTATCTTTCTACCACCCTAGTGTGGGGGGGTTGCCCCACATGTTGTATATACGTTTCAAAAAAAAAAAAAAAAAAAAAAAAATGGCCGTAGTATTTCCCTTTTACGTCCTTTGTTTCGGCATAACCGCCGGTACTTTGAATATTGAGGGCAATATTCATTTCTAAGTGTGGGGGGGAATTCTCACGAATTTTATCATATAATTATACCGCCTAATTCCCCCGTTTTTGGCCAAAATTTTTTTTTGGAGTAAGTGTTCTACACTTACTCAGCTTATGGTTATCAGTCCGCCATGTCTAAAAAACAAAAGGATTGGCTAATCCAGGAGCAAACGGCTCTTGGTAAAGATATCTCAAATCCGTTAACGGCTTGCAATTTGCCCAAAATTGTATGGTATTCAGCTCACCATATCCTTAAAAGTGAAGAGTTGGCTAGCCCGCAAGTTTATGGCTTGTGGTAAAGGCAGTGGAAAAACCATAATTGGTAATCAGCTCACCAAAGATAATATTGATAATTTATCTAAGAGTTGGCTAGTCCAGAAGCAAACGGCTTCTGGTAAAGACAAATCAAATCCGTTGGAAGCTGGTGGTTTGCTCAAAATCACATGGTTATCGGTGTACCATGGTTCTTACTTGAACTGAAACATTTGGCTACTCCAGAAGTAATGGCTTTTGGTAAAGAGATTCAAATCCATTAAGTTTTTCTCAAAAGATTGCTAGGGACTAGCAATAGTTTAGTGTGGGGGATTGATGAGTGTGTAAATACTCATCATTTTTGGTTAAATCTGAACTGCAAAACGTTTAAAAATGCTCAGAAATGCATCAAAATACTGAAAATATTCCAAAATTGCATTTTATATGTTTCAGATGCAAAATGTTCAAAATCAGATGAAAAATGAGCTAAGTTTGCATAATTGGCAGTTTCAGTCCCCCAAGTTTCAAAAATTGTCAGAAATAGTCCCTGAGCACTTAATTTCAAAAGAAAAATCACCAAAGGTCCTTTTAAAATCATAACTTGTCAAAATTAGTCCTTTGGTGAAAAGTATCAAAAGTTTTGAGAAATTACAAAATTGGTCCTTCAAGTTTAAAAATTGGCAAAAATGGTCCCTGGAAATTTGAAAAATGTCAAGGTTGGTCCTTATACTATTGGAGCTTGTCAATTTTAGTTCCTTGGAGCAACTTTGCAGATTTGGCAGCCTAGGTCCCTTAATTTTCAGAAATTACACAAAGGTCCTTGTTTTATTAAGCCTTTAAACCATTTTGGACCCTGCCAAACCTTTGGACCCTTACCTTTGGACCCCCTTTAATATTAACACCAGTCAAACACCTTTGACTCACCTTTTCCCTCCCTCACGGGTTGCCACCATCATCACCTCCCCCTGCAACTTCTGCTCACACTCCACCCACCATCATCTCCCTACCCCTACTCCTTATCACTCCAAACACCCCAAGCCAAGGTGCATTTAATGCACCTTCAACCTAACACTCAACCCCCCAGCTGGCTTATACCCATTTTGGCGCCAAAATTGATCCGATGGCTAAAATCCATCCAAGACATCCAATGGTCAATATTACTGCTGGGATTTGAAGAGAGAGGTGAGAGAAAGAAGTTTGGTGTATAAAAGTGGAAGAAGTAGGCAAGAGAAAAGGGCACTTAGTTTAATTTTCAAAATGTATTTCGTTTTTAAAATTCTTAAGTCTTAATGAATTCTTAGTTGTATTTTCAAGTTACATTGTATCAAGCTAACTTATTTCAGTGTATTACAACTCTTTACAAGTATCAATTTAAGTTTGTATTAAGCTTTCATATTTCATGATCACTGTTGCAAATTTCAAACTCAAAACCTGATGTCCAAGCTTCAATTAGCTTATTTATAAGCTCAAACAAGCTTATACTAGCTTATTATAGCTTTCTGTAAGCTCACATTTAAGTTTCAAACTACTTTGGATATTGGTCAACGAAAGTCAAACTGGGGCAAAAATTGAGAAGGAAATGGAATTTGGTGTTGCAGAGCATAGGTTTGGGTTGATTCAGAGTTAATGGGTTGATCAAAATAGGTTAGAGGTTCATTGGTTGCTGTTTCAAGCCATTGTGGCTGAGGACCAGTTGTAAGTGAATTTTAAGGTTCCATTGCATAATCTTTATTTGAAGTTACAACTAGTTCAAATCTGTTTATTAAGTGGTATTTAAGTTAGAAAAACTCAGTTTAATCCATTAGACAAGCTAGATCAGTAGTTAGGTGATTCAAAGTTCAAATCAGTGTATTTAAGGTGTGTTTGGATTGTGCAGCAATATGTGTTCAAGGCTTGTTCAGTGATAGATTCTTGTTGTTTCAGTCTTGCTTAGCTTAAATAAACTCATTGCAATCATAAACTTGAGCCTGCACACTCCCAAAGTCAAAATCTCACTTAATCTGTCTTATTCACTCAACTGTTGGATTTCTATGAATTCAAAGTCTTGATTGGTGTTTAAAATACTTAGATATAGTTTGCAGTAGTCTCACTTCATCATATAACATCAATATCATCTCACAAATTGGTCTCAAAGTTCAAATAAGTCAACCTTTCTCAACTGCACAAAAGTCAAAATACATGAAAAACCTGTTTTGAGCCCAACTGAGAGGAATTTTCTTGGATTCATTTTTAAGCCAAATTCAGTGAAACTTGGTATTTCATAAACTTCAACTGGTCTATTTTGTTATCACCATTTTAGTAGATTTTTGTAATTTTTTTTATAAGCTCAAAATGGCTTGTCAATGTGGGCTTAAGTGCCCTGTACACACTCAGTATTAACTGAGTGTGCACAGGTTTTGTGCATGCTTGTCACAGAGCTCAAATCAGCTCATCATGGTCTAGTTTTTGGGTTATAAGTAGCCACCCAGGTCTTGTTTAGGTTCCAATCTTTAGTTTTAAGTTGTAGCTTATTGAGTAGCTTGTGCATAAGCTTGAAAGTAGGGGTGAAAACCTGTTTTTGCACTTAATCTCATTTCATCAAATTTGTTGAGCTTGTTAATCAGAGGTTAAGACTTGTGAAAAATTGTTGCATTTGGTTACTTTTAGCAGTTTATAGCTTCTGTATCAGTTTAGTGCTTATTTGTGGCTTGTGGCTTATTTCAAGTGCTTATTCTAAAGCACTTTGCATAGCAGTTTCACATTCTTGCACACAAGTACATGTTTTTCCATTTTTCCTAGATTCTCTATAATATTTTAGACTTATCTTGAATTTTTCAGATTTTTCTAGGTCAGTTTAGTATTTTTCTTCATTTTAATTAGTTTTTAAGCATTTTTAATTAGCATTTAATACAATTAATTAAGAAAAGTTTCAAAAAAATAATTTTTCATTTTTCTTAAGTTAAGATAAATATAAAAAGCCAAAAAAATATTTTTCCAGATTTTTCTTAGTTAAATTTGTATTTTTAAGCAATTTAATTAGTTTTTAATAGTTTTTAATTCCTAGAAAATAGAAAAATAATCAGAAAAATACAAAAATAGTTTTGAAAATTTTATTTTGTTATTTTAGATTTTTCCAAGTTATAATTTTATTTTTCTAGCTTTATTTCATATTTGCTTGTATTTTAGGCTAATATTAAATAGTTAAAAATAGTTTTTAATTAATAATAATTAATTTAATAGTTATAAAAATAATTTTCTTTTTCTATAAATTTTCTTTTATCATTAGGTTTGTAAAAATATCATTTTCATATTTTTAGGATTAATACTGCTTCATTTTCACATTTTCCTTTGTACGTCGCGTAGTTTTTAAATTAAGTTTTATAAAAACATAAAATCAAAAACATCATTTTGCAAATAGTGATAGCGTTTATTTAATATTTTTTATCTTTTTAATTTTCTTTAATTTGCATTTAAGCCCTTGTAGTTTATGTACTTTTTCTTTAGTTGTAATAATTCCATCCCTCTTTTCCGTTCAAATCTCTCGATCACTATACGTTTGGTGATTCTTCGCATAGCTCGCTGGGACATAACGACCCGGGGAAACACTATACTCTCCTGATCTTCATTGAGTTCGTTTCTGAACCGTTTTAAGTTTCTTACGGTCGGCCATTCACAAGTGGCCGGCTTGTGTGAGCAAACTTGACTGTTCGGGAGCGAATCAGTCTTGACCATGGATTTGGTCATGTATCATTGATTTTGTCCACTTTGTCGTGACATGTTAGTAATGACATTACACCCTTAACCCATGTCGTGTCTACCCATATTGCCTTCAAGAATTGTTTAGTCCTTAACTCTAGTGGTGGAGATTTATGTATCCGCCAAGCTTATATGCTATGATTGTACTTTGAGTGATCACCCCGAAATTGAAACTTAGACTAGTTGAGAGTAATTGAGTGTTTCGTTCCCATTTCGTGAGGTATTCGGCTTTGATTTTTTCTAGCATAAGGGATTTTTAAACTCATATTTTCCAGGTACTGGGAGATATCTTTTTAGAAATTTTTCGAATAAGGTCTACTTGAGGGCAAGTAGAGTTCAAGCGGGGGGATATTTGATAACATCAAATAGTCTAGAATATTAAGTGTCAATTTCCCCCGATAATGCTCGTACTTTATAACATTTATATGGATTTACGCTTGTTTTCCTTTATATTTCACTTTCAGGTAAATTACGAGCATTGGAGCTAATGAGACGCGGATTTGGAGATTTTCTTAAAGATTTATGATAGTATGCCTACTGCGAAGAAGATACGGCGTAACTCCCAACTATCAGATACGCCACCATCAGATACGCCGTAGCTAGCGCGTTGACTCAGAAATATTTCACGCCACCATCAGATACGCCATAATCATTGCAAAAGTAATATGTATTGAAGATACGGCGTAACCATTACCAAGTGTTACGCCGTAACCTGCTTACCGAGAGCATATTTGAGGAAATATTGAAGTTACGGCGTAACTCTCAACTCAAGTTACGCCATAACTAGGCCGTGCCTATAAATACCAGCCCTAATTTCTACATTTCACATCATTCACTTCACACCAAAAGGCAGAGAACGTCAAGAAGGGTCCAAAGGCAGATCTTGAAGAGCATACGGAGCCATCTCCAAGGGAGAAATCACTCTCTAACGATAAGCTTTAGCAATTATTTTATCTTTTAATTTCGATTCATGTATTCCATTTTTTAAACATTGAATCTTTGGTTTCTTTTAATATGATCGGCTAAGCACCTTTGGTGCTAGCCTAGTTATGATTCCTTAATTGTTTTGTTTACGTTTTCATGCTTCCGTATAATTGTTTCTAGTGTATGCATGCATAGTTCGATGGTAGTTACCCTAGCTTCGGTAGTTTTGAATGGCGATCGTATCTAGTTGCTTAGGAGAATTTAC
The DNA here is from genome assembly GCA_019973895.1 of Chrysanthemum seticuspe. Taxonomy (NCBI): domain Eukaryota; kingdom Viridiplantae; phylum Streptophyta; class Magnoliopsida; order Asterales; family Asteraceae; genus Chrysanthemum; species Chrysanthemum seticuspe. The sequence continues at coordinate 283,769,507 of BPTQ01000008.1, read as the reverse complement.
CAACTGACCCTAAATAGTTAGGTTGAATAGGGGAGGGTAAGAATTGACCAACTGACGACCCTTCCTCGCTTGTGCGAACTGACCAAATGATCACGAGTCGTTTGGATGAACTTAAGAAGTTAGGATGAGTGTCATTTCGAATCATGTATGTAGAGGTACTTAATGACTTGGCTTAGGGGACTAAAAACAACTCGAATTTCAAGGGTAGTAGCTTGATCTCAGGTGGAAGCCTTTGCTGATAGGTTAGGACGAACTGACCAAATGTTGTCCTAGCGACTTAAACCCCCACTTGAATCAATTGGAAGTAGTAAAACGTGAGCATTAAATGATAGGATGAGTAACTAGGTTAGCACACTTTACCTCTATTGATCACAACCACTATTTACTTTTCGCATTTATTTCTTGTTTTCAAGTTAATTAATCATTTCAATCCATAAAACAATTAAAAACAGTGACACCTAGACTTAATTAGAATCCACTCATATAGCTCTTGGGACGACCTCGGTTTTACCAATTACTAAACTACACACGACCGGGTACACTGCCCGTGAGTGCATAAGGTGGACCATAGGTAAACGAGACACTATAAATATTAAAACCTGGTCAGAAATCCTGCATCATTGGGTTCGAGCGATCGTATATGATTTGATAAATAGACCAAGTGGGATAATATCGTCTGCTAGGTAATATCATTTGTTGTATGGTTTACCATTTACCTTAAACGAGGCCTCGAGAGTGACATCCTCAATGAGGGTGTCAAAAAAACTCGAATAAGAAAAATGCATGCCAATCAACAAATCTTGTAATGTGATATCGGATCAAATAGTATATATAAGAAATATCAAATATAAATTCTTGCGCGAATTGATGAATCGACCCTTTAGGAAAAAGGTCAATACGCAAAACCCGCAAATATACGATAAGTGATACCGGGCAAGTGATTCCTCGGGTCATGTCCTAACGAGGAGTGAATTGACGGTTACGTATGAGCTTTTTTATTAAAATGCTTGAATGATTCGGGATTTTATGTTTTTGGTTACGGTTTTCTAAAATTTAAAGCACGGGAAAGTAAATAAAGCACGTAAAGTAAGATAAACACTAATTTAACAACTAATAAAAGTAAGAAACAAGAAAATGATGCTAAATTACGTTCTAATGCAATAAAACTCAAAAACGCGAAAACCCGGGCTAATCCCGAGCTTTAAAAGTGAAAAATTTTCAATTTAAAGCCTACGGTTGCAAAACTATTTTTCCTACGTTCTAAATGACTAAAAATGATTTAAAAAAAAAGCCGGGTATTTTTTTGACTTTTAAATTATTATTTTTTATTTAAAAACTAAATTAAACTAATTAGTTTATAAAAATTACTAAACATTTTTAGAAAAATCTACAAAAAATATAGAAAATACTTTGAGCTATTCTGATTCTAGAAAAAATATTAAGATGGTACCAGCTTTTGGAAATAAGTTGTTGAAAAGCCTTTAATTGAAATAAGCTTAAAACTGAAATTTGTATCTAAATAATTAATAAGGGAATTAAAAGCACGCAACACATGGGAGCAAAGATGGTAAGGGGTTGTGTGTTTGGGGCTGTGAGTGCTTAGAGACCAGGGTTCGACCCTGGTTTTGGCACTTTTTTTTGCAATTATTTTTTTTTCGAATTTTTCTCCTGGAACTTGAACTTAAGATCAAAATAAGAACTTTTAATAAAATTAAAACTTTTTAGAGGCCTTAAATAAGCTGTGGACAGCTTATTTCCTAACCAGTTTCATAATTCACCCAAATACCCCTTTTAACAGATTTTTAAGCATAGTAAGCATGGAATAAGCAGTTTAAAGATGAAATAAGCTATTGCATTTATCTAAAAACTAAAATAAGCTAACATGTAAACTAAATGAAGGGAAGTAAGCAGTTTGGAAATAAGCTAACCTAAATGGGTTTTAAAGCAAAACTAAGGGACTTAAAACTACAAGGGACAATCAATAAGCACTAACTAGCAATTAATAAGCTGACTAATAAGCAAAATTAACCTAAGCTATCTAAAAAAAACTAAATTTAGCCTAAATAAGCTGAGATTAAAACTAATAAGCTAAAAGAAGGGAACTTAATGTCTGCTGTGGTGTTGCAGTGTAAACAGGCTACCGAGGGGACTTGCAGCTTAAAAATGAGCCATCAAATGGCCTCCTAATGCTACAATAAGCTGAAACAGATGAAGCTTGTACTATGAGCTATCTAAAAAACAAATATAAACTAAATTGAAGCTCTCTAAAAACTTAAAAATAAGCCTGAAATAAGCTGTTTTGGGGACTGATCTGTGCTGACAGATTCAAGAGGGGACTAAGGGGTTGATTTCAAAGGCAAAAATAAGTGACTAAATAAGCTATAAATCTAAAAATAAGCTGAAACAGATTAATATTAAACTACTAACTACTTATAACATCAAAATCAAATCCTAACTCTTAATTTAACTAACCTATAAATGAGATTAAAAATGGTTATAGAGGCTGCTGACAAGTTTTTGTTTTTTTTTAAAAAAACTGATGTTATGAAAACTTTGTTTAAACCTTTTGAAACTATTGCACGCCAAAAGAACTTACAAACTAAAATGATGATATTGCAACTAATAAGAACCCCAAAGTGGGTCAAAACATGGTTTTAACCTGTTTTCAACCCATAAACCAAACACTCCCTTATGGGGGTCAAAACAGATTTAAAACACAATCAAGCCATAAGGTTGTTAATTTTTTACTTAAACTGGTTTTTAATGCTAATGGAAGGGTAAAAGGCAGATTTTAAATACATTTCAAACATTCACACAAGACTTGAAACAAAAGCTGATGAAAAAACTTGCAAACTTGATAAAAAGAAATTACAATTAAACTTAAACATAAAATTTCAACTAAACTTAAACTGAATTTAAAAATTACATTAAAGGAAATTACAATTAAAATAAATGGGACTAGAACTAAAAGTCTAGACAATTTTTTTATATGATCACAACTGCTATATATGCTACTAGTGCTAGGGTCTTCACAGTTTTTGTCTTCTTGCTGTGTTTCTTCTGAAAGAGAGGAAAGAGAGCTTGTGAACAATCTATGCTTCCTTAAGCTTCATCACAACCATCAATTTACAGCCTGGGGACCAAGCTTAAAATCTCAGCCATTGAATGGGAATTTGGTCTCCTTTTGTGCTATGGATTGCCAAGGTGGCAACACCCCCATGTGAGGGTTCCTTGGACTGTAGCAGAGGAAGAAAGGGACAGGGGAGGGAGGTTTTGTTTTTGGCGGGAAAAAGGGTTTTAATGGGTTTTGACTATTTCTGGGTAAAAGTGGGTGGAAAAGAAAACCGGTGTATAAAGGGTTGGGTTGAAAGGGGTCAATTGGGTTGGTAAGGGTTCAAAGAGGTGGGTAGGGTTCAAAGAGGTAGTGGGTGCAAATGGAAAGGTATAAGGTTTATTAAGGGATATATCGTTTAGGTTAAATAAAAGGTTTATGTTTTAGGTATTAGGTTTTTATTAAAAAGGTTTAAAGAAAATAAAAAATGATTTTTTATAAAAAAAATGGTTTTAACAAAAATGTTTTTAATAAAAAAAATGGTTTTTAATAAAAAAAATGTTTAAGTTTAAAAAGGGTAAAATGGTAATTTTAGGTTTAGGTTAAAGGGTAAAATTGTAATTTAGGTTTGGGTTTCGAGTCCGTTTTCCTAAGCTCACTCCAAAAACGTGTTATGGGTCTTAAATTGACCAAAGAACGCAGAAAACCACTCCCAACTCCGTCTTCAATGCACCTTTTCCATTCCGAGCTCATTTATGTCCGTTTTTGCCCTGTTTTCGATCCTTTGTACCTGAAGTACATAAAAACACATTCCAAGGATATCTGCAATATAAATTGGGTATATTTAAGTGTTTTAGACATTTCTACGGGTTTTACGGGCTTAAAATGATGAGTAAAAGGCCACTCATCATCCCCCCACACTATCAATTGCTAGTCCATAGCAATCCGATCATATAAAGTAATGAAAGGATCAAGAATACCAAGAATACCCCGTTTTGACTTTTTATTCAATACGAGAAATTTAAACTTGAACATAAATAAATAAAATGCTTGATTTTCTAAACATGGCATCACGGAACGTGTTGGGTTCAGTAAATACCCAAACCCCTTAATCTAGGATTTGAATAGAAAATAGCCCGTGTTTAATCCGTGAACACAAACAGGTCACTGAGTGCATAGTCACTTAGTGAGTCGTCTTCAGGATACTCAGTATGAGGCGAAGAAGAAGTCTCTCCACTCAGTAAGGCGGAACTTAAAGGGTGAAGACTGAGTCAAGAAGAAGATGATGGATTCAGTGAGTGATGACAATAACTCACTGAATCCCTAAGATTCCTCTCCAACTTCTTACACTGAAGACAAACTGAAGTAGAAGACTAAAGGATGTAAAGACTGAAGAAAGAGCGGGACAAAGCGGGAAAAGGTTGAATCAGATAAGACGAAGTCCTTATCAACCAAAGTCAACTTTCCCTGAATGGCAAAAGATCAGGCTCAGTGTCATCACTGAATTTAGGAAAGTAGTCTTGTCTCTTACCTAGAATAGTCTTTGTAAACAGAGACAAAATACATCAGTATTTTGTCTTCTGTATGATGTCAGTTTGTCACTTAGGAAAGAGTCAAATATCATACATGTATAAATAGCATAAGAGATGGAGTGAAAAGGTTAAGCTTGTGAATTGTAAAAACACACATACACGCAAGCCATCTTTTCACTCCTCCAAATACAACTTAGTTCCTGAGATAGCTCAGTGAGCTCTAAGAGTTGTGCTCAGACTTAGCCTGTTTCTAATAAGAATATGATGTTGAAAATTACTTAGTGTGCTTTTCTTATGTTAATTTCAGTCATAGTTCACTATTAACTTGTTTTATAAACTTAAGCTGTTTTAAACGATAGTGAACGTGGAACAACAAGTGGTATCAGAGCAAGGCTAATTATAAAACTCGTTTTTAGGCCGCTCTAAAAGTTTTTAAATTAGGATCCTAAATGGCTGAAATTGATGTACCCCAACTAGTCGATAAAAAGGGTGGAGCTTATTCAGCTGTTGCCCCTAGACTTGAAGTTGGCAAATTCAACAAATGGAAAAAGCGAATGCTTTGCTATTTGATTGGGATGGAACCTTATTATATCAAGTGTATAAATGAAGGTCCATTTGTCCCAAAGACTGCTGAAGGGTTGCCCAAACCTGAAGCTCAGTGGACCCAGGATGAAAGGAGAGTGGTCAACCAGGACCAAAGACTCAAAAGTATCATAATATCTTGTCTTCCTGACGATATTATGGAGTCTGTTATAAGCTGTAGTACTGCTAATCAAACCTGGGATGACCTTGTTCATAGTCATGAAGGACCATCTGATACCAAGGAAAACAGGATAATGGACCTGAAACTTGAGTATAACACCTTCAGGGCTAAGGACTCAGAAACTCTCTCTCAAACTTACACCAGATACAAAACTCTTTTAAATGAACGTTCAAATGATGGTGTTAAGTTGTCCAAGCATGAAATCAATGTTGGTTTTGTAAACAGTCTCCCTGAGAAGTGGTTGAATTTCTCTCAGGGACTTAGGAATGCTAATCATATCCAAAATCTTGAGCTTCCTGAAATTTATGGGAAATTTGTCTATGAGGAAAACCTCATTAACAGACGATACCCTGACTTAAAGAAGTATCAGGAAGTCAAGAAGTCCCTGACCACTACCTCATCACCAATATCAACTGCTTTCTTTTCTAACAATGTAGTTCAAGATTTCCAAGAAAACTCAGATGATGAGCCTGATGAGAGATCAAGTGAGGAGTACCTAAATGACCTGAATGCTGAATTTCAGGAAAGGGCACTCCTTGCTAACTCTCGAAGGTTTATAAAAAGAAACAAAGGTTTTTCAACTGCTAAAGCAACTGAAGACACTGAATGCTATAAGTGTCATAAAAGAGGTCATTTTGCAAAAGACTGTTTTTCAAAAACAACTTCTGAACCCTCTTACAAACCATCAGGATCTAATCAGTCTTCAGGCTTTAGCAAATTTCAACCAAAAATCTATCAGTCTCATCAAAATGTTCAAAACAAATCTGATCTTAACAAAACCATTGATTATGAAGCTAAGTATAAGAAAGCAAAAGCTAAGCTTGCATTGCTTGAGGCCAGTCCCTCAGAAACAACAAAAAATGTTCAATCTGTGCAGGGTAAGAACAAAGGCCTCGTTGATGAAACCTTTGACTGGGATGAAGAGCCAATCTCATCGGATGATGAAATGGTACATGTCAGTGCTCTGATGGCTCTCTCAGAAGAAGACAAGCTAGCTGTTGGGAAGAATCATGCTAGGAACGGGGAATGGGTCAACATCACAATGAAGAAGGTAAACACTTTACTTTCTATGGATGATGACTCTGATTGGCAGTCTTATATGAATTATCTAAATGTAGACCTTAAGTTTGTAGAAGAGCAAAGACTGAATCTTTTTTCTTAGTACAACAAGTTAAGTTTTGAATTGAATAAGTGTAGGGATGAATTGCTTATTTTAAAACAAGCTAAGCTTGAGGCTGTCACTTTGCAAATTCAAAACACTGAACTAGTTAAAAGAAATCAGAATCTTCAAGATGAACTTAAAAAGGCAAATGATATTCTTAATAGTTGAACTGCTAAGAATCCCAGGGTCTTTGATGCTGTGGGAGCCCCCAGTAGCAAGAAGAGAGTCATAGGTGAAGATCATCTCCTTGACTCTCTCAACAAAGACCAGTGTCCTAAGCCATTTATGTCTGGTGGCATGATTACAAATATGTTGGCTGATCCCAATTCCAGTGATTGGATTGAACGAGTTAATCCTGAGAGTAAGCTTCCAAATTTTGATTCTGGAAGGATTCTAGAGCCTGAAAGTCAAGCTCTAAAGAGCATGCTTGGACTGCCTGATGTGCCCAGTAGTACTGAACATATCTCTAAGTCTGAAGCAGAATCTCAAGCACCGCTTCCACCACTGAAACCTCTTCAGGGTGCTGCTCCAAGCTCTGAGCTTACTCCACTACAATTCAATCCTCATTCACCAAAAGAAAGGTCTGGACTTGGTAGAACCATCCTACAAAGACAAGCAAAACTAATCCAACAAGAGTCTACTCCTACTGAGACTTCAACATCCTCTGTCCCCACTGAAGCTGACCAAATCCAGCAACTGACTGAACTTGTGAGGAAGCTTACTGAAAAAATGGAATCCATTGAAAAGGTCCCTAAAACAATCAAGGAGACAAAGTCAGCTTCCTCCAGTTCCTCAAAGTCTAAGTCAACCTCCAAAAACAAACAAAAGTGTGAGCTGTGTCATTACACCAGCCATACCACTGACAACTGCTATAGAATCGTTTTTTGCATGATCTACAAAAAGGATGATCACAGGACTGCAGATCATCTACAGTATGTCAGTCAAGCAAACTATACCAAAGTTGGTCATCAGTATGCTTCATCCTCCAAAGCTGCTCCAAAGAATAGAGCAAAACCTTTTCCTCTGTGCCCTCACTGCGGGTTTAACGATCATCATCATGATGACTGTCTCATGAATACATGCTGTGATATATGCGGTAATCCAGCTCATGAGACATCCCAACATGACAGTATCATTCATGCAAGGAGAAATTCCAAACAACCCAGAGTCACTGAGTCATCCTCAGCCTCTAAATGCAAAACATGTGGTAGCACCATGCACACAACTACTGACCATGAGTCGATTGCAAATTTCAAAGAGACCTTGAGATCCAAGCCCACTAGTAAGTGGGTCACGAAGAGAAACTAATTCAGTTTACTACTTGTGCAGAGACATGCCAGGGAGCCTATTTGGCATCTAGACAGTGGATGCTCAAGAAGCATGACTGGTGTGAAGGAATATCTGCACAAGTATGTAAAGGAACCAGGGCCCAAGGTAGTATTTGGTGATAACTCATCATGTCCCACTGAAGGTTATGGTTCAGTAAACTGCAATGGAATAGTTTTCTCTAGAATAGCCTATGTCAATGGTCTCAAATACAATCTCATCAGTGTCAGTCAACTATGTGATGCTAAATACATTGTACAATTCAATGATAAACAAGGTACCATTTTCAATGCCAACAAGGAAGTTGTGTTGATAGCTCCTAGGAGAGATGATGTTTATGTGCTAGACATGTCAACACTCTCCCAAGATGGAACGTGTCTCTTTGCTAAAGCCACTGAAACTATCAATTGGCTGTGGCATAAGAGACTCTCATACTTAAACTTCAAAAACCTCAACAACTTGGCAAAACAAAACAAGGTCCTTGGCTTACCATCACTGGTTTTTGCAAAAGACAAACCATGCTCTGCCTGTGAAAAAGGTAAACACCAGAGAGCATCATTCAAAACCAAACAAAATTTCTCCATCAAAAGCTGCCTTCACCTCCTGCACATGGATCTCTTTGGACCTGTCAGTCCCAGATCAATCCAGCATGAGAAGTATACACTTGTCATTGTTGATGAGTTCTCAAGATACACTTGGGTATACTTTCTTTCCAAGAAGAGTCAGGCAGCTGATACAATAATGTCATTCATCAGGATGATAGAAAACCAGAATGACATTACTGTTAAACAAATCAGAATTGACAATGGTACTGAGTTCAAAAATCAAGAGCTTGAGAGTTTCTGTGATGAAAAAGGAATTTCTCAAAATTTCTCATCTCCATACACCCCTGAACAAAATGGGGTTGCAGAAAGGAAAAACAGAACTCTCATTGAGGCTGCTAGAACTATGTTAAATGGCTTAGCCCTCTCAAAGCATTTCTGGACTGAAGCAGTCAAAACTGCCTGTTACACTCAAAATAGGTCAATCATTGTCAAAAGACATAATAAAACCCCATATGAGATCTTCAAAGGTAGACTTCCCAACATCAGCTATTTTCATGTGTTTGGATGTCCTGTGTTCATTCATAACCACAAGGATCATCTAGGCAAGTTTGATGCAAAAGCTGATGATGGATACTTCTTAGGCTACTCATTGATCTCCAAAGCCTTCAGGGTTTTTAACACAAGGAGACAACAAGTTGAGGAAACCTTTCATGTCACCTTTGATGAAAGTACTGAAAGCATCAGGTTCACCAACACCTCAGTGGAGGAAATAGGAATTGATAACTCATCAAGATATCCTTCTGATGAGTACAACACTGAATTCAATTCCTCATATCAAGCTGATGCTGACATCTCATATTATGTCTTACCTCACAACCTACCCCAACCAACCATCAGTGAGCTCATTGATAATCAGTCAGTCCCTGCTGGGATAGGAAACACTGTTTCAAATGATCAAGAACCTGTATCTCATGAATCTCACCCTGAACAAGACATCTCTACAGATGTTCTAAATGATTCTGTGACTCTTGCCCCTGAACTCACATCTGATCACCCAGTGACATCATCAAGCTCAGATCCCAGACCACAAAGTAAGTGGACAAGAACTCAGGATATTGAGCTTGTAAACATCATTGGTGAACCCACTGAGGGCATGCTCACTAGAAGCATGGCTGCTAGTCTAACTGCAGCCTCAGCCAATGAATGTCTATATGCTGATTACCTATCAGAAATAGAACCCAAAAGTGTCACTGAGGCTCTAAAATACCCAAGCTGGGTTCAGGCTATGCAAGAAGAACTGCAACAGTTTGATAAAAACAAGGTCATGACCTTGATCAAATGTCCTCAGGATGTAGTAGTCATAGGAATGAAGTGGGTTTTCAGAAACAAAACTGATGAAAACGGCACTGTCATTAAAAACAAAGCCAGACTTGTAGCCAAAGGTTACAGTCAACAAGAAGGCATTGACTATGATGAGACATTTGCTCATGTTGCAAGAATGGAAGCCATCAGGATCTTCCTTGCATATGCAACATACATGAACTTCAGGGTCTACCAAATGGATGTTAAAAGTGCATTCTTAAATGGTGATCTCAAGGAAGATGTGTATGTTCAGCAACCTCCTGGCTTTGAGAGTAGTGAATTCCCTGACTATGTCTGCAAGCTTGACAAAGCCCTTTATGGACTTAAACAAGCTCCCAGAGCATGGTATGAGACTCTCTCAGCCTTCCTGATACAAAACAAGTTTGTCAGAGGAAAGATAGACAACACACTGTTTGTCTATAGAACTCAACAGGATGTGATTCTAGTCCAAGTGTATGTTGATGATATCATCTTTGGCTCAACAAACTACAAACTTTGCAAACAGTTTGAAAAACTGATGACAAAGAAGTTTGAGATGAGCATGATGGGAGAACTCACATACTTTCTTGGACTACAAATCAGGTAAACTGATAAAGGGATATCCATCAGTCAAGAGAAATACACCAGAAATCTCTTGAAGAAATATGAGATATCTGACTGTGCCTAAGTGAAGACACCAATGGTCCCACCTAACAACCTTGGACCTGATCTCACTGGCAAATCAGTTAATCAAACCCATTTCAGAGGGATTGTTGGCTCACTGATGTATCTAACCGCTACTAGACCAGACATACAATTTTCAGTCTGTCTAATAGCAAGATATCAGTCCAATCCCAAAGAATCTCACCTCACTGCAGCCAAAAGAATACTCAGGTACCTGAAAGGAACCCCAAACCTTGGACTCTATTATCCAAAATGCTCAGGGTTTGATCTTAAGGGTTACTCTGATTCTGATTATGCTGGCTGCAACATAGACAGAAAAAGTACCTCAGGGTCCTGTCAATTTCTTGGAGGAAAACTGGTGTGTTGGAGTGCAAAGAAGCAACAATCAGTGGCTATGTCCTCAGCTGAAGCTGAATATGTAGCTGTAGCAGGATGTTGTGCCAATGTATTATGGATGAAAAGTCAACTCAGTGACTATGACATCCATTAAAAAATGGTGCCCATCTTCTGTGATAACACTAGTGCTATTGCAATCTCCAACAACCCTGTTCTCCACCAAAGAACCAAACACATTGATATCAGATATCACTTCATCAGGGATCACATAATGAAAGGAGACATAGAACTTCATTTCATCCCTGCTGAATATCAACTGGCTGATATCTTCACCAAACCCTTAGATGAACCTACCTTCAGGAGACTGAAAGCTGAATTGGGAATGCTTGACATTGAAAGTCAATTATCTGAAAACCAATCTCAGTAAGTTCTCTGAAATGGTCCATCCTCCCTGAATATCCAAAACCAACCTCTCACTAAATAAGTAAGACTCATTCAGGGTCCCTGACACTTGACAAAGAGCATTGAATGAGTAACTAAATGATCTAAATATCAGTTACTTAAATGTCCTAGGTTGGTAACTTTGCCAATTTAATAAAGGAATATATGTCTCTTTGTCTTACTGTGATCCCACTTGGCATTTAATGCCTCTCACAAAAAATATCAAATTGATATTTTATCTCTGCAAAAGTGCACTTTTACTGTGCACTGCAACTGTTCCCTTGAAAAACGGGATTTTACTGCGGGTAATGGAGTGGTAGCATTAAATGTGGAAATTCAAACGTCTTTCAAAAACCGACTCTTAATATTCCCATTTGTGCACAAAACACCCCTCTTATCACTCTATAAATACCCTCTTACAACACAAACAAACACACACAAATCTTTTCTGCAACAAAACTCTGTCAAAATCATTTCTAAAATTCAAAAACATTTGTGCGTGCTAAAATATTTTAGTCAAAATATTTTCAAAACCACTTTGATTACAAACTTGAGAGATCAAAAACAACTTTGATTATTCTTGTCAAAATATTTTCAAAACCCTAAAATATTTCATATGGAAATGGCTAGAACACAATCTCTCCAGTTTGCTTCTCAGTGGGTAGGGGATCTTACTAACGTTGAATTTAAAACAAATAATGTCATAGGAAATTTTGAATATCCTGAAAATGTCCCAACCTATAAAGACATTATAAAATTTTTATTCAACTGCCCACTCAAAACGGCCTTTGTAAAATGTCCCTCAGTAGTGTACCCAAACTACCTCAGGGAGTTTTGGGCTACAGCTAGAGCCTTTGACCCGACACCTTCTACTGATGAGAATAACCTTAGACCTCTCAGGGAGTATCTCATCAGGTTCAGTCTAAACGGGGAGAAACAACACACCCTGGATTACAAAACGTTTTGCACATCAACAGGGTTAGACTATAACAAAGGTGCTTATGTCGCCCATCCTGAACCCTCCACAGTGAAGGATGGGTTGAAACAAATCGTTTTTGATCCAACTTTTTTGGACAAGACCCCAGTCACTAAAAGCTCATTCCCCGTGGCTTGGAGGATCCTCTTCACTTTTGTGATTCAGGTCCTCGGCGGGAACCACTCATCCATTGAACAAGTTAACTCTATTCAGCTGATGATGGCATACTGCTTGATGAATGGGGTCACTGTCGACATAGGAGAGATCATTTACAGTGATCTCGTAACGAAGCTACAGAGCAAAACTAGGACGAAGTACGTTTTGTATCCTAGGTTTGTCTCATGTGCTTTGCAATCGTTACTGGGTTCAAACTATACTCAGGATGAAAAATTTGGAAATTTACCTGGCATCCTGAGCCCATCAAATTTTCAAAAGGACCCATCCCTTGTCACTCTCATTGAATTGACGGCCCACATGATTGCTGTAAACAATCAAAGTGGATCAGTGTCTCCAAACCCTGCTTCTAAAAAGAAAAAGGGGAAGTCTCAGACTGGGACTAAGACTAAACCAAAGTCCCAGGGCCCTGAGGCTTCAGGAGCACAGCCTAAGAGGCACAAAAAGCCCGAGACCAAAAAGACACCCACTGACTAGGCAACAACCACCCCAGTGACAACGAAGGACACTGATACATCACAGTCAGTGCCCTTGGTCACACCTACTACTCCCCAAGATCCAGAGGGAAACATACAACCCGCTGGTAGGGGAGCGCCTTCCATAACGCCCAGTGATGACATTAGCAAATCCAAGCCTTTGTCTGAGGGCACATTGATCTCTCCCAAAGACTCAGAGGGAATCAAACAACCCGCTGATAGGGATACAACTATCACTGACTCTGCTAAAGGCACTGGGAAACGCCCACCAGTGTCTTAGGGGTCACTGGGGGAAAAAGACTCGGAGGGAAAGGAACAACCCGCTGATACGGAACCCACAACCAATCCTGACTCCAGCGAAGACACTGGGAAACGCCCATCAGTGTCCGAGGGGTCAACGGGGGACAAAGACTCAGAGGGAAACATACCACCTGCTGATATGGAACCCAACACCAACCCCTGGTTAACTGTTGCTGATGTCACTGGGATATTATTCTCTGAAGATGAGCTTGCTGAGACTGATGATGAAATCTTATCAGATGGAGAAGAAATGGACGCTGAGGTTCAAGCTGAACAAGAGCCTCAGCCTGATCCACAGGAGCATACCGAATCACCAGTCAAGCCTGACAATAATGACTCCTCTTCATTCATCGATGAATTTGAAAGATTTGATAATGTTCTCCCACTCACTGAAAGACAGCTAGTTCAGTGGATCACCAAAGCTTCAAGAAGGTTATATTCTGGGGTCACTGACACATTGTGGGAGCAACACACTGAGGCTGCTGCGAGTTATGCTGATCTAAAGGCTGAGGTACATGGCTTTGATGAAAATGTTCATGAGCACAGGGATCTGATGTATGACAACATTCACCGACTGGATGAAAACATGGCTAAATTCCTCAGGCATATTCAGGGTGTAGGTACCACGATAGATGAAATCAGGGAGTTTGTCAAAGAAGACCCAGCACTCAACTCTAAAGTGCTGGAGGCTACTGAGGAGCACTTGAAACAATCCTCAAACCTCACTGAACTGCTCAATATGCTCAAGTCTGCAAATGTTCAGGGTCTTCCATCCTTAGTCCAGTCTCTTCAAACTACATTGGACTCTTTGAATACGCAGGTGGCTACTTTGGCTCAGGCATCCTCATCTCTGGCCTGGAATCTTGGGCCCAGAATGACAGCCCTGGAGGTTTCTCATGCTAATTTGGAAACTAAAGTCACTGGTATTCAATCTGACACTTCAGACATCAAGGCTATGATCTCAGAAATTTATCAGACCTTCAAGGGTCAAGCTGCTCAGCCCCCTTCAGCACCCACTCCAACTCTTGCCCTCACTGAGACTCCGGCAACAGTTGAGGGGGAGAATATTGCTGAAGAAACTCCTTCTCACACTGAGGAGGAGCCAACACCAACAGTATCAGTGGCTCAAATCTCATCATCCCCACCAGTCTCAGCAACACCGATCTCATCAATCCCACCAACAACATCAACAACAACAACACTGACAGTAATCACTCCAATAACAACAACACCACCACCCCTGGTAGCAACTTCATCTTCCTCAGGCCAGGACAAAGGAAAAGGCAAGATGGCAACTTCTGAGCCTGAGAAGATTCCCTATAAAATTGGCGACACTGAATACCTGCTCACACCACAACAGCTGAGTAAACACCTTGCTAAAGAAGAAAAAAGGTTGAAACAAGCTGAGGAAGAGAAAAGGAACAGAAAAGCACTGGAAAAGGTTGTCGCCGAAGAAGCTGAGAACATGGGATTAGATCCAAGCAAACTTCAAAAGGGTCAGGCAGGGCAAAAGTTCAAGGAAGCTCAGGCGGCTCAGATGGCTGCAAAGAAAAAGCAGCTGGAAGAAAAGAAGAAGAAAACTGAAGCTCTCAGGCAAAGCAGAATTGAGGAGTACAACTGGACAATGACAAGCCGAAGGCTTCCTGAAAAGATCACAGATGTCAGAATCATCCCCAATACCAAACCACTGGCCATGAACGTCTATAGAGGGGTTGATAAAAGACACTTCGAGGTCCATGATCCCGTCAAATTCACTGACTTTGGAATCACTGAACTTGATGAGCTTGGTCCAATCATTGAAAAGAAGAAAAATGCGGTGGTTAAGGACCTGATGAAAATGCTCAGTAAAAGATATGAAAGACTGAGAGATTGTCCAGCTCATCTGGGAATTCAGCCCGCCTTAACTACACCTCAAGGATCTCAACTACAATCATCCACTGGCAAAAGGAAGAGAGTTGAGTTCCAACCTGAGATTAAAGTGCCTGGACTGGAGTGTAACAGGGAGCTGCCTGAAGGGGTTAAATTTGTGAACTATCTAGTGATTGAGAAGCCTGAAAGAGGGCTATTCCACATTGATGTCTATGGAAACCCTGCTTTTCAAAGATGGAGTGATATTGATCAGGCTGGTGTGGCTGCAATGCTGAGCTACATACCAGTGGCATCTCAAATTCAAACCCCAGCAAACATCAGGTTCTGCCAAGACCTGAATGCCAAGATAAGAGACCATCCTGACAGAGAAACACTCATCACCAAAAAGGTCAAGCTTGAAGCATTGGGAATCCATCTGGATTGACATCATTTTGTTTTTATCTTTTGTACTAGTGATAGGAACTATGTAATCTGATCAATAAATGATGTATGTTTTATTCATTTACTCAGTGTTCCTTATTGTATTCATTAGTACATTCAGTGTAAGAAGAAGCCTCTTGCTCAATTACACTGATCAACCACTTAGGCTATTTATATATCCAAATAGGGGGAGACTGTTGGGTTCAGTAAATACCCAAACCCCTTAATCTAGGATTTGAATAGAAAATAGCCCGTGTTTAATCCGTTAACACAAACAGGTCACTGAGTGCATAGTCTCTCAGTGAGTCGTCTTCAGGATACTCAGTATGAGGTGAAGAAGAAGTCTCTCCACTCAGTAAGGCGGAACTTAAAGGGTGAAGACTGAGTCAAGAAGAAGATGATGGATTCAGTGAGTGATGACAATAACTCACTGAATCCCTAAGATTCTTCTCCAACTTCTTACACTGAAGACAAACTGAAGTAGAAGACTGAAGGATGTAAAGACTGAAGAAAGAGCGGGACAAAGCGGGAAAAGGTTGAATCAGATAAGACGAAGTCCTTATCAACCAAAGTCAACTTTCCCTGAATGGCAAAAGATCAGGCTCAGTGTCATCACTGAATTTAGGAAAGTAGTCTTGTCTCTTACCTAGAATAGTCTTTGTAAACAGAGACAAAATACATCAGTATTTTGTCTTCTGTATGATGTCAGTTTGTCACTTAGGAAAGAGTCAAATATCATACATGTATAAATAGCATAAGAGATGGAGTGAAAAGGTTAAGCTTGTGAATTGTAAGAACACACATACACGCAAGCCATCTTTTCACTCCTCCAAATACAACTTAGTTCCTGAGATAGCTCAGTGAGCTCTAAGAGTTGTGCTCAGACTTAGCCTGAGCTTAGAGAGGAGTCACATAACTTTGTCATTTCAATCCCAACTACTATTCCGAAAGTACTTGGGTAACGTATTCTTTGTGGATTTATTTCTAATAAGAATATGATGTTGAAAATTACTTAGTGTGCTTTTCTTATGTTAATTTCAGTCATAGTTCACTATTAACTTGTTTTATAAACTTAAGCTGTTTTAAACGATAGTGAACGGGGAACAACAGAACGGGATTCACACAAAATGGGTGTCTCCGGGGAATTGTAATCGTCATCCTCTTTTTGATACTCTCAAACCAAGCTTAAAATTATTGTGCAAACTTTTTTGTAAAATAGCAACACTACTTACATCAATAATCTATGTAAGTCGAGACTTAACTTTTCACTCCCACAATTTATAGAAATTAAGTGAGTGTGCTCATTTTTAAAAGTTCGACCATTGAAATCGACTTTTGTTATGGTTGTTATCCATTTACGTAAAATATTAATTCACCAGAAACTACGAAATTCTAAGGATCGAAAGGGCCTTTTCCATGTAGCGGCTTTCTTCTCGGCACATCCCAAACCAGTTGTTTTAGGTGACCGGGCTTTTGACATCTCATGGAGAATACTACCGGAATTAGCGGGAATTCGATTCCAAAGATTTACGAGGCTACCGTTAAGTTAATACTAAACCTAAATGAATAGCAACCAACGATGATTTAGAGATTTGAGATTCAAAGGTGAGATCACTCCATGTAGCGACTTTCATCTCAGCTTGTCCTTTTAAGGAGGCTAGGTTTTCACCCTCGAGAATAGTATCAGAGCTTTCGGGATCTTTGAAATCAAGAATTTCCAAATTCCCGTCAAACTTTTAGACAACTTTGACGAATACTAGTTCAACTTCCGATTGAAATTTGGGAAAAATCAAGTTTCTCACATTTATTCATAAGCAACATAATACTTTTATTTAAGCAACACACATTTTTCATTTTTCTCACTTTTTTTCACTTTGACTTTAAACTTGCAATTTTACTTTTGCAGCATTCAAGCAACATTACAATACTTTCGTTTTGCAACATTATTCCGATTTTAAGAAAGTATGATTTCCCAAAAATTTAAATAAAAATTTGAACTCGGACTCTAAATCAATTTTGCTTAAAAACATTTTTATTGTAACAAGACTATTTGAACGTTCAAAAGTTTGAAAACGAGCACATATTTAGTCTGGTTAGTTATCTTCTGGGAGAAAAATCCATAGATTACTTATATAAGCTCTAAAGAGAACCAACTACTCTACGCTTAGCATTTTCATTTGCACAACTCGTAAAAACTTAGCCTAAATGTTAAGAGAGCAGCTAGATCAACACTCTAGCAGAGTCGGGATTCCCCTTGTTCTAGCATAATCAAGACTAAACTTGCATTAACATCGAAGTATTAATGCATTATTTTTGTGCAAAGCACTTCTTTTTAATGCAAATACTTAACTTAAGACGATAAATTTTTTAAAATTTTAGTCAAAACGGGGGTGCTAGGGTACTAGAAGGTACAAATGTGATCAAAATTCGCAAGAATTCCCCCCAGACTTAGAATTGAATATTGCCCTCAATATTCAAAGTACCGGCCATTATGCCGACACAATAGAACGGAAAAAAGGTAATACTACTAGGCAAGTGTGGGAACGAAATATTTTTTCACAAAAAGGATTAATAAGATATCCCTAGATAATCGTTAGCAAAAAGATCGAATATTGGGCAGCTGGATTGAAAACAGGCGCATCAATAATCACGATCTACGGGAATCCTGAAAACAAAGAGCAAACACATAACAAGCAAAAAATAGTAGAGGAATTCCCCCATAGTTAGTGTTAGAAAATGGAAAGAAGATAGAAGGATAAGCATGGGTTGTCACCCACGAAGCGCTTTTGTTTTTGTTCACCGAGTCGCTAGCTTGACTCGAACCCGAATTTATTGGTCCATGGAGGAGCAAGTGGAAGAGAAAATCTCCATCGAACTTTCATTCAAATGGTTTGTATAAACATTAAATGTGCTAAAAGTTCCACTCCGATGAGATACAACCGGGCTCAAAAGAGTGATAAATGGAGATGCCGGGGTCAAAATGGTATCCTTACTCCCGTGGGAGATAAGATATGGAGAAGACACGAGATAAGAAAGAAAAGTGTCAATTACTTGACAACGGGTGGGTTGGGTGGGGAAAAGATTAGATTGAGGAACATTAACAGAATGTTCAGAAATCTTATCCACCATTTTCGAAGTTAAAACATCTGTATCGGTCTTAGAGAAATTTTCATCATCTGGTGGTTTAGCAGGCGGACTAGGGGATGATGGATCTAAGTCATACTCGTCACTCTCAATACCCAGAGGTATCGAGTCATCCGGAGAAAGAAATGAGTCGACCTCTTCCATAAGAGGGTCACTTGACGAATTCAGAAGGCCAATTATATAAAATATTTTCTAATTCATCAAGATCGGCTTGAAAATCGAAGTGAGCATCATCGTCTCCCGCGGAGATGGATCAATGAGAGTGATTTCATCGGCGAACTCCTCAAGAGGGACTAAAGTCGAAGTGGTATTTCCATTGTTCTTTTCTTCAGATGTAAAATCCTTAAGCTCGGGTAAAGAGGGAGATGTTACGGGTTTTTCCAAGAAAAAGTCATTATCCTCATTCTGAATGTCAAAGATTGGATTATCTGAATTTAGAGTAAATTCATAATCGAAATCAAACAGAGGATTAGTGAATGTCATATTGAAAGGTTTCTCAAACACCCTTGGGTTTGGAACAAGGTTATGAATATCTTCATCTTCCAGTTCAGAATCAGTGTCAATCTCTCTATCTTCTGGTTCAAAATATCTCACTTCCTCTAAGCTGACGAGCTCAGAAGGTAGTTCCTCAACATAATCGATGTCTCTATAAGATAAAGAATCGTCAAACGAAGTATAATCATTTTTAGAAGAGGAGAACATCTCAACAGAATCTTTTGGAATGTCAAGAGGAGGAGGGTTATCTTCAAAAGGCTCATCACACATATTACCGGAGATACCCTCGGACTCACTTGGGATTGGGACAAGGTTCTCAACACTAGACGATTCTGTTTCCGAAATAGTGCTAAGATGCTCGTCCCCCATACTTAGAGAGTTAACGGGCTCTTCGGGTGCGCTTTCGGCTGACAAACTCTCATAATATTCCTTCATTTGAATGGAATCCTCATCATCTTCATCGTCAATATAAGCCTCGAGTAATTGGGAACGCCTTTCTCGTTCTTCGATGAGTAATTCTTCAATAGATTTTTTACGAGGATAAATGTCGGAATTCCACGGTTGACTTTGATAATCATCGTGAGCAACACCACTTTGGGTGGTTATGGTGTTATTGCTCGAAGTTGAAGCTTGACGAAAATGATTTAAAAGAGTTTCATACATGCTCTCAATTTTGCTTTGAAAAAGATCAATTTTGTTATTAATGGCCCTAAATTCAATGGTGATGTCCTCGCAACCCTCGGTGGGTGCTTGAGTAACTCCGGAATAGAGTGATTATTCGTCATGATTTGAACGGGTTCTTCATTAATAGCACGTATCTCGGGCTGTGGAGGGTTTCGGGGTGTCGCCATAAGAATTAAACATGAGAGGGTTGAGAAGAGAGAATTAAATGGTTAAGAGGATAAAGATGAGTATTTTTGGAATTTTATAATGTTTTTGAAAACAAGTGCGCATGCACTAAAATCAAATCAATCAAAATGGGACCGAAGAAATATTTTCGTGAGTGACACAAAAGCAAGTTTTGAATCTTTTTTTTGGGAACTTATTATGATAACACTCAAGTTGAGAGTGTTATATGATTGATGTCTTTTATCTTTATTAAACATAATGAAAAACAAAATATTTTTGGGTTTTTAAACTTTTATATATATACAGAAAGAAAAGGAAAATATTTTTGGGTTTTTGGGTTTTTGGAAAGCAAATAACTTCACGAGGAAGGTTCTTCAAGTCACTAATCGTCAAAACGTAATGATATTGTCGCAACAACACCTCCTCAGCAGCGGCGCCAAAATTTGATATCGGATCAAATAGTATATATAAGAAATATCAAATATAAATACCCGCGCGAATTGACGAATCGACCCTTTAGGAAAAAGGTCAATACGCAAAACCCGCAAATATACGATAAGTGATACCGGGCAAGTGATTACCCGGGTCGTGTCCCAACGAGGAGTGAATTGACGGTTACGTATGAGGTTCGTGATTTTATGTTTTTGGTTACGGTTTTCTTAAATTTATAGCACGGGAAAGTAAATAAAGCACGTAAACTAAGATAAACACCAATTTAACAACTAATAAATATAAAAAACAAGAAAACGATGCTAAATTATGTCCTAATGCAATAAAACTCAAAAACACGAAAACCCGACCTAATCCCGAGCTTTAAAAGTGAAAATTTTGCAATTTAAAGTCTACGGGTGCAAAACTATTTTTCCTACGTTTAAATGACTAAAAATGACTTTAGAAAAAAACAGGGTATGTTTTTTACATTTAAATTATTATTTTTGATTTAAAAACTAAATTAAACTAATTCATTTATAAAAATTACTACAAATTTTTAGAAAAATCTACAAAAAATACAGAAAACACTTTAAACTATTCTGATTCAAGGAAAAATATTAAGATGGAACCAGCTTTTGGAAATAAGCTGTTGAAAAGCCCTTAAATGACATAAGCTTAAAACTGAAATTTGTATCTAAGTAATTAATAAGGGAATTAAAAGCACGCAACACATGGGAGCAGAGATGGTAAGGAGTTGTGTGTTTGGGGCTGTGAGTGCTTTGAGACCAGGGTTCGACCCTGGTTTTGGCACTTTTTTTTGCAATTATTTTTTTTTTCGAATTTTTCTCTTGGAACTTGAACTTAATATCAAAATAAGAACTTTTAATAAAATTAAAACTTTTTAGAAGCCTTAAATAAGCTGTGGACAGCTTATTTCCTAAGTAGTTTCACAATTCACCCAAACAACTCTTTTAACAGATTTTTAAACATAGTAAGCATGGAATAAGCAGTTTAAAGATGAAATAAGCTATTGCATTTATCTAAAAACTAAAATAAGCTAACATGTAAACTAAATGAAGGGAAATAAGCAGTTTGGAAATAAGCTAACCTAAATGGGTTTTAAAGCTAAACTAAGGGACTTAAAACTACAAGGGACAATCAATAAGTGTTAGGAATTGGAAATTCCATGAGAAAGTGTCAGTCACCCCAATTATGGTCTAGCATAAGTTAGCTCGTAGACATATCGTTATTTACTGTTTAGTAGTATAGTTATTAGCTTAGTGCAACACCGTGGAGGAAGGACGGGTCTTTACCCGCTATATGCCTGATCCACAGTCCGAAGGAGGACGTGTAGTATGTAACTATAACTACCCTCTACCTCCCAAGGTAGAGGGTTGGACCTTTCATTAATCTAATCTTGCTTCCTTTGTTACTTTCTGATGCGCTCCAGAACAGTCAAGGTTTATCACACAAGCCTGCCACTTGTGAATGGCAGACCGTAACAACCTTAAAACGGCTCAGGAACGAAATCAATTAAGATCTGAGGAGTGTAGTGTTTCCCCGGGTCGTTATGTCCCAGCGAGCTATGCAATGGATTATCAAACGTAAAGTGATCGGGAGATTTG
The DNA here is from genome assembly GCA_019973895.1 of Chrysanthemum seticuspe. Taxonomy (NCBI): domain Eukaryota; kingdom Viridiplantae; phylum Streptophyta; class Magnoliopsida; order Asterales; family Asteraceae; genus Chrysanthemum; species Chrysanthemum seticuspe. The sequence continues at coordinate 283,747,565 of BPTQ01000008.1, read as the reverse complement.
AACGGAAAAGGAGATTGTGAATTAATTATAACTACAGAAAAGCCAACAAATTAAAACGGCTTAAATGCAAATTAAAGGAAATTAAAAAGATAAAATCTATTAAATAAACGCTATCACTATATTTAAAATGATGAACGTTTAAAACTTAAAACTAAAAACTTACGTTTAAATTAAAATTACGTAAACGTACAAAATAAAAAGTGAAAACTAAGAAATAAAAGTTCTAAAAATATGAAAATGACATTTTTACAATCCTAATGATAAAAGAAAATTTATAGAAAAAGAAAACTATTTTTATAACTAATTACCTAATTATTATTAATTAAAAACTATTTTTAACTATTTAATAATTACCTAAAATACAAGAAAATAGGAAATAAAGCTAGAAAAATAAAATTAAGACTTAGAAAAGTCTAAACTAACAAACTAGAATTTTCAAAACTATTTTTGTATTTTTCTGATTATTTTTCTATTTTCTAGGAATTTTAAACTATTATTAACTAATTAAATTATTTAAAAATACAAATTTAACTAAAAAAAATCTAGAAAAATACTTTTTTGGCTTTTTATATTTTTCTTAAACTGAGAAAAATGAAAAACTATTTTTTTGAACTTTTTCTTAATTAATTGCAATAAAACCTATTTAAAAGTGATTAAAATCTATTTTTAATTAATAAAAATACTAAATGGTGACCAAAATTAATGAAAAATTCAGGAAAACTCTGAAATATATATCTGGTTCTATGAAAAATGAGAAATGCAGTGCTTATGTGACAGAATCAAGAGCTGCAGTGTTAATGGATACCAAATAAGCACTTATAAATAAGCAAACAGTTACAATAAGCCACCAAACTTCTGCAAACCCTAAATGATACTCAAATAAGCTAATGTAAGCTAAATCTAACTACTCCTAACCTCTAATAAGCAGTTTGTCAAGAAAATGAGTTAACTGATTTGGAACAGCTTACAGTGAACAGGTACCAAGTTTGGGCTTATGCAGCAGCTTATCCAGAGAACTTTAGACAAAAACAGATAATGAGTCTTAAAGACCACCTAGTGGACTACACCTAAGCCAAAAATCAGACCCTACAAAGCTTTATTGAACCCGGTGCACAATCTGCAAGTTCTGCAAAAAACCAACTTTGACACATTTTTGACTTTTGAAAATCAGTTAAACTTTGACTTTGATGAGATTCCAATGCAAATTTAGGACTGATCTTGATGAAATATGATGTAATGAAAGTTTATCAAGCAAGCTTAACAAGTTTTAGACCTATTTGATTGGTTTTGAGTTAACAGATTCCAACAGTGAAGTGAACAAGACAGTTTTAGAGTGAAATTGACTTTTGAATGAAACAAGCTCAAGACAATGACAGATATAAGAGTATTAAACTATATTCACCCTCAAACTACTGATCTTTTCTAATAAAATGACCTCTAAGACAGTTATAACTAGCAATCCAAACACTCTTTTCTTGACCAATTAGCAAATGAAAACTGATCTAGACATTGAACCAACATGTACTTTTGATAAAACTAACTTTAACTCATCTAAATACTACTTTATGAACAGAATTTAACTACTTCAAACCACAATTACCAAGTATGCAATGAACTTGAGGATCACTTACAATAGGTCCCTTGCCACAATGGCTTGCCAACTATGAACCCAGAACCACAGTAACCACTATCCTATTTAAACCACCCCATTGCTTCCAAATCAACCTATTTCCATTCCTGAATCAACCCATACCATCACTGCATCATTTTTTGCTCCAAATTTGACTTTTATTGACCAGTAGCTCAAATTGTTTAAAAATGAAATACAAGCTTATAAAAAGCTATTATGAGCTGATATAAACTTGTTTTATATTGGAACTAAACTGCTAGGGATTTGATCACAACCAATTAAACTTTCAAAATTGCAACAGTGGACAAAAATATGAAACTTGAACTAAAACTTGAATTGAAGCTTGATAAAAGTTTTAATACACTGGAACTGCTAAGTTAAGTACAAAACAACTTGAAAATACAAGTGACAAGCTAATTAAGGCATAATGATATTAAAACGACATACATTTTTGTAAAATAAACTAACTACTACTTTCACTAGCCTCTTCTGCTTCCTTTTATGCTCAAGCTCGTTTCTCTCACCTTTCTGAGTGGATCCCAGCATTAAAACTGACCATTGGATGTCTTTTGAGCCATCTTGGCCGTTTGATAGGTTTTGGCGCCAAATCTGGTTTCCATATCCTGGACAGGGAAGAAGGTGCATTTAATGTGGTTTGAGTTGTTAGGTGAGGTGGGGGGAGACAATGAGTGAGGTAGGGTGGACTGGTAGGTGGCTGGAGGGGGAAGGTTGCAGACAACAATGTCGGGGATGACAGGATTTTGGGGGCGGGTTTGTTTATTTGAAATCTTGGTATATGGGTTGGTCGGTTCAAGGGTTTGGACCGGGTAAAAGGTTTGGGCCAGGGTGTTTAGTGATTGGGCTTGGGTATTTAATTAGGTCCGGTTTGGTTTATAGAAATAATAACATAGGGACCAAAAATGTAAAGCTCTAATTCCCAGGGACCAAACATTTAAATTATGAAGATTGAGTCAAAGGGTTGGTCTTGCCAAACTTTAATAATCCAAGGGCTAATTTTGACATTTTTGAAACTCCAAGGATTAATTTTGACCAATTTAAAAGCCCAGGGACCAAAACTGTAATTTCTCAAAACTTTTAGATTTTTCACCAAAGGACTAAATATGATAATTTATGATTACAAAAAGACCTTTGGTGACTTTTCTTTTTTAAAATAAATGCCTAGGGACTGATTTTGCCATTTTCTGAAAGTCGGGGGACTGAAACTGCCAATTATGCAAACTTTGCTCGTTTTTCATCTAATTTTGAACATTTTGCATCTGAAACATATAAAATGCAATTTTGGAATATTTTCAGTATTTTGATGCATATCTGAGCATTTTTAACCGTTTTGCAGTTCAGAATTAACCAAAAATGATGAGTATTTACACACTCATCACTTTCTCTCTCTAGAAAGGATCCCATCCTCTCCCACTTTCTCTCTCTAAACCCTTAACCTAACGCCGCCTAATATGTGTTTGGTATAAACCAATATCCTACAAATGGTATCAAGAGCCATGGTTTGATCATCCATCTCTCATGTTCTTGGTTTGATTGTTATTTTTGGGATAAGGTTTGGTTTCTTACGCGTAACGTGGTGTTTAGGAGTAGTCTCGTATACGAGTTTTTGTACTCCTAAAGCTTTAATATTTACACTTTTTAATCCAAGATTCTTGTGGGTTAAGGTTGATTGAGTGCTTAAATTTCAGTTTATTGCAAAAAGTTTCAAACTTTACAAGTTTTTCTTGGTTTTTAAGAGTGTTTGGATACGTGTGTACGAATCTACGCATAAGAGAGAATCGTGGTTTTGATCGTCAAGTCTTGGTGCTTTGGAGTTTTTAAGATTGTTTCATCATCTTAATCTAGTTTTCTAAACGGTTTTGTTCAAAAAATCGTGTTTGGCAAATTTTGTACTTTCTACGCATATCAAAACCCTAATCCTACGCATAAGGTATCTTTCACAAGATCTTCATTTCTGGTGGTTACTCAGTGTTCTTCTTGCTTGGATAAGCCTGAAAAACACTTCGACTTTAGATATCTCTTGCACTGTGAAGTGTAAAAGATTTTTGTGGGTAAAACCCTAATTTTACGCATAAGCATAAAACTTACGCGTAGAAATTCTTACGCATAAGCTTTTTCTTACGCATAAGCCTGTCTTACGCCTAAGGGAATTTTACGCATAAGGTTCTTACGCCTAAGCCTTGGTTTACACATAAACTTAAGCCTTTTACCCTAAAACTCTACGCGTAAGCTCTAGTCTACGCGTAAACTGTCTACGCCTAAGCTAGTGTCTACTCGTAAGTTTGTAAGTTACGCGTAAGTCTGCTGTCTACGCGTAAGCCTTCATCTATGCATAAGGTTTGTTGTTTACGCCTAAGGCTGGTTTCTACGCTTAAGCATACTTCTTCAACAAGTTTCTCTCGTCTACAAAAATCCCTTGTTCGATCCGCGGAACAGGGGGTATATATAAAGAATTAGGGAATATCACAAACTCTACCATAACACCAATTTATCTTCACTTCCTTATCATCTTCTAGTTCCTTTACTACAGTCTACTTCCCACTCTCTTACGGTTTGGTCTTGATTTTAGTAAAATCCCGCGAAAGATTCTATTTCTCGGTTTAAATCATAGACTTGTAAAATCCCGTGTACACTACAACATCATGTCTTACACTCCTGATTCAGTGATTTCAAAAGTACTCAAACTGTATGATGTTGTGGATAACCATGAGAATAATAACTATACTGAACGGTTAAAGATGATGGAATCAATCAATGAGGATGTGAGATCTCCGTGTGTAGAATCCAAAGAGAGAGAAATGCACCAGTCAAGGTTACAAAATGCTATTGCAATGGGTAAGGAAAGTTGCATTGAACCTTATCGACAACTTCATTCACACCTTATGTTACTTAGAATTGATGACAAATACACAATGGGAATTGTACGATCATGTATTACACTCTTCCGTCAAGAATTATCATCGATCACTGGCACATTGTTCTTGAACTTGGAACAATTAGAACAACAACTTAATAGGAAACAGGTTCAAGAATCCAGTTCTAAAGCTGCACTTCATGTGATCAACAAACAACTTCAGTCATTCATCAAAAGGGAATACACTTCAGATTATGATTATCTGGTGACTGAAATGTGCTTTAAGAATCACACTGGGATGAAAGCTAATGTGTTCAGAGAGACATTAATCCAACTCATGGATAATGTGGAGAAGTATATTGAGGAAGTTACACATAATGATGAACATGTGGATGACTGTTGGGTGCAGTTAAGAGATAGTTGTGATGAATCAAGTAATGCATCAATTGAAAGATCAGGTGTTGCTAAATGCAGAATGTCAGAGACAGCAAAGAATGATGTAAACAGCTGCTCAGTAACTCCTGTCACACAAAAAGTGGATGCGGCAATCAGAAAGGTGAATGAATGTCAGGTACAATCACGAGACTGTGGTGTTGAGACCTGTAAAGCACCAGATGATGGATCGGTTGACACTAAATACAGAGGCTCAGAGACAAATACGCTTGAATCAGCCAGTAGTTTAGTGATTCTTGCTACAGATGATGAGGATGCAGATGACAGACCGATAAATGAACATGTGTCAAGTGATGAGGTACCCTTAACTGTTCAACATAATGCATCTAAAAATACTCTTATGCAAACTAATCACATCACAGAACATGTTCTTGATACATCATCTGTAACTGAAGCTGAGTCTGAGATAAAGTGTTTCAAAACTAATGATAGGGTTGATAAGATAACTTTTGATGAACTTTCAAATAAATTCTCAAAACTTGAAAAACATTGCATTTCACTTGAAATTGCAATCCAAAGAAAAGAAGAAAGTTTTCAAACTGTGAAACCTTGCAACAATCCTAAATTCCCTGAATTTCGTGATTTTTTTGAAATAAATGACTTAAAAGCTCAGCTTCAGGACAAAAACTCGACTATCAACAATTTGAAGAAACATATTTCTGGTATGCATGAGAAAAGTAATTTCGTCAAGACTACACAAGACATTGATGCTATTATAACAAGAAATAATGAACTGTCAATTTATGTGGCTAAATTACTTGAGGAAAATGAGTCTTTGAGAAAGCATCACATAGACCCAAATGACTCTGTCAATGATACTAGAACTAAGTCTTTGGAACAAACAAACTCTTTGATAGCCAAAATTGATGATCTCAAAGCTCAACTTCAGGAAAAGAGTTTCGCAATTGTTGCCTTAAAAAATGAGCTCAGAAAAACAACAGGGAATAGTGTGAACACTAAGTTTGCAAAACCATCAATCTTGGGGAAACCAGTAATTAGACAAACGAATGCGTTTAGATCTGAACGACCAAAATTTTCAAAAACGCGGTTTGCCTCCCAAGTTGATGCGAAACATGTTTTGACAAAACCAGTCACTTCACCTTACTTGCCTAGGAAAAATGCTATGAATGACTTGTATAAGAACTCTTATCTAGAAATAGCTAGAAAGAAGGCACAGATTCGAAAAGACGGAATTTTAGGTGCAAGACCTAGGGTGATGAATTCTTCAAGATTTCAAGGCAATGCTAGTAGTTCTAAACCATTACCTAGGAACACTAAACTTAAGACTAGGGATTGGCTTGGATCTAAGAGTTGTTGCGTTTCGATTAAAGCTATTCCTATAGCAGATCACTCTAAGAAACCTAGATCTATTTCTGAATCCAAACAAGCTGTTTGCTCGCAGTGTCTGAAATGTATCTTTAATGCAAATCATTATAATTGTTTCACAAAATCCCTGAATAAAGTAAATGCTCATGCAACGGTTCTACCTGTTAAGTCTAGGGCTTTCAGTAAGTCATCTTCAGTGCATAAGAAGCAAAACATACATAAATCTTCACCTAGATGGATACCAACAGCTAAATCTTTGGAGTCTAGGAATATTGATAAGTCTTACACTGTGCATAAGAAGCTTAACAATCCTAGACCTTGCCATAAGTGGATACCGTCTGGTAGAATGTTTAAGAATGCTGGACTTAAGTGGATTCCTACCGGAAAGATGTTTACCGATGGCAATCTCAATGTTGACCGTGAAACCCCAAAGGGTTTGGATACTGATGTCACTAACCAAAATATATGCAATCAAGTTTATAATATTAGTGCAGGTAGTCCTTACTCAGTTGCAGATACTTCAATCCTTCAATACATGGACTGGCTTAAAGTATGGATAACAAAAGGATTGATATCTCATAACTCACGGGTTCAAGTTACTCAACATTGATATTCAATCGGCAATGACGTATGAACACATCAGTTCATGCCTCGTTCTCTAAAGAAAAGAAAAGTGTACGCTTCAGTGCGCTTTATCTTCTGAAGAAGAGAAATCTTCTTATTATGACCATTCTCATCAACATGCTTCATACTTTTTCCATGCGCTTCAGTCATCAAGTGAACTGGGCTACCACTGATTGTTTTCTCATTCCACTTGCTCGATTATAATGAAGATGGCGACATCATGTGCTGATTTTGCGGGAAAGAAGTGTGAATAGAACATTCGGATGATTTCACTTATTTAGTCAAGAATGGCAACTTCGTCTGCAAAGCTCATGTAAGAACCGAGCTTCTTCTTATCGGGTCATCTTTACATGGAGTTTCTTCTATGAGCCGCTGGTTGACATCTTCACACGGGCTGAGATGAGTTTAATGACAAAGTGCTTCCGGTTAATGCTTCACGTGCACATCAACATGATGATTCCGAACAATCTCTCTGTTCTTGTTTGATGTGATTGGTAGTTTGGTGTTACCATCTTGTGTGTTCGTTGCGGCCTGATTGCTGATTTCCTTGATGAACATCTTTCTGTTCTTGTTTGATTGGGAGGGATCTTAGTTAAGGGGATTTGCAAGATGTAAGTTAATTGGGATGTTTTTTGGTGAGATGCTTTTTGGTGTGAGTTGAAGATGTTAACTATCTATTCCCCAACTGAACAATCTTGAAGAAGGTCGAGTCTACAGTCGGTTCTACATTCTCTGCTACATGTTAGAAGACTAAAGACGAGTTGCATTTGATTATTTAAAGACTTCTTCTTAATCTGGGCACTTATCAAACACATTGTCGGTTTAGGGGAGAGCTCTAATTGGGGGAGAGTGACATGTCAGATTTAATCCCCAATTAGACTTGCTCATATTCTTCAGCAAGTTGATTCTCACAAAGACTTCTAATGTTCTTCTCACATGATTTCTAGTATTTGGGCATACAAAGAGTTGCTGATTCTGAAGTATCAAAACCAGCAAGGGGGAAGGAGACATGTAGCTAAACGCGAGTAAACTTGATGAACTTAATACTTCTAAGTAATTGAAGATATCCCGGGAAGACAAATGTTATTACCGCAGAGAAACTCAAGGTTTGACTCATGGCGAGCAAACTTGATGAACTTAATACTTCTAAGTGATTGAAGTTATCCCGGGAAAACAAATGTCATGACCGCAGAGAAACTCAAGTTTTTACTCATCAAGGCGTTTAGTGTTCTTATTCCAACTATGTGGGGGAAGAGATGAGAGTGTTAGTTTCTGAAGATATAAGAGGTACACAAGTGTGTGATGATCTCGATGTTATCGCAATCATCAGGGGAGAGAGAATTGTGTACATTGGGGGCGCTCAGCTGTCTTACTTGAGGGCTTAATCAGTGATTCAGAGATATAATCACTCATTCCGGTGTTGACATCCGCAGAGATTGTAACCCGCAGAGATAATCAGTGATTCGGCCTGCTTCTTCAATGTTATCGGTTATTCTCTCTTTGGGGAATGTGTGTACTTCGGGTCCTTGAGCTTCATACACGATCATCAGGGGAAGAAAGCCATTGTTTACCACAAACATTGGGGAGGTATTTTCTCTCCGGGCAAGATGTGTATTCGGGAGAGTTCTTGGATATTTGTGTACTTCGGGTTCTTGAGCTTCATACACGTTAATCAGGGAAGAAAAATGTGAACATGGGAAGGTGTTCTTCATTCCCCTCATGAAGTGTATTCTGGATAGTTCTTGAGCATTATACTAAGAGACGGACTGCATCATTTCAACTACACGGGGGAAGTGGTCTCTTGACACCTTTTGGAATGGATTGCGTCAGACTTCAGTGGAATGAAATTTGAGAAGTGTTATTTATGTGTGGGATGATACGTTGCTGTTCTTCTATTGGATGATATAACCTCGAACGATGAATCACGGTGATTATTCTTAAAAGGAGCAGCAAGTTCAATGATAATGGTGTGCTTCTTTGTGCACCTGGCTAAGAGAAGCTTGAAAGAAAGCTTTAAATCTGCTCAGCTAAAGGATTTTCGGTTTGGGGGGAAGCTGCCAAAGTCTCACTTTCAGATGGTTCATTTTCTATCTTCTATTCTGGAGCCTCAGAAGCTTTGGTGGTGGACGTTTAAGAGATGATGATTTCCATCTTCTACAACGGGGCTGCTCGATATCCTTATCTCGGTACTCGTATCATCATCTTCTTATACTATATCATCTAATCTATCTCTGTAAATATTTATTAAAAACCAAATAGAAAATTATAAAACTATCAAAAACCCATAAAAATTAGAAAATTCAAAAATACCAAAAATATGTTTTCTCAAGACATGTCTTCTGGTATCGATAACATCTGCGGTCTTAGAAATGTCATTCAATAATGGCACAGGACTTTAGATGAAGTTCGAGCAGAAGGTGTAAATATTCTTTTCTAAACATGTCACAAAATATGGCTTGCAGTTACTTCTGACTGTGACCCGCGCTTAAACAATGGTTTGCTATTATTTCAGATAGCAACCCGTTCTTCAAGAATGGAAAGTGTTGCGCTAAACCAATTTTCAAATATTTCGTGCACTTATCCTAAAAACAAATTGAGGAAAGTATGTCGAAGGACTGCTCTTCCTACTCAAATACTTTTCCGTCAAAAATTCTTCAGAAAAATATTTGTTTTAACAAAATGGTGGTTAATGAGTTGCTATTAAATAATCAGTTTCAGAGTTTTTCGTAAAAATTGAAAACTCAATCAATGACTTCTGCGCTTTTAAAATTTTCAGAAAATGTGTCATTGATTGAGGGGGAGAATGTTTTCAAATTTACATCATCTAACGGACTTTCTTAATCATCCTACGTGCTTATCTGTAAAATATAATTGCCTATGTTGAAGGACTAGGTTTCTAGGATGTGATTGTTAGGATTAGATGATTATAGATTGATGAACACATTATTCCCATACCTTATATGAACTATTGATATGTTGAATTGACTTTTATTAGTCGATTGTTGTTTGGGTGTTGTCGACCACCATATATTTGTATGTATGTTCACTAACGTATGTAGATATCATGGTTGATAAGAATGTTCCCGATCCGGATCCCACAATTGAAGATGATTGGATGACGAAAGGAAAGGGTAACTATATCTTGGGTTGACAAATGAAGAAACGGAGCTTAATTGGACTTCTGTGGAGAGTTGGCATATATGCAACGTAAGAGGTCTCACTGCATCAGCAGATGGTTTTCTTCTAAGTGATTGAAGAAAACGGAGCTTAATTTGACCTAAGTTGGCATTAAAATGCAACGTTTGAAGTCTTACTACATCTGCAGACGGTTTTCTTCCAACCCTCCGCAACAACAACAAAAGCAGCTCAACCACCTAACGTATCTTTGTGCAGGATACCATTTTTAAACAATTTTGAAATAATTTGATTAAATTGTTTTGAAAATGGAAAATATTGTTTTGAAAAATTAATTGGATTCAAAGTTTTGAAATCAACCGGACTTTATTTTGTCAAATCTTAAGTGATTTCAAATTAAATATTTTCAAACGATATTTCTTCATAAAAGTCCGGTGTGTACGAAATTAAGTGGTGATCTAAAGATTTAATGTTATGTCATGGTATGATTTTCTTTAAAACTCAAAGATCTTACAAAATGAAACTTTTTCTGTTCTTGTTTGATTGTGAAATTTTTTATTTTACTTAAAGGTCTCTTAAAACAATCATACCTGACACTAACAATCTTTAATGTCTAAATCTGTTCCTATCTGTCATCTTTCAAAATTAAATCTTGCCACGTCTTTCCCCTAAAATTTTCTAAGTGATTTAAATCAATTGGGATCACAAATCTCAAAAGGTTTGAAATTTTTGATCGGGGGAGAGATCGTGATTTAAACCTCAAATCTGTTTTCATGGAATCGGTTTTAGTCCTTTGTAGGCACTCCTGCCTCCATGTGCCAAACGATTTCAAATACACAATGCACATGTTGAGGAGGAGGATTTATCCAAAAACCAGATGAGTATTTAAACCAGGCACCTATTCTCCCATGTTTTCTAAACCTAATTAAATCACTTGAGATCCAAAATCTCAAAGGGTTGATATTTTTGATCGGGGGAGAATTTGTGATTTAATAATGAAATTTGATAAAAGGTGAGTTAATACAAATAAGCCGTAAAAACGTTTATTTATATTTTACGATCTTCTAATGTTTTGTCGATAGCAAAAGTAAAATCATATTAACGAAACAAATAAAATACGTAAATGGTTTGAACTAATAGTTTTCTAACACACTTACGTTTTCACATAAAACACTATAACAAGATTAAGTGATTTTATGAGTTAGATACATATGTACAACAACTAGTGTTTACATATTGGGTTAATACATACTTATATTAAGTACACTAAAATGGGTAAAAACAAGTATGTACTAAAATGGGTAAAAGCAAGTATATACTAAATAGATAAAAACTAGCAAATGGTTTTGACCCATAACCCATGGTTTTATATATACCACTTACACAAGTTCAATGTATCCTTAAGGTACATTGTATCTAGATAGAAAACCATGGATCAACCCATAACCCATGACCCATAACCCAAAATACCCATGGACAAAGAGGAGCGGACCACGGATCCCTAGCTTTGTGCTAGCCGGATCCCAAGTGGAAGGGATCCGTGGGATCCGGGGAAACAGTAGGTTTTTTCCTCTATAAATAGTGAGCCATTTCTTCATTATATCTCACCCCTCTCTAACATACTTTCTCCCCTGAGTTAAATCTCACTAACCATAGATCCAAGAGATCTATGTGTGTAGTTTTATTTTTGTGTGATCTTTTAGGTTCCTCTTAAAGGGAAGATCACCACCTTTGAAGTCGAGCAAGCTCAAGTCCATGAGTTGCCAAGCTTCCTCATCATCAAGGCTATTGAAGTCCTCTTGTTGATGATCCCTTTCTTTCTTCAAAGAAGCGTAGTGTTAAAGACATTAGTGAAAGATGTCTCAAGTGTCAAGACGAAGATATTAGTGAAGGGTATCTATCGTCTATAGGATAAGCACTTGTGGTAGGTGCTTAGAAGTCAAGACAAGAAGCATTAGTGAAAGGTGCTTAGAAGTGAAGACACAAGACATTAGTGAAAGGTGTCTTGTAGATCTAATCAAAGACATTAGTAAAAGGTGTCTTGTAGATCTAATCGAAGGCGTTAGTGAAAGGTGCCTTAGATGTACATTCGATATGGTGTGTTTCGATGTACTAGATAGACTAGCATTAGATCCAAGGATATTGATGTCCTTGATGATGTTGTAAAGGAGTAGATCTCCTTTGGGATTAGTCGTTGGTGTAGTGTGGTAGTAGTTCCTCCATTGCAATGGAACTAGGTACTTAGCCTAGTACCTAATAAAGGGTAGGCGACGTTTTGATAGGATTAGTTCTCCTAAGGTGTGAAAGAACTCGGTGGTTAGCCTAGCACCGTATAAAGGGTAGGCGACGTTGTGTTAGGTGTGGTTCGCCTTGGTGTAAAAGAACTCGGTATTTAGCTTTGTACCGGAAAAAGGTTAAGCGACGTTGTGAAGGCTTCTCCGCCATAAGGAGTTGGTGTAGTGCTTACAAACTCTCGAGTAGGTGACTCGGGGAGTGGAGTAGGGCAAGGAAGGTGTCCTTGTAGCCGAACCACTATAAATAACTTGTGTCGTGGTGATGTGCTTCTTACTCTTTATCTTTCATTATATGTTTATATATCTATCTATTAACGTCCAACATAAACAACCAAATAGATTGACATAAGTCGATCTAAATATTTAAAAGGAAGTTTTAAATTGGTAAAACTATTCAACCCCCCCTTCTAGTTTTCCACAATTGGCATCAGAGCTTCGTAACCAAGTTTCTTAAAGTATATTGTACTTTAAAGACTTGATACGATCCGTGTATGTTTGAAAACTACAAAGAAGGATTTTTTTTGGGATCATATTTTCTGTTAAATCATTTTGTTGGACATTGATAGATGATTCTAACAATATTCCATTCTCGAGTAATTTTCATGCTAGAATTCCCCAAAATCTTCATTCAAAGATGAAGTCAACATTCAAGGAAGGATTCTTAAAGTAATCACAACTTTAGTACATCAAGTACAAAGGATTACTTTAAAAGCTCATGAAGTATTATTGGTCTTATACCAAATCAAGAAGCATAGAGGTATGTTTTACTTTTCATTAGATAGGATACTTGAGCTCTACTTATTTTCACAAGTACTACTTTGATTATTTAAACACTAAGAGCGTTAGAAGTCTCTTTCGTCACTCTTCCACCTTTTTCGTCTTCGGGAATAATATTTTTTTAACGCCGTCATCACATCCTCGATATAAGATTCATCAAAAGCCGTCATCCAAAAACTATCGTCATCTAAAACCTCCGAACTATTTTTTTTTGGTAAGCTATTCCGTAAGCATACTACAAAAAGATTGTCAAACAACCTCTTTTATGTTCTTAATAGCCGGATCCCTCTAGTTGTACTAGCCGGATCCCAAATACAAAGGATCCGGGGGAACCGTGGAATAGAACTCAGCTATACGCTTTCAAAAAATCACCACTGATCTTTTTCCCTCTATTCTCATAACACAAAAACGACCAAGCTACTGAATCCATCCTCATTGGCTTTCATAACCTCAAAGTATTTCATCCTAGAACACCATTGTAAGTAATTACATTAACTTGTTCTAATTTTCATCATCTTTCTAAGGTTTATGGTTCCCTAAATTATAATCAAATTAATTTAATTAGGGTTTTTCAAATTAATCATGAAAAGGGACTTTTTAACTAAATCACATTGTGTTCACAACATTGTTAATACAAATCAAAAACCATAAACCCATTTCCAACTAATTTTTACCTAATTGGAAAATTTGTATTTCTAGGACCAACCATGCCCAAAGCCACTCAACAAGATCATCATGACACCGTCCACTATCTTACTCACTACTATCGTAAAAGGGGCCTGACCAAAACTAACCGTAAAATTTTCAAAAGCCTCACAAAACGGCTTATTCACGAAGGTCGTGTAGTCAAGGAATGTTTCCTTGAAGATACCGACATTCGTCAAGTTTTCTCGACAATCAACTTTGATTGTCTTCTTGACATTGATGAACAAATTTGTCCGGTTTTTATTTTTGAGTTTTACAAAAGCTTTAGGATCATTAGAAACACCGATAATAGCATCTCAATTGCCTTTATCATCAACACACAAAACTTTACTCTTCCTCTCAACACTTTTGCTCAAATTCTTCGCATTCCTTGTGAAGGAATTTGTATGTACTCTCAAGATTGGGCAATTAACGCTCAAAACCTTGCACTTGATCCTAAGCCTCTTTACAACACTCCTCTCGACAATCCCGAAACCATTCGTGATACTATCTTTAAAATTAGGACCGACCAATCCCGTTACGATCGTAACAAAAGTTAATTCACCGTAATCCCTTTAAAATGGAACTTTTTGAAATGCATCCCATGTTTAGAAAATGGGAAGAAATCCTTAGGGAAAACATCATTAGCCTAGTTGGAAACAAAGATCATCCAAACGCATGCCTTGTGCAAATGATCTATTGTCTTATCCACCAAAGGTCATTTAATCTTACCTATTACATGGTAAGGAGAATGGTTGGGGTACTCAAAGCTTCCAACATGGTACTCCCATATGGTATGCTCCTAACACGACTTTGTAAGTACGTTAGTGCATTGCAACCATCCCCTATCAACGATGACCATTACCTTTCCGATCACGTCATGGTACCCCTTTCTAAACAACCATCTAAACGGTTCATGGTCAATGGAGAGAAACCCGAAGCTCTCTCGGACTCCTCGGCCGGAGAAGAAGAAGAAGAAGATGAGGAGGACATCGACCCCGTATCCAACATCAAATTGGACATTCTTGAATACCACGAACAACTTCCAACCATTCCAAACGAGACCGCGGAATACAAACAAATAAGAGGCATGATTCAAAACCTCGCTTACAATCTCACTAAGCCGTCAAAAAGAAAAAGGAAGAATTGACGAAAGAGACAATAGGAATGTGCTTATTTTCATTTATTTTATGTTTGAATGATTTCTTTTTGTTGGTTTATGGTATTTTGGATATTGTTTCTGGTGCTATATGATGGCTTGCTTGTTCCTAATTGCTTGTTTTATAGATTTAATAGTGTACAAAATCTGCACATCATTTTTGGTTCTGTGTTGATTCTGATCTGCAGATGCCGGATCCCTAGGATTAGCCTAGCCTGATCCTTCCCTTGAAGGAACTGTGGGATCCGTGACATCAGATCAACAATGCAGCATTCAGCACATCAAAACTGCTTTCTAGATAACATCACATTAGCTTGGCGTATGATTTTAGAACCCAACTAAGTCCACGTCAAGGATGAGAAAGACTTAGACTCACTAAAGGCTTACTTACGATCTTAGTCTGATTTTATCATCACATCTAAAACTCACCATACTTCCGCTTCAACTACTCACAAAATAATTCTCATCTCTCAAAACACTTAGGTAAGCAAGCTAAACAATTTTAGGAAATTGCTTCTAGTCTTTTATATCTCAAGGTAAGACAAAAATTAGTTTTTCAATTCTTGAAATTTTTGAGAATTTTTCTTAATATCACCTCAAGCTAAAACCTGATCACTAGGATCATTTATTATGACTTGTCACCCTCATAACTCTTAGTGTTATCCTTGGACATCCATTGGTAGTCTTCTTGTCCCATCCTTCTTCCATAAAAAGCAATCATGTGCACAAACACTTATTACTCATGATCATTCAAGTACCTTCTCATCCTAAAACACTTAGGAGAGCTGAAACACCCAAAACAAGATAGGCTTTAGCTTCTAGAAACCCCATTTCAAATCTGTCATAACTGCTGAGAGCCGGATCCCTAGGAATAGCCTAGACGGATCCCTATAAGGAGGGAACCGTGGGATCCGGGTGACAGTATATGTCTAACATTGCTAACCCAAACGCTCCATCTCATCTTAAATGAGTTCCTAGATCAGTGAAACTCTGAATCTCAACCTTGTGCATGTAAATCATCACATTTTCATGAACATTAGTGGATTAAGTCTTAAATACTAATTGCCAAGATCTTCTCTTTATAAACCACATTGCCTAGAACACTTTAGTCATCTCACACAAATATCAGCAATTGCAACCATTTCCCTTAGTCATTTCAATATGAGAAAGGCTCCTAGTGCTCACTCATCCACCCAAGAAACACCCAAGAAACTTGCTAGAATCATACACGAAGTTTCTTCAACCGAATCATCTCCGGTTAAGTCCACCAATGCTAGGATTTCTCCCACATCAAGGAAACCAATCAAACTAATCCCCAAGAATAAGATTCCCACTAGGATATCCTCACCAAATTCTACAATAGCAAACAAACCCCCCACAACTCAACCAACATCATTAGTACCTAGAGATACTTCACAATCATTTTCACACTCTCACAATGTAGATGACTTACCCTCTTGGCCATCTCATCTTTCACCATTACCATCCAATTCACATGAAAAGATTGAGCCACAAAATCAAAATGTTGAATCAACACTTGATCCAAAAGCAAACTCTATCATCCCTCCCAATAGTCCATTTTGGATTATGAGAAGACATCAAAAGCAACCACCTGACCAAATGGAAGTTGATGTCTCTTTACCTCTAGCCACAAGCATTATAGAGCCACCACTAAATGAATCTCAACCAAATCCTCCTTTATTTGAAGAACCTCAATCCACTTCACTTGAACCTTCACTTCAAGAAATTCAAAACCATAACAAGGATTGCTATCATTGTAAACACGTTGAAAGGTTGATACATGAATTACGCGAAGAGCATCGTTTCATGTTTCATCACCTCCTCGAACGTTTCGAAGAGGTTAACAAGCCTAAACCACAATAACCATAATAGTCGTAAGCTCAAACCTAGAACGTTTAGGACACCCTTTAGTAATTAAGTTTTTTTTGTCGAATCTTAAGTTTGGGTTAACTTATTAGCATTAATAGCATCTATTTGGCTAGTTCATTCTCTTAGTTTTTAGAGATTTGGTTGTGTATCTCTTTGTTTTATTGAATGAATACTTTTATGCCATGACTATTATGTGTGTTGTGCTTGTTATATTGTACTTTTATCTCATTCCCTCAAGTTGCACTCCTTGACATTTCTTCACTGCTGAAGAAACTGGAACAGATAGCCGGATCCCTTCCTGATTACTAGACGGATCCCTCCTAGAAGGGAACCGTGGGATCCGTGGTACAAAAGCACAAATTTCTACTAACTTGAGTCTCTTTTGCAGGAAATTATGCACTATACTCTTGTTTTTCTAACCTTTATTTTGTAGATTTTCAAAATAACACATGAAGATTTTGACACCATAAAAGCTAGGGGGAGCTTTGTGTCAAACAATATTGCAAAATCATTTGCAACTTAATCCAATTTTGGATTACACTTCATGATACCCCATTGCAACTTTGCAATATTCGAGGGGGAGCACGTTCTCGTCACTTAGACGAACCATTTGCAAACTTAATTGCAAACACAAGTAGCTTATTTTTTACGCCCTTTTTCAAAGGGATGGACTCGTCAAGGGGGAGTTAAGACGAGTACCATTCCCGTCACTTGCTCTCGTTACATTTTTTTATAATTTTTCTTATAAAAATTATGTTAGTTTCTTCAAACACTTTTTGTTTCGACAAAAAGGGGGAGAAGAAAGTAAAAACTACAAATTCAAACGTTTACAAATTTTAGCTTTTCCTTAAAATAATTTTATGTTTTGTCATCAACAAAAAGGGGGAGATTGTTAATACAAATAAGCCGTAAAAATGTTTATTTATATTTTACGATCTTCTAATGTTTTGTCGATAACAAAAGTAAAACCATATTAACGAAACAAATAAAATACGTAAATGGTTTGAACTAATAGTTTTCTAACACACTTACGTTTTCACATAAAACACTATAACAAGATTAAGTGATTTTATGAGTTAGATACATATGTACAACAACTAGTGTTTACATATTGGGTTAATACATACTTATATTAAGTACACTAAAATGGGTAAAAACAAGTATGTACTAAAATGGGTAAAAGCAAGTATATACTAAATAGATAAAAACTAGCAAATGGTTTTGACCCATAACCCATGGTTTTATATATACCACTTACACAAGTTCAATGTATCCTTAAGGTACATTGTATCTAGATAGAAAACCATGGATCAACCCATAACCCATGACCCATGACCCATAACCCAAAATACCCATGGGCAAAGAGGAGCGGACCATGGATCCCTAGCTTTGTGCTAGCCGGATCCCAAGTGGAAGGGATCCGTGGGATCCGGGGAAACAGTAGGTTTTTTCCTCTATAAATAGTGAGCCATTTCTTCATTATATCTCACCCCTCTCTAACATACTTTCTCCCCTGAGTTAAATCTCACTAACCATAGATCCAAGAGATCTATGTGTGTAGTTTTAGTTTTGTGTGATCTTTTAGGTTCCTCTTAAAGGGAAGATCACCACCTTTGAAGTCGAGCAAGCTCAAGTCCATGAGTTGCCAAGCTTCCTCATCATCAAGGCTATTGAAGTCCTCTTGTTGATGATCCCTTTCTTTCTTCAAAGAAGCGTAGTGTTAAAGACATTAGTGAAAGATGTCTCAAGTGTCAAGACGAAGATATTAGTGAAGGGTATCTATCGTCTATAGGATAAGCACTTGTGGTAGGTGCTTAGAAGTCAAGACAAGAAGCATTAGTGAAAGGTGCTTAGAAGTGAAGACACAAGACATTAGTGAAAGGTGTCTTGTAGATCTAATCAAAGACATTAGTGAAAGGTGTCTTGTAGATCTAATCGAAGGCATTAGTGAAAGGTGCCTTAGATGTACATTCGATATGGTGTGTTTCGATGTACTAGATAGACTAGCATTAGATCCAAGGATATTGATGTCCTTGATGATGTTGTAAAGGAGTAGATCTCCTTTGGGATTAGTCGTTGGTGTAGTGTGGTAGTAGTTCCTCCATTGCAATGGAACTAGGTACTTAGCCTAGTACCTAATAAAGGGTAGGCGACGTTGTGATAGGATTAGTTCTCCTAAGGTGTGAAAGAACTCGGTGGTTAGCCTAGCATCGTATAAAGGGTAGGCGACGTTGTGTTAGGTGTGGTTCGCCTTGGTGTGAAAGAACTCGGTATTTAGCTTTGTACCGGAAAAAGGTTAAGCGAAGTTGTGAAGGCTTCTCCGCCATAAGGAGTTGGTGTAGTGCTTACGAACTCTCGAGTAGGTGACTCGGGGAGTGGAGTAGGGCAAGGAAGGTGTCCTTGTAGCCGAACCACTATAAATAACTTGTGTCGTTGTGATGTGCTTCTTACTCTTTATCTTTCATTATATGTTTATATATCTATCTATCAACGTCCAACATAAACAACCAAATAGATTGACATAAGTCGATCTAAATATTTAAAAGGAAGTTTTAAATTGGTAAAACTATTCAACCCCCCCTTCTAGTTTTCCACAGTGATCGTTTTGATTCAGTTGTGCAGGCTGCTCTCTCATATGTGCTAAACGCTTTTGAATCTCGAGGCACATATTGAGGGGGAGCATTTCAAATGATAATAAACTATCAAGGTGCAAATGCTTTTATGTTTTAATATAAAGTACCTTGATTGAGTTTTAAATGGTTTCCAAGAAAATCAAATGGCGTTTTCTATGAAAATTGTGATCAAAGAAAATATTTCAAAGTCCTCTTGCCTCCATGTGCTAAACAATTTCTAAATCATATGCACATGTTGAGGGGGAGGTTTTCTAAATGATCAAAACTATTAAGGTACAAAATGCTTTGATCTCGTATCACAAGTACCTTGATTGTTTTTCCAAATGATTTTTCAATTGGTTTCAAGGAAGAATGAACTGTACCAAAAGACCGACCATTTTACTTTATGTATGGAGTTATAAGGATGGTGTGGTTAGGTATTAGTTCCCACGATCCGCCAGAACCGGAGGGATCTACCCAGGGACAATCCACTAGATAGTGTAGAGTCCTTAGGTATATTGAAAAAAGGAGAAAAGTGAGATATGGGAAGAGTGCCGACTGAGATAAAGCTAGAACTGGAATAAACCCAACAAGGTTCTAGTAATGAAGTCTCGGTAAGCACTGAAGGGGTTGAAGAATGAAAAAGAAATGAATATGAAAAGGGTGAAAAGAAATAGCCCTCCAATAATTCAACCTTAGGGCAGTAACCGGGTTCAATACATATGCTACTGGTGTTTACAAAGGTAACACTGGTATTGAAGACAAGACGTCATGGACCCAGTGACGCACTGCACTACAACTTCCCAAACCACTCAAGTTCCTCTTAAAAGGGCTTGTTTCATTCTCACAGGGAACCGACATTATCTATCGACTTTCTCTTAGAGATTGTTGATATTGAAGAAGGAGACCCTCTCCCTAGTCTCCGGCATAGGAACCAAATATGCACAATTGAGTCTAGAGCCAAGAGATCATCCATAATATCTCATTAGGACACTATTCTTGAAGACTTGCTGTTTCACACAATGTGGAAAGTAAGAATATATTAAGAGTCCTACGCATTATCCTTGTGGTATTGCCAGAACATCCGAGTGATATATAAATATTCACAATGAAGATGGAAATCCTTCTAGAGCCAACATCAAACAAGCTCTTGGTGGGTGACATGTGTGATCTTCTAGTAAGATCAAACTTGTGACAACTGGATAGAAACAATGGGGAGATTCAATCTTGAATCAACCTTGGTCCAGGAATGGAATTGACGAATACTTTTGGAAAAACCGTTCGATGTGCGACTCTCTTCTTTGATCTAGCACATTGAATGTGTACTCTTTTCAAATACAAAAAGTATTTATGATTGAAAATTGATCTTTCTCATAAAATCTTCATCGTATTGCAAAACTCTTTCTTCTAAACAATATGCGATTGTTTTCAAATCATTTTCTATCAATCAGTAAATCTCAATTTGCTGGTTCACTCACTCCGTGTTGTCTTCTTTGAGACGTTCCGGTGTGAGAACACCTAGAACAGCTGCGAAACCCTGTCAAGGAGATTCTTCGGAATTATACCTGATCACAGGCAGTACTTGTACTGAACAACGGGGAACCGTGGGCCGTGTACCTCAATTCAACGAAAGTGATCAAAGACACTTTCGTGTGTTTTATTACTAACTGTTGTTTGCAGGTACATTTGGACGGTTGCAGCTGAACAAAATTGAGGAGTCAATCCAAAGCCGCATGCTCACAGCATCCACACTTAATTGAAGTAATCATGACTGGTGCATATCAACATAACCTGGTTCTGATATTTTTATACTATGCTTCTGCTACGCTGCTGCAAATATCATGAACCAGTAAAGCTTCCGCTACTCTGATGGAAAGATGTCATGATCCCGAAAGTGTGAGCATGTCGGTCCGAAAGTCACAACTTCACATGATGGCAACACAACAAAGGGTGATCCAGAGATTTGTTGTGGCTGATGATCTCAAAGAAAGCTCGAAGATCATCAAAGATGTGGATCAGTTAAAGGCCTCCACTCAAAGTACAAAACTATGCGGACTTTAAAGTATCGCTACTAAAGCACAAAGATGCAGATGTTGAAGAATTCAAGTCTACGAGCTCAAGAACTAAAGACAAAGAAAGAATGCTAGGATGCAAGATGTATTTCATGGGGTGACCTCCCTTAGGGGGAGATTGTTAGGAATTGGAAATTCCATGAGAAAGTTTCAGTCACCCCAATTATGGTCTAGCATAAGTTAGCTCGTAGACATATCATTATTTACTGTTTAGTAGTATAGTTATTAGCTTAGTGCAACACCGTGGAGGAAGGACGGGTCTTTACCCGCTGTATGCCTGATCCACAGTCCGAAGGAGGACGTGTAGTATGTAACTATAAATACCCTCTACCTCCCAAGGTAGAGGGTTGGACCTTTCATTATTCTAATCTTGCTTCCTTTGTTACTTTCTCTCTCTAGAAAGGATCCCATCCTCTCCCACTTTCTCTCTCTAAACCCTTAACCTAACGCCGCCTAATATGTGTTTGGTATAAACCAAGATCCTACAATAAGCACTAACTAGCAATTAATAAGCTGACTAATAAGCAAAATTAACCTAAGCTATCTAAAAAAACTAAATTTAGCCTCTATAAGCTGAAATTAAAAATAATAAGCTAAAAGAAGGGAACTTAATGTCTGCTGTGGTGCTGCAGTGTAAACAAGCTACCAAGGGGACTTGCAGCTTAAAAATAAGCCATCAAATGGCCTCCTAATGCTACAATAAGCTGAAACAGATGAAGCTCGTACTATGAGCTATCTAAAAAAACAAATCTTAACTAAATTGAAGCTCTCTAAAAGCTTAAAAATAAGCATGAAATAAGTTGTTTTGGGGACTGATCTGTGCTGACAGATTCAAGAGGGGACTAAGGGGGTGATTTCAAAGGCAAAAATAAGTGATAAATAAGCTATAAATCTAAAAATAAGCTGAAACAAATTAATGTTAAACTACTAACTACTTATAACATCAAAATCAAATCCTAACTCTTAATTTAACTAACCTATAAATGAGATAAAATTTGGTTATAGAGGCTGCTGACAAGTTTTTTTTTTTTTTTTTTTTTTTTTTATTTTTTTTATTTTTTTTTTTTTAAACCGATTTTATGAAAACTTTGTTTACACCTTTTGAAACTATTGCGCACCAAAAGAACTTACAAAATAGACTAAAATGATGATAATGCAACTAATAAGAACCCCAAAGTGGGTCAAAACAGGGTTTTAGCCTGTTTTCAACCCATAAACCAAACACTCCCTTATGGGGGTCAAAACAGATTTTAAAACACAATCAAGCCGTAAGGCTGTTAATTTTTTTACTTAAACTAGTTTTTAATACTAATGGAAGGGTAAAAAGCATATTTCAAAAACATGTCAAACATTCACACAAGACTTTAAACAAAAGCTGATGAAAAAACTTGCAAACTTGATAAAAAGGAAATTACAATTAAACTTAAACAGAAAATTTCAACTAAACTTAAACTGAATTTAAAAATTACATTAAAGGAAATTACAATTAAAATAAATGGGACTAGAAATCAAAGTCTAGACAAATTTTTTTACATGATCACAACTGCTATATATACTACTAGTGTTAGGGTCTTCACAGTTTTTGTCTCCTTGATGTGTTTCTTCTGAGAGAGAGGAAATAGAGCTTGTGAGCAATCTGTGCTTCTTTAAGCTTCATCAGAACCATCAATTTACAGCTTGGGGACCAAGCTTAGAATCTCAATCATTTAATGGGAATTTGGTTTCCTTTTGTGCTATGGATTGTCAAGGTGGCAACACCCCCATGTGAGGGTTCCTTGGACTGTAGCAGAGGAAGAAAGGGACAGGGGAAGGAGGTTTTGTTTTTGGAGGGCAAAAGGGTTTTAGTGGGTTTTGACTATTTCTGGGTAAAAGTGGGTGGAAAAGAAAAACGGGGTAAAAAGGGTTAGGTTGAAAGGGGTCAAAGAGGAGGGTAGGGTTCAAAGAGGTAGTGGGTGCAAATGGAAAGGTTTAAGGTTTATTAAGGGGTATATGGTTTAGGTTAAATAAAAGGTTTATGTTTTAGGTATTAGGTTTTTATTAAAAAGGTTTAAAGAAGAAAAAAAGGTTTTCACTAAAAAAAATGGTTTTAACAAAAATTTGTTTTTTAACAAAAATGTTTTTAATTTTTTTTGGAAAGTGAAATTCAATAAGCAATCCAAACGGGCATCTCCAAGCTAGAGATAACCCGCAAAACCAAACTTTACATCATAGGAAAAGAAAAATTACACCAATCCTCCCATTCTATCGACCCCCCTTTATGTCTACCTCTAAACCAAAGATAACCCAACGACTGACATCCGAGATAATTTGAGCCACATTCGTATCTTTGCTTGTAAAAACCTTCTAGTTTCTAGCTTTCCATATACGCCAACATGTCAAAATAATAACGCCATATAATATGTCTTGCTTGGCCTTCGATCCCCCCACATGTTTAACAATCTGGAGCACATCATTAGTCGAAAAAACAAAGAAAGGATCTATTTTGCACCACGACGCTATTCCATTCCACACTCCGTCAACCAATCTACAAGCTGAAAATAAGTGATCCGAGGTCTCTTCCGCTTCTCTACAAAAAAACAAACATACCCTCTCCCACATACATATTCCTTCGTCGAAGAGCATGTAGAGTTGGAATCCTGTACATATTAGCTCTCCACATAAAAATATTACACTTGTTCTGTATCCATTTACACCACGTAAAGTGATATCATCATCAAGCACATCAGCTCCTTTCAACCATTTCCTAGCATCCCTTACCGAGAACTCCACATTAGGCCCATGATTCCAAAACCATCGATCATCTTTCTCATCAATAATGACATCAGCAACCATTCTATGACAGTTAATAAGCGCATCGACTTCACTACCCGAGGCTGGTTGCTTATTCCATTTCCAAGTTATACCTCTTCCATGATGCTGAGAACCAATCCTATCAACTACATAACACCCTTTATTCTCTTCTAGGCGAAACAAATCAGGATATATGTCCTTAAGCGGCTAACGAGTTATCCAAGGATCGATCCAAAATTTCACCTTTCTACCGTTAACCACAATACCCCGAATCATATTAACAAAACTATTACCTTGTATCCTCAATCGACTACCAAAAGAAACTATTTTGCTCCATGTTCCAGAAAACCGTTTATTGCACGGAAATGTCTCCCACCTTCTAGCCGAACCATGCACCGCATCAATCACTTTTCTCCAGAGAGCACCATCTTCGACCCGATATCTCCATAACCATTTTAATAATAAAGCATTGTTACTCTCTTCTAATTTGTTAAGACCCAAACCACCATCATTTTTTGGCTTCGTCACCGTGTCCTAAGCAACCCAATGCACCTTATTTTTTTCCTCATTTCCACCCCAAAGAAATCGTTTAATAATGACCTCAAGCTTACTAATCACGGCCAACGGAGCTTTATATAACGAGAAGTAATATGTTGGAAGACTTTCTAACACCGATTTAATGAGAATAACTCTTCCTCCCATCGATAAAATACTAGCCTTCCATCTCGATAATCTTTTTTTAAACACCTCGACAACCGGATCCCAACTAATAATGCGACTCATGTTAGCACCTACTTGTATTCCCAAATAGGTAAATGGAGTCGTACCCGCTCTACATCCCATATCATGAGCCTGTAAAGACACATCATCCATACTCTTGCCCACCCCGAATAAACTCGATTTATGTAAGTTTATTCTAAGGCCAGAGCACAAATAAAAGATGCGTAACATCCTTTTCAACGCCTTGAAATTAAACTGAGACCACTCTCCCATAACCATCGCATCATCTGCATAAAGCAGATGTGAAACAATCGGACCACCATTTGGAAGTCTCACCCCATTAAAAGCACCAGTATCACAAGCCTTGCGAATCATGCCTGAGAAAGCCTCCATAACAATTATAAATAGAAAAAGAGACATCGGGTCCCCTTGTCTTATACCTTTCCCACATCCAAATTCGAACGTAGGCGAGCCATTAACGAGCACAGACGAACGAGCCGATTCGAGAATCCCCTTAATCCACATACACCACATATCAGGAAACTTCATTTGGCGCATAACCGATAATAAGAACTCCCAATGAATATTATCATAGGCTTTCTCGAAATCAAGTTTGAACAAAAATAAATCAATTCCCATCCTCCTTGCCCATGAAAATATCTCACTAGTAAATAATGGCCCGTCAAGAATGTACCTCCCTGATAAAAAAGCTGATAGAGTTTCATGTGTAACTTTGCCCTATCACCTTTTTTAATAAAAATAATGGTTTTTAATAAATAAATAAAATGTTTAAGTTTAATTAAAAAGGCTTTAAAAAAAGGGAAAAATGGTAATTTTAGGTTTAGGTTAAAAGGGAAAATTGTAATTTAGGGTTTAGGGTTGGGTTTCGAGTCCGCTTTCCCAAGCTCACTCCAAAAACGTGTTCTAGGTCTTAAATTGACCAAAGAATGCAGAAAACCATTCCCGGCTCCGTGTTCAATGCACTTTTTACATTCTGAGCTCATTTATGTCCGTTTTATGCCCTGTTTTCAATTCTTTGTACCCTAAATACATAAAAACACATTCCAAGGATATCTGCAATATAAATGGGTATATTTAAGTGTTTTTAGACATTTCTGCGGGTTTTACGGGCTTAAAATGATGAGTAAAATGCCACGCATCATGATGCAATTGCTTCAAGTATTATTGTCAGATATTTGTGAACACCCCCCTTCCCGTTTGAATTGCGCTTTTTAAGAATTCAGGCAATTTCTCCATTCCCAATGCGTATAATCTATACTGCCAAGCATACACGGGAATCCTTGATAGTTTTCGTGTTGTTCATATTTTCATAAATACTCATCCGAGTATAAATCTCATATACATTTGGTAAAATTGTCTAAACTATCACGATTACAATGTTCACCAATGTATCATCAAAAGCATTGAGTGTTGTCCCTTACGTCAATTAGTGTATAGCGAACATGCATTTCATTATAGTGGATACTCATTCTACCAACGACATTTGGTCGTGACTTAAAAAATTTAACTGCTCGAGAATAGGTTCAACGTTATGATTAGTTATACCTTCGACTATTTGTAAAAATAGTTTTCAACTCATTAGGAACCGTCACCTAAGATTTCTTTCGGTGTATTTTGGCTTGTCGCCAAAATAATCATCCAAGAGATGTTCTTCGGCGGTTTCATAGTCTCGGGGTATGTCCGTCCAAGTATGTGAATTAATGGCTCCATCACAAAGGCTAGAAACTCTATATTTTTATAAGCGTAATAATCATTCGACTCTAACTTTATCGTCAAAAAGATTCATGTAAGTTAAAAGTGTATGAAATATGAAAAAAGGGTTTGAAATGTATGTGAAATTGTATATAAATTATGATTTTATTGGACTGTTTAAAAAATAAAAGTTAAACGTGGGTTTGTAGCTGAAAAAGTTTTTTTTTTGTTTTTTCGTTTTTTTTTTTTTTTTTTTTTTTTTTTTTTTTTTTTTTTTTAATCCATTGCATATTAACGTTAAAAACTTTTATTTTTTAATTTTTAATTTTTTAAAAAAGGAAAGAAAAAAAAAGCCAATAGCAACCCGAGGTTCTACCCACGGAAGGACGAACGGCGAACCACTGACGCCAGTGCCGATACACTACGGCGGCGCCATGAGTATTCATTTTGGCGAATTGCGTGCCAACCGTCCCTATACCGTGCTCTCGTGTTGAATATCTTTAAATCCTTAACATCGTCAATTTATATTCGTTCACATTTACCACCTAGCTTTAGGAATCAATGAGTAATGATTCTTAAACGCAAACCTTTAACAAAAACACGAGATGCATGGCCCATATTTCAAGTATACAAACAGTTTGCGTAACGCCCGTTTAATTAGTCGACCAACTAGATTCCCGGCCATCATGATGCCCCAGAAGACGGGAATTGCATTATTCGCCAATTAAAAACATATGTCCAGATAAATGAAACGAATTGAACTAACATAGATCAAAAGGGTGAGATAGATTTCCCACCCCCTCAAGATGTACTGGACATAATAAAGAGTCGAGATGAATGCACGAATGCCTCTATCATTAATAGTTAATCTAACCAGTAATTTATCTTGAACGAGTCTCCATATTGCAAACTCAGCGCAATATAGGGGTACATTAATGGTTTTAGAATGTGAACATTAACACAATATAAAAGTGGGATAATAACCGTAAAAAACATTATATTTGTTCAAAAATACTTTTTTAAGTAGTAAAAAAAAATGATTGTAAGTATTAATGTTGACATCTTGTTTTTATGTAAGTATTAATGTTGAATCTTTTGTTTTTATATGTGCAGTGCAGTAAAAACATGTGATGGCTATTTTACCATATAAGTTTACGAAAATTGCATCAACCATCTTTAAGGTAAATTATATAAATGGTCCATGTGGGTTAGCGAAAATCGCATTACCGTCCCTAATTTTTTGTATCCACTCCTTATGGTTTTACCCGATATTTTTTTATATACGCTTTTATCTATGTTTTTATATACGGTTTTGTCTACATGCTTTTATATACGTTTTTGTATACGTGTTTTTATATACGTTTTCATCCGATTTTATACGTTTCGTCCGTTTTCTTAAGTTTTCGTCCACTTTTATTTATCCGTTTTATTCGATTTTATACGTTTTCACATGTGACGAAAAAAATTCAGAATTTTTTTCACATGTGACGAAAAAAGTTAAGATTTTTTTTCACATGTGACAAAAAAAATTTCTAAAAAAAATTTCAGAACAAAAGTTTTTCGACAAAAAATTTCTAAATAAAAATTGAAAACGAATTTTGAAAAAAAAATTCCCAAAAAAAATTGAAAAATAATTTTGAAAAAAAATTTTGGCAACAAAAATTTGGAAAAAAAAAATCCGAAAACAATTATGATTTTTTTTTCAATAGACCATTTATATAATTTACTCGAGTGACGGCGGCTGCAATTTCGCAAATTCACAAAGATCATTTATGTAACTTGAAAGGGTAAAATGATCAAACTACTCACATAAAGACAAAATGTCAACATTAATACTCATGAGTTTTTTTTTTTTTTTTTTTTTTTTTTTTTTTTTTTTTGGCCTACTCTGAAGAATATTTTTAAACAAATATGATATTTTTTAAAAGTATAATCTCAATAAAAGTAACTTACCTTGTTATATCTCAATACTTGCAAAATATCGTTCTTGTCGCAATCTAACCTCATAGGTATATACGTAATAGTTGTTGATTATTGACTTGGTTAGATTGTGTGAGTTTGACTTTTGTGTAAGGGAAAACGTCTAGACTGACAAACGGGTGAGTCAGAAGAATGTAGGTTAAGCACGGGTGGGCATAGAGTGAACCCGCACCCCCCTCGAGTGGTCCGTGTTTCATTTTCAAATCCATCAGCCACTTGCCCACTTTTAGGAGACACAAAAGCCATTTTGTTTCCTTAATATATATGGGATTTTTTAACTTGTCCCATGGTGGCACAAGTTTAAAGTATTCAATAAACGCATTAATTCTTTAAAAAAACTTGATTTTCATATAAAACAATGATAAATTTGGAAAACATTGTTAATTAAACAAACTATTAATATTAAGTAACATGTAAATAAGGCAATTTTACTTTGTTTTATGGCTTTAAACTTGTGCCGTCATGGCACAAGTTAGAAAAACCAAATATATATTCATTCTTACCTTTTGTTTTTGCATTAGAAAAAGTAATTTGTAAAGTTAACATGCAACGAATTAGCAAAGGTAAGTGATACTTGCATCACATTTTTTGATACACACATCATATTTATGCATATGTCATGTTTTTATGCATTAATGATGTAATATTGTAGTGAAAGAAAATCAAAAAGTGTGGTGTAAGTATCACCTGCCATTAGCAAATGTTGCTTCCTCATTGTACTGACGGCGTGCTAACGTGTGTCAGTGTGTTAATGTAAACTAAGGGCCCGTTTGGTTTGTTGGTGGGTTTGGAATTGGATTTTATTTGAATTTGGTATGAAAGAAAGTGAAGAGAGAGAAAATTAATAATTATTTAAATTATGTACTTTTTATATATAAATTAACTTATTATATATTAGTTTGAAAAATAAAAAATAAAACTAACATGAAACAAATATGTGGTTAAGATTGTTAAAGAAAAAAAATGTTATATTTTGATTGAAGGATATCATCAAAAGAGGGTAGGGGAGGTGAGATTGGATCTATCGTTCAAGAAGATGGGATCAGGAAATCAATATGGTACCAAACAAGTGATTTGAGGCTT
Source organism: Chrysanthemum seticuspe (assembly GCA_019973895.1). Taxonomy (NCBI): domain Eukaryota; kingdom Viridiplantae; phylum Streptophyta; class Magnoliopsida; order Asterales; family Asteraceae; genus Chrysanthemum; species Chrysanthemum seticuspe. The sequence goes on along the minus strand of BPTQ01000008.1, from coordinate 283,717,751 downwards.
CTATCAAATCCTACCCACTAAAACCCGTATACCAAACGAGCCCTAAGTCGTGACATACATTCATTTAGGTTGTGTTTCTTTTTTTTCCTTAGCTAATGGAGTGGGTACACATAACATTTAATAATATTTCTTTTTAAGTAGGACCACTAACTTTCTCTTACTTTCTCTATTTACACAAGCCAAAAAATAATAACCCCTCTCCATTAAGATGCTAATATATATGTAAACCTCACTATTCTTTCTCCGTATAAAAAAAATAAACAACCCCTTAGATAATTTATATTTATAATCATGATTCAATCTCTCAACTACTATTTTATTGTGTGTTACATTGCTGTGAAAATATCATGTTTAACTAACGCCTACATTTTTTAGCGAAGGGGCCAATGTGGTTTGATGGTAACGAAAATGAAAGTCAATGGTGGTTGCCTAGTTGGATTGAGATTGAAGTGGAACCAGATCACTTTCAAAGGATATTGAATGTGATTTAACTGCACTTATATGCAATCAATTCACACTTTCAATGCCCATAAAAAGCACAATATTTGTTTTCTAACGAAAAGATACTCGGTTATTTTTTATGTTATCGGATAGAAATTTTGTGAGTTTACGAGTGTGTTTGGCAAAAGTAGCTATGAGTAGTAGTAGTAAGTAGTAGTTGTGCAGCTTACCGCTCACCGCTTCTTAAAAAAGTGATGATTTTCACTACAGGCACTTTACGGTCATAACCCATTCTCTAAGTTACGCCGTAAGGTATTTACTAAAGATAAGATCGTCTGAAATACGCTATTAACGACATAAGATCTTACTTATAGTTACGTCATAACTTAGACGAGGCTATAAATACAAACCATAAATCTGCATTTTGAGAAAAACTTCTCGACACCAAAATACCAGGAGAGGTTTAGGTCTTCAAGGAGGACGATTTCCAATAGCATTATACCATCTTCCAAGGGAGAATTCGCATAATTATCATTAAGTTTTTAGTTATTTCGTACCGAATCTTTGTAATTCATTCACTGTCTTCATTTATAATCATTTACATTGAATTTACTGCATTATTTAATATAATCGGCTAAACACTTTGTGTGTTAGCCTAGTTATGAAATTGTTATTGCTTTAATTCGTGTTTCTTGCTTTACTATCGCCTTTTGTGTATGCTTTCTTAACCTATTCATGGACACCCTCATTTTGGTAGTATTAAAGCATGGTAGTAGGTCTATAAGGCTAGCTTGAATTGACCATAGGACCCTAGTCGAGTAGGTTGCGAGGAATGGTAAGAATTGACCATAGGATTTCCATATCTGTGGAAAAGGTAGAGGGGGGGTTAATACGTTTCCGTTTCAAACTTAAAATTTTTGTATCAAATATAGTATAAACCATTGCATTTGCTAATCTCAACGCGAGGATGCATTTAACGCATTACGGCATGTAAGGCCAACCCCTTAATATCACATAAGATTCCGCAAGATTAATGGTTTATTATAAATCAAGTTTCACCATTATTAGTCTTTTTTGTTTTACTTGATCAAGCGTGTCGTAATATGTAAAGTGTTAAATATAGTTTATGACTATATTAATACTTAAAAGACCAAGTATAAATCACAATCATAAACATCAACCACATAGACAATCAACAATATAAAGCAAGAATAAAAGTAAAGCGAGAAGTAAAAGGATACACAAACCAGCACAGGGATTTATAGTGGTTCAGTCACGAAGCTCCTCTTCGCCCTACTCCACTCCCCGCATACCCAACTCGAGAGTTACTTCACTAGATCAACAAACTCCATTCTCGGCGGAGAAAACCTTACACAACGTTGCTTACACTTTATTCGGTATAAAGCTAAATACCGGGTCCTTCACACAAGGTGGAACATAAAACCTTATCACTACATCCTCTACACTTTATCCGGTACAAGGATAGATACCGGGTCCTTCACACATGGTGGAACCAAACCTTATCACTACGTCACCTACACTTTATTCGGTACAAGGCTAGATATTGGGTTCCATTACGAAGGAGGAACCACTACCCGACCAACACGACACATCTATGAAACCCGTTATGTTTTGTGGCCCAACATAACAAACCTTGTGTTTTATGGTATAAACACATAAACCATCTAATCTAGTTATAGATACAAGAAGATGATACAAGACAAGATCCAAGACAATGTGTCTAATGGATATGAAATCCTAAACCAAACATCAAGAACATAAAGCATGATATAGTTAGTCTTCCATGAATGAAGATGAAAAGTTTCCCAAGCTTGTTGTAGAAGATCTTCATGCGCTTGTATGCTTGTGATGGAGGATCACTTCAGTAGGTAAGGATGCAAGATCTCTAGGCTTGCTTTGGAGGATCACTTCGGGAGTATGCTTACAACAAATGAAAGTTAGAAGCATTATGATCATATGAGATGAGGGTATTTTACATGTTTCTTACTGATCTAAATATGATAGAAATTGTGGAGAGAAAGTGTGTGAAAAGGTGCAAAAACATGGTGAGAAGTAGTTTGCTATTTAAAGGCAAAAATACCAAAACATGTTTCTGCCCCAAGGATCCCTTCTGAGAGGGAACCGGCTGCCTAACCCAGAGGGATCCGCCGGAACCGGCCGTCTGGGTGAAATATGGATTTTGGGTTATGGAATCCGGGTCTTGGGTTATGGTTTATGAACCATGGGTCATGGACTTTGAGTCATAGGTACCCAACAAGATACAATGTATCTAGACAATGGGTTATGGACTTTGGGTCATGTGTCATGGGTTTTATCCAACATGTTTTATGCATGATGTCATGCAATGGGTCATGGGTTATGGATCATGGGTCATAGGCATGAGTTATGGATCATGGTATTTACCTAACACATTTACTTTTGTTATATATTTTATCAAATGTAAGTAACCAAGATTACTTTGGTGTTTTATAAAAATAATTTTAGTTTTATATAAACTATTTAACTAAACATGTTTAATGGTTTGTTAGGGGTTTGATCATAACCCAACATAACAAACATGTACAAACTTGTGTTATAGCATACAATGACTTGAGTTGTCAAGAGGTGTTAAAAGTATTTTGAGACAAAATAATATTACGAGTAACTTATACAATTTACGTTATGTATTACAAGTTACATGTTTGTCATCAACAAAACAAACGAGACTGTATAAATTAACTATCGTAATATTTGCACTAACACTCTCCCTCTTTTTGATGATGACAAAATATATGTAAACATAATAGATAGGTAAAATGGCAAAGTTACTTGTGTCCGTACTTCCTTTACATTTCATTCTCCGTTTACACTCTTCTCCCCCTATTGTCCAAAAAAAAGGGTGTGTCCTTTGAGTTTAAACTTCATTTCTCCCAAGAATCGTGAGCTTGTATCATCCCTAATGAAGTTAAATTGAAAACACCTTATTGCTCCCATTTTTGTAAATAATTGGCACACCACGCCAATACCTTCAAACACTAATGGAAGAAGAGAAGAATTATCAACAAGATTCACTTCAGTGGTCTTGATGATGACGAAGCTTAACAACTCATGACCTTGAGCTTGCACGTCTCCAAGAGGTTGTGATCTCGCCTTTAAGAGGAACCTAGAGAATCACACAAAGAAAAAAAATACATAGAAAGATCCTTTGAATTATAACCATTTTTGCCAACGGATTAAAGGATCAAATTTTGAGGCTTAACCTACATCAAGGTTAATGTTGTGGAATGAAATAAAAAAATATATGATGAGAAAGAAATCTCCCTTTTGTCAAAACACAAAGGAATTTTGAAGAATAAATGTGTGCATGCTCCTCCTTGTTAAGAGCATTAAGTATTTTAGGAAGGCTAAGATGAAAGTATTGCAAAATTTGCAATGTTTTTGCTTTGACGAAGATCCCCTTTATTGAGGGCGTCAAGTGCTTCTAGTGTGTTTTGAAAATCTACAAAACAAAAAATTAGTGCAAAAATATATTCGTCCTTAGACGAATAAGTCATATGATGCACTTTGTAGATGCTCGACGGAAGCTCCCCTTGCTCGAAGGTGTCAAGAAGATCCTATAAAAAAAATAGGTAAACCTCATCCGGAGACAAGTGTGCCATATACAAAACCATGTATATGAGTGAACCTACAAAAAAAAATTAGTGTAAAATTTCGTCCATAGACGAGAATCCCATACACATCAAAGTGTATATATATGAACCTACAAAGAAAGTATTAATGTCAAAAAGAGAATAATCCTACTACTTGCATCATCGTGGTTGGTTTAGAGGTTGTAAGGTTGTTCAAGGTAAGAAAAAAATGTATTTGGGGATGAGACGCATTTCATTACGAAATTCTCTTGGATTTTGACAATATAGATGTTTGTGGAGGATTATTGAGCGACCATGAATTATAGTGGTAGTGAGACACATGTAGGATGTGATTGACACAAGTAGGTTGTGGTTGACACAAGTAGGATGTGGTAGAACATGAAACGTACTTCATCACGTAGTTCATGAACTAGACCTTGGATATGGTGATAATGATCCTAATCATCATCATGACTTAGAGGTATGGAAGTTGTGGTAGAGGTGATGAGAGGTCAAGTTTTACTGGGTAAGAAAGTGACTCAAGAGTAGCAAGGGATGGTGATGAAAGGTATCAAGGTGACTCTTTTTGTTGACTCGGTTGCTAACTTAATAAAGGAATTTTTCACTAAGATTGACCTTGTTGGTTAATCAAGTACTTGAGGTGGTAGACATGATGACTTTGTGAGTAGTGACAAAAGTGGAGGAAGATGGTGAGGATGATGCAAGATGAGGAATATGAAAAATGTGCGAATGAGCACAACTTGACTTGATAATGAAATCGACCATTGTCAACCTACACAAATCCAAATGAATTAGTACAAAAGGAAAACAATTATACAAACGGAGAAATTGTTCACATAATATCATGGAGACAAAAGAGAACACATAAATACTCACATATATGGAACTCATTTATAAGCATAAAGTTTCTTCTTCCATAAGAAATTAATAATCCTATGTGTTGAGCAAGTGTTTGAGTGAAAAAATAAAATTTGAAATTATTATCTCAAGAGATAATACAGCTACTGTTTGCCCGGTTCCACCGGTTCCCTCACTAGTGGGATCAGGCTAGCTTTAGGCTAGGGATCCGACTAACATATGAGGTGAAAAGGATATGATTGGGTTCTTGCAAGGTCTAGTACCTACATCTCCTAAGTTAGTCAGTCCATTAAGGTGTCTTACATGGCATGAGACCTAATTGGTCAAGACTAATAAGTGAGGTTCGTCAATGATGACTTTTGTGGGGAAAATGGAGTTTCATAAACACAAATGAGTGATCATGGATGACACTAAGTGCTTTGAGGATGGTGAATGGTTATAGGAACCATATGGTGGTTAAAATAAAATTTAGAAAATTTCTTAAAAATTATAAGAAATGAAAAACAACATTTTAGAGGATTTTAAGGTCAAAATGAGTAAAATCTATTTGTTAAAAATGAGATAAATATAAGAATAGATGATTTAAGGTGAGAGATGCAATGTGGAAACATTGGAGCGGAAAGATGGTGAGTTTTGAAGTAACAAAAAATCAAAAACACCGTAAATGTGATCCTAAGTCATCCATGAATGAATGTGGGATCTACTGAGCCTAAGTACAACTTAAGTGATCCTGATATAGCATATTAAACTATTCCAATAAGGTCTGGAAGGTGAAGGTGATGCTAAGAGGCATAAAACTAGTTTTTGTCCACCCGGATCCACTTGATCCTTCCCACAAGGGATCCGGCCAGTTATAACTGGGGGATCCGGCTACTTAGATAGAAATCTTTACAGTAAAGTCGTAAAACGCAACTTACTTATCGAATTTCAAAACTAATGTTTTCTACAGCAAGCATACATGTATACAAGTTAAGCATAGAAAGGAGAGTATGTAGAAATAACATATAGGCAATCAAATGAGATCGAGCTCACAAATAACATAGAGGTTTAACAAACTTAACAAACACTATTCAAGCAGCTCAAAATAGATTTACAGTCTATATTAGTAAATCATTTGCACTAGCAATGGCGTGTAAGGTATGTTTCCAGAAAGAAAAGAGCACATGATGGTGTTCAAGACAAAAGAGTTGTAAAGTGCTAGTTTAGGACAATCTAGACTACATTTAGATCCAGAGGGTGGAGTTGTTGTTTGTGGAGATGAAGGAGTTGTGTTTAGAAGAGTAAGTGTTGGATTTAGAAAGGCTTAAAATAAGTATGGTTTTGTGAGTTGGTTTTAGCTAAGAGATGTTTACCTATGTGTTGGTATTGAATAGTAATAAAACACATGTATATGCTTCCTTAAGAAAGTAAATTGTTTAAAAGGTTGTTTTGGTCAATGGAAGCAATGAACTATGTATAGTCATTACGGATGGTGATTAGCATATAATGAACTTCATCCATGAAGTCATGTAGCTCTTCTCGATCAAAGCAAGATAATCGCTTGATGAGGTAAGTGGTTGTGATTAACTAACAAAAGAAAAATCAATTTTACAACTTGTTTGATTAGTAATACTAAGACAACGCAAAGTATTTCCCTTGTAAACTTACTTTAGGAAAACATAGGAGTAGAGATTTCTCAAGTGAGAAACAGAATATGAGACTATTACTACCGGTGCTCAATTACGGCTAAACATGACCATTTTTACGGGTGATTCCACATACCCAACTTATCTTAAGGAAGCAATTCAACTGTTAGGTCAAATTGAGTTTCTACTGCAATAAGTTCTCAGTATTCATTCTCAAGTTAGGAAAATTTATATTTCTACAATGGCCTATCGAAGAGTAACAATGATGATACTTTGCTTCATTTTATTAATATTATGCCAGATGCAAATCCATAACAACTAAGGTGATGAAGGTGTCATGTTTAAAATTTAAAGAGGTCCATATGGAGAAGAAAAATGGTTGGATGAGCGAGTTCAACATATGTTGTTGGAAAGCTCGAGTTTGGATTTTCGGATATGTCCAATTATATTTGTGTTGCAAAATAATTTACTTGAGTATCTCGGATGAAATAATCAAGTTGTCAATCCTACTATGAAGCTTGGAAAGCGATCATGGAAAAGAAAACAGGAAATTACATCATCAACCACAAGTGTAGGTTATGATCCGATGTACATTCTTATTGTTTTAGAAAACGACACAAGAAAAGATGAAATAAAGAAATCATATAAGCACATAATACACTTATGTTGCACATATGAAAAACTCAACAAGAAGTCATTTAGTATATTACATGTTTTAAATATTATTCAACTTATATGAATTATCTAAGCATTTAAAATAACTTTTTCGACAAAACTAGATGTTATCCCAAACACTCCTTCAAATAGCACATTGATTAATAAAAGATCACTAAATTGACAAAGAATAGAATGAATAGCAAGGTGAGGAAACCACATATGTTACTCAAACAAACAAGCACAAAAACTATTTGAGATAAGCAAATGATCAAGTAATGCAAGGTAAGACAATTAATCATTTAGCATAGCATACGGAAGTTCTTTTCATCGCTTTGTATTATTTATAAACATGTATACCAAGCTTGATTAATTTCCTTTATATTTAATAATATGACCAAAACATTAGTTTCAAAAGAAGACACACTATTATTCAAAGACGAAAACATCCGTCTCCAATTAGACAAAAAGTTTGTGCAAAAGTTATGATCGAAAAATGACTTTTATTATAAATCAATGATTCTGTAAATTTTGTTTTGAATCAGTTTATGAAATCATTTTTGTATGAAAGCAAACTCAAATACCTTTCAAACGATAGGTGGAACGACTTTTATGGAATTACGATTAATTAGTTATAAATTTTTGAAATTTAACCAAAGCTGTCCTCTTCACAGACGGATCCGTCGGATCCCTTCCAAAAGGGATCCGGCCTTTGAAAACAAAGAGATCCGTGGATCTGACAGAGATTTAAAAAATACATATTTTTACCCGACGAAAAGGTTTAACCTTTGTAGACTTTTTAGTGAAGTTATATTACCCATTTTAATCATTGTTCAAGCTTGAGTAACAAGATATCTAACAACAAAACTTCAAAAAAAAAGAGTCAACAAAACAATTTTCATATTATGCTTGACTTCACCAAAAATTTAATACAAGGACCTTACTCGTTTTGAAAACTATTTGTTTTAAAAACTAGAGCCTACCCGCTCTAATGCCAAATATGGAAAACGTAGAGGGGGGGGGGGGGTGAATACATTTCCGTTTCAAACTTAAACTTTTGTATCAAATATAGTATAAACCATTGCATTCTCTAATCTCAACACGAGGATGCATTTAACGCATTATGGCATGTAAGGCCAACCCCTTAATATCAGATAAGATCCACAAGATTAATGGTTTATTATAAATCAAGTTTCACCATTATTAGTCCGGTTTGTTTTACTTGATCAAGCGTGTCATAATATGTAAAGTGTTAAATATAGTTTATGACTATATTAATACTTAAAAGACCAAGTATACATCACAATCATAAACATCAACCACATAGATAATCAATAATAATAGTAAAGCGATAAGTAAAAGGATACACAAACCAATACGGGGATTTATAGTGGTTCGATCACAAAGCTCCTCTTCGTCCTACTCCACACCCCGAGTACCCGACTCAAGAGTTACTGCACTAGATTAACAAATTCCATTCTCGGCGGACAAAACCTTACACGACGTTGCTTACACTTTATCCGATACAAAGCTAAATACCGAGTCCTTCACACAAGGTGGAACCAAACCTTATCACTACGTCAGTTACACTTTATCCGGTACAAGGCTAGATACCAGGTCCTTCACACAAGGTGGAACCAAACCTTATCACTACGTCGCCTACACTTTATCCGGTACAAGGCTAGATATTGGGTTTCATTACAAAGGAGGAACCACTACCCGACCAACACGACATATCTATGACACCCGTTATGTTTTGTGGCCCAGCGTAACAAACCTTGTGTTCTATGGCACAAACACATAAATCATCTAATCTAGTTATAGATACAAGAAGATGATATAAGACAAGATCCAAGACAATGTGTCTAATTGATATGAAATCTTAAACTAAACATCAAGAACACAGAGCATGATGTAGTTAGTCTTCCATGAATGAAGATGACAAGTTTCCCAAGCTTGTTGTAGAAGATCTTCATATGCTTGTATGCTTGTGATGGAGGATCACTTCAGTAGGTAAGGATGCAATATCTCTAGGTTTGCTTTAGAGGATCACTTTGGGAGTATGCTTACAACAAATGAAAGTTAGAAGCATTATGATCATATGAGATGAGGGTGTTTTACATGTTTCCTACTGATCAAAATATGTTAGAAATGGTGGAGAGAAAGTGTGTGAAAAGGTGCAAAAACATGGTGAGAAGTGTTTTGCTATTTATAGGCAAAAAGACCAAAACATGTTTCTGCCCCAAGGATCCCTTCTGAGAGGGATCCAGCTGCCTAACCCAAAAGGATCCGGCGGAACCGGATATCTGGGTGAAATATGGATTTTGGGTTATGGAATTCGGGTCTTAGGTTATGGGTTATGAACCATGGGTCATGGACTTTGGGTCATGGGTACCCAACAAGATACAATGTATCTAGACAATGGGTTATAGACTTTGGGTCATGGGTCATGGAATTTGGGTCATGGGTTATAGGTTTTACCCAACATGATTTCATGCATGATGTCATGCAATGGGTCATGGGTTATGGATAATGGTATTTACCCAACACATTTACTTTTATTTATGTATTTTATAAAATGTAAGTTACCAAGATTATTTAAGTGTTTTATAAAATGGTTTTAGTTTTATATAAACTATTTAACTAAACATGTTTAATGGTTTGTTAGGGGTTTGATCATAACGCAACATAACAAGCATCTACGAACCTGTGTTGTAGCATACAAGGACTTGAGTCGTCAAGAGGTGTTGAAAGTATGTCGAGACAAAATAATATTACGAGTAACTTATACATTTTACGTTATATATTACAAGATACATGTTTGTCATCAATAAAACAAACGAGATTGTATAGATTAAATATCGTAATATTTGCACTAACAATCTTCTTGCTTGGAAATTGACCATAGGACCACATACCATGTGGAGATACTTAAGAAGTTAGGGAACCTATGAGCGGACCATGCCGAGTTCGAATAGGTCTAGATTGTAGTGGTACTTCATGACTAAGGTTAGGGTTACCCAAAACCCCATCGAGTAACTACAGTGGGTATAGGAACATTAGACTTATAGACTAGACGAATTGACCCAAGGCTTTCTAGTGACTTTTACCCCCACTTAAGGCGTTAGAAGGCTTCAATAGGAAAACCGGATTAAGGCATAGCAAGACTACTAACTAGGCTAGCACATTTCTCCCTACTGATTGTCTTTCATCTTTATTTCACATTTCATTTCATTTCATTAGTTTAATAATCAATCAATCAAAACCCCCTTTATAATTGTGACATTAGAACTCAGAATTTATCCGCACACATAGCTCTTGGGACGACCTCGACTTTACCGAGTACTACACTACACATGACCGGGTTCTCTGCCCGTTAGTGCATTAGGTAGACCATAGGTAGACGAGTATTTATAAATATTAAAACATGGTCTGAAATCCAGCATCAAGTTTTTGGCGCCGCTATTGGGGAGCTATTTTAGGACTTTTGATTTTAAGTTCTTTTAAATTTTCAGTTTCATTGATCGTTCTAATTAAATCTGTGATTATGGCAGGATACAAAACTCGGATCTCTAAACCTTTCCTATCCACACCTTACGACAATCCGAAAAAAAAATTGGGTTAAAAGGAACAACACTCCCATCACTGTCCACAACATTTTTTCCTTCTACGAATCTGAGCATTCAGACTTCGAATCTGAAGTAAGTCAAAAACCAAACATTAATGTGCTCACCATGTAGCAATACTTGGGTAGGAAAAATGAAAATTCCACTAGAGGATTAGCCAAGCAAACTATCCCAGAAACTGCAAGGTTTAAAATGAGTAGCCAATTCATCCAAGAATTGGAAAACTGACAGTTTTCGGTGAACAAGAATGAATATGTATTGGATCATGTTGAAGAAGTGTTATACGTAGTCAGCCTCTTCCATATTCCAAATATATCGCATGACACTCTCAGGATTAAGATCTTTCCAATGACCCTTACTGGAACAACAAAGAGATGGATTGATAGACTCCCTTATGAGTCTAAAGCAACATGGGACCTTATATGTTTAGGCAGAAAAAGGAACAGACACTTTACTAAGTTTGGGAAAGATTCATTGAGCTCTTCGCCAGGTATACCACGCATGATCTTAATAAAACACCAAAAGATTTACATATTTTACAAAGGATTGGACACCACCACTTTTTGAATTCTAGATTTTCACGGACCAGTTCCAGGAATGACATCCGATCAAGCCTTATAATCCATCCAAAGGATAGTCGACCACTGTCATAAGCGGCATCTAGAGACAGGATATGGACCTAAGGATGATTTCAAACATAAGGTTATGCAAACCATGACTAGCAAGGTCAATGAATATGCACTTGAATTTGAGAAAGCAAAGAAGGAAAGAGAACAAGCACAAAAGATTCCTAGAAAAGAAGAAGTAAAGAGTATGCGTAGCATAAGAGAGGGAAGAAGCTTAGAGGAATTAGTCTACAAATACATTGATGAATCAACAAAAAGACAAGCACGAGAGGAAGAAATGTTGAAGAAGTTTGTTGAAAGCACCTACTCAACCCTCAAAGCTCATGACATCGGGATTAGAAATCTCGAATTGAAAGTAGAACAATTCACCGACACAATAAAAAAAATGTCTAGAAGTAAAGAATAAATTGGTAGAACCTGTTTGGGTGGTTACTGAAGAAGAAGGATATCATGTGAGAATGGGTGAGACAATCGCAGTTGGTAAGACAAAATTGGTATCAAATAATGAGGCATTAAAAGAACATACGACCTTTTCTGAGAAGGTCAAAAGGAGGGTTGAGAAAGAACAACTGCTACTCGAAAGTTTGGGAACCTTACCACTTAACCTACCATTGGTAAACACTATTAAAATTAAAACTAACGATATTCAATGTTTGCAGGAATTGATTGATAAGAAGGGTAGCTAGGAAGATGTAGCATCATTAAGGCTCAATGCTAGGTGCTCTGCTATATTGCGCAACGAGTTACCTCCTAAGGAGAAAGACCTAGGGAGTTTCACTCTTCCATGTTTAATTGGTAATCTTAAAATTAGCAATGCATTAGCATATTTAGGGGCTAGTATCAGCATAATGCCTTATTCTATGTTTATGTGATTAGGAACTGGGAATTCGAAACCAATAAAAATGGAAATAGAAATGGCTGACAAATCCATGCTAACCCCTAAGGGAATCGTGGAAAATGTTTTAGTTGAAATAAATAGGTTTTTCTTCCCTGTTGATTTTGTTATTTTAGAAATCGTTGAGGATGAGAAAATCCTGATCATACTAGGAAGAGCAATGTTTGCCACTGCCCACGCTAAAGTAGATGTTTATAGGAATCAAATGACCTTAGAGTTAGGAGGGGAGGAAATTACTTTTAAAGCTAATGAAGTTGTATCTATCCCCCCATATGGAAATGTTTGTGTGATTAATCTAGTATAGGAATTGGAAGAGTTACTTATAAATAACGATGAGGGTCAAAAAGATTATGTGGGATCTAACAAGCTCTCATAAGGTGAAGACTTAGATGGCTTTATAGACTTCAAAGACAATGAAGAAAGAATGAGAATTGGGATTGAAGATTTTGACAATGAGCTGAACTATATGGATATGGTTCCTTGGCAGGAAAGTAATGAAAACGGGATCATACAACCATATCAACCTTGTTCCTTGAGGCGTGCACGAGGATTCACCATCACAATCCCTATAACCTACAACTTACTTACGACTTACCAGGTGTGATTCTAGGAAAACCGTTCAAAACAATATTTGGATTTGAGGAGAATGCTATTGATGGTTTAGTTTGGCTAAAAAATGAAAATTACTAAACTATTTTTAGAATGCCAAGGTCAGTGGCAAATTTCAAACACTAGACAAAGAAACAATTAAGCACGGCCGGGCCACTTCTAGAAATCAGTGAAGAAGATAAAGCCAACAACCACAATCATCCCTATCGAAAGATAAAAGAATTCTACAAAGGATGCTTGGAGCTTGGAAATGAATATAAAAAGAACGAAAAATTCATTGATTGGATACACCATGGACATGTTAGCTTCCACGAATGACAAATAACCATTTTTGATCGTGGCTTTGAGTCTAACTTAAAGACTCGTTAATAAACAAAAGTGCTTTTTCGGGAGACAACCCGAATTATCTCTTTCCCTTCCTTTTATTAGTTTAGATTGGTTTGGTATGTTTATTATTACCTTTTTAGAGGTATTGGAGGAAGTAGGATGGCTTGGAACTCACTATGGAGTTAATCACTCCTGGAAATCATTCTTAGAGAGTTTCTACGACGTAACCATGTCCTTTGGCTACGCCGTAACCATCCCTTGACATAAGCATTTTGTGAGGTCTAATAGCCTACGGCGTAACTTAGTTAATAAGTCTACGTCGTAAATTTTCCCTATAGCTAAAATTATTAACATTCCATAACCTTGTAATAGTAAGTAGATGACCTTTGTGGGTCTGTTCCCTGAAAAACCCTCACGAGACTTCACTCGTCCATTCGGGACACCGAATGGTTTAAAAGACTTGTTGCATACGCTAAATGCAACCGTGATTTCTACGAAAGTGAGTTAGCTTTTTATTTGTTTTATTTTTTGTTTTTAGATTTATGCTTGTTGGTAGTAATGTGATTTCAGGGAATTGAAGTTTGCTCATGGAGGCGAAGTCAAGGCACGTCTTTTCAACATGATCCTTCTGCCACTTTTGGAGCAAATTTCAGTGGAGTTCTTGTTCCAATTCTACTTTTCTTCTTTTAATCTCTATATTTGCGTAGAATAGGGACATTGTACAAGTGGGGGGCAAGAGTATAATTATGACTGGAACTTTATTTGCCCACATATTTCTAGTTAATTTTAAAAAATTATACCATTTTGAAAACAATTTGACATGTTTTTCTTAACCTAACTAGAATAGACCTTAGCCGATACACTATAACCCTTGATTCCATTGGTGACAATTTGCCTATCCGTTTCTTAGATGACATTAATCCACCAACTATTGAGTGTACCGGTAGTATTGTAAACTTTAGAACTTGACCTATACATCATTCTGAGACCATAGACGAGTAGTGTGTTGAGTTCGCTCGATGAATTTTGGAGGGATAGTTCAAGAAGGAAATATTTTAGGATTTACACCCAGACGGCCCATATGTGTAATATTGTGTGCGTCTATCGAATAGTCACCTCAACTTTTTGAACCCCGTGTTAAACCCTTTTGTTGCACTAATCTTTAGTGCAAGATACCCCTAGTTACACCCTTCTGAAGCATTCTTTTCATTTCTTAACCTTTGTTATGTATTGTTTCTTTACACCTATTCGCCTTAGCCTACAGTGTAGTCTTGGTTTATGATTGGGAAGTTGCCGGTTGCCTAAGTTTGAGGTTCAGGTAGAGAGATTTAGGAATCACACCTACATTGAAGCCATATTCTTGAAGATCATTGAAGACCCCCCATATTCTCTACATATGATTCATCTCAGGTGGAGGGGGTAGCTTATTTATGTTTTAGTTATGAGTAAAAAAAAGTAGTATTAGTTTGTTTATTGTTTATTGTAAAGGATAGTGCAAACATTATAAGCATTATTCCTTAGTAATGATGGAGCTTATTGGATTAGCATAAGGGAGATTACCTCGGTCACATTCACTTGATGATATGAGTTGGTGACATCTACACCAACTAGCTTTTGGAAACTAATTTAGTGTGCACTTCATTACATAACATCTACTTATGGCACACTAACTTGTTATATGATGATCCGGTTTCCACGTCTTGAAGCTTGAATTTTGGATGGACGGTGGGCGGTGACGACTTGGTCGTACGATTAGACTATTTGTTTGTTATTTTATTTTACACCATATATGTGCATCCCATGTCTTATCCTACCCTTTAGTCATGAATCGTGTCTAGGTGAAGAAACGAGCACTCATTGATGTCTTGACCATGGATTTGGTCATGTATCATTGGTTTTGTCCCCTTCGCCATGACACGTTAGTAATGACAATTCACCCTAGACTATATACTATGTTCACCCTATATTGCCTTTAAGGATTGTCTTGACCTTAGCTCCAGTGGTAGAGATTTGTGTAATTGTCAAGCCTATGATAGAATACGTGCTATGACTGTGCAATGAGTGATCACCCCAAAATTGACACTTAGATTAGAAATAGTATGAGTGTTTTGTTCCCCACTTCGTGAGGTGTTCGGCTTTGATAAATTATATCATAGGATGTTTTTAATCTCATATCTTCCAAGTACTTAGGGAGATATCTTTTTAAGAATGATTCTAATAAGGTCTACTTGATGGCAAGTAGAGTTCAAGTGGGGGGGGGGGATATTTGATAACATCAAAGTGTCAATTTCCTCATAATATGCTCATCATTTGTATTGTTTTACATGGATATATGCTCTTATTTCTTAGTATTTCATTTTCAGGGTATAAACGAGCATAGGAACAAAGAGACGCAGATTTGGAAGGAATCTAGCTAAGTTATACAAGACTATGCTGTCCAAGAGTAAGTTATAGCATAGGCTCCACTCTCAATTTATGCCGTAACAATGATTAATACATAAAGACCAAAGTCAACGCAGTTCAAGGTTAAGGTGTAACTCCATCGATTTGGTTACGTCGTATATTTCCAATGACTTAGAAGAATTCAGTGGTCACGAAGGTTACGCCGTAACTCACTTCCACGGTTACGGCGTAGAAGTGATGATTTTCACTACGATTTCTTTACGGTCGTAACCCATTCTCTAGGTTACGCCGTAAGGTATTTACTAAAGATAAGATCGTCTGAGATACGCTAGTTGCGACGTAACTTCTTACTTACGGTTACGCCGTAACTTAGAAGAGGCTATAAATGCAAGCCCTAAATCTGTATTTTGAGAACAATTTTGAACACCAAATTACCAGGAGACGTTTAGGGCTTCCAGAAGGAAGATTTCCAGCAGCATTAGACCATTTTCCAAAGGAGAATTCGCATTATTATCAATAAGTTTTTAGTTATTTCGTATCGAATCTTTGTAATTCATTCAGTGTATTCAATTATGATCATTTACATTGAATTTACTGCGTTATTTAATATGAGCGGTGATTGGATCCGAACCGTCAAGTTATATCACACAAGCTAACCACTTGTGAATGGCTAACCGTAATAAACTTAAAACTGCTCAGAAACCAATGCAATGAAGATCAGAGGAATATAGTGGATTCCTAGGTCGTTAAGTCCCACGGAGACTCAATGGTGTGTTAAAAAACTTTCAGACGATAGAATGATCACTAAGGATAGTGATCAGTAAGGATTTGGATGGATGATTACTCTACTGATTGATTGGAGTGTATTTTGGAAACAGAATTGGAAAGTACAACAATCAGATAAGACAAACGTAAACACGTACGTATATTAAATTACGTAAACGTACAAAATAAAAAGTATTATTAGAAAATGACATTTTTGAAATCCTAAAAATAAAAGAAAATTATTAGAAAAATAAAATTATTTTTATAACTATTTATCTAATTATTATTAATTAAAAACTATTTTTAATTATTTAATAATACTCTAAAATAAAAGAAAATATGAAATAAAGCTAGAAAAATAAAATTATGATTCAGAAAAATCTAAAATATTATAAAACTAATTTTAAAACTGAAAATATATTTTTTACACTTTTTATCTATTTATTATTAATTAATTACTATTTAAAATACACTTAATTACTAGAAAATATAAAATTAACCTGGAAAAATAAAATTTTAACTTAGAAAAATCTAGAATATTATAAAACTAATTTTAAAACTGAAAAGATATTTTTTATGCTTTTTAATTATTTATTACTAATTATTTAATACTTTTAACTATTTAAAATTCTAATAAATACTAAACAGATTAGGAAAATTATGAAACTTTTTCTAAAAATAACTTATTATGACAGAAAACTAAGAAAAATATAAAAACTAAATTTACTTAATAATAAGCTGAAAAGAAAAATCTAAAAGCTAATTAATATTAAATAAACGCTATCACTATATTAAAAATGATGTTTTTGTGGATTTTCTTTTTCAAAACTACTTAACTACTGATTATAAGAAACTTTTACAAAGACAAAAATTTTACAAATTAAAAATAAGCAGTTTGATAAGCTTATGAGCTAACAGTGGGCTAAAGAGCTTATTTTGATGAATTAAGCTCAAATAAGCTTGTAAACTGAAACAAAAGCTGAAATAAGAAACAACAAGCTACAAGCTACTCAAATGAAGCTAAAAGACACAAAAACACATACTGATAAGCTACTAAAAAGAAAATAAGCACTATGACTCTTATTGTTATAAGACAGAAATGGGACAAAGTTTAAGCTTATTGCAGCCCTATCAAACAAGCTAGAAAATGGAATTTAAAGCTTGGGACCTCAAGATGGCTAGGTCAGCTTTCCAAAGAACCAAGAATCACAAGATTAGACCAACTAATAAGCTCTGTGTGAGCTTGTGAAAGTGGCTACTTCCACTGTGCACAGAGCACAATTTCAGACAAGGTGTTCAAAAGAAACTGAAAAATAAGCTATTTAATAAGCTAATGAGAAAATATAAAAAATACAAGGTTAAAGCTGAGCAGTTGTATTTCACTATTCCAAAAGCTCAAAACATAAAACTCAAAGTTAAGCCCTATATAAAATATTCTATTTTATTCAAAAACGACCAAATGGAAAATTTGACTTTTTATAAAAACCAAAGAAGTTGACTATAATGAACTTTGAATTGATCCTTCCAACTGATTATGTTATGTTAAGGTGAACTAAGACTTGTTTGATTGATTTTAACAACTTAAGAACAAGAAATCATAATCATGGATCATGAAAATCCAACAGTTAACTAATAAGACATGATCAAAAGTTATCTTGACTTTTTCACAAATAAGCACTGGTTTTCTTGGTTGAACTTAGGTATTAGGCACTTATGTGACACAGAACAAGCACAAACAACAACACAAACAATATCTACTACAGTTTTAACAAGCAAATCCAAACACCCTTTTAAATGACTGTTTTGGTGATTTTCAAAGACTTTCCAAGATTAAAACCATACAACTAATCACAGACCTTATATTATCATTAAATAAGTCTAAAGAAACATTAAATAACAACAATAATAACACAAGACCAAGAAATTACACTTATGCTAATTTAACTGTTAAAATGAGATTTTACTAACTACAAATTTAAAAGAACAAGCAACTGTTTTTAATGCTTAAATATACTTAACTATAACTAATGAACAATAAAACACAAAGATTTAAACTTAAGAACACTTTAAACAGTGAAATACAAAAATTGAGCAAAAAGCTTACAAGTGGTGTTGAACTGAAAACACAGAACCAAGATCACAGGACCACTCCTATAGGCTTACCACTAAGCCACTAACCCAGGGCAATCCAATATTCACCCTGCTCCAGCTTTGATCACCATTTCTTATGATTTTTTATTTATCACTAATTTTTTTTTGTATTTTTGGTGTTTTTTCCTTTTTTGGTTCTAAACTGAATTTTAATGTTACTAAAAGCTTAAACAAGCTTTCTGAGGAGCTTATGTTTGCATATTAGTCCAAGATAACAACTATTAACATCATTTGATCATTTTGAGATTTTTAACAAGACAAATTGCATAAACTTAAAACTTGAATTAAAACTGAAATTGCAACTGAAAAAGGTTCAAATACACTTAAATTTACTTAAACAAAGTACTTGGAAGTGAAAACATACACTGGAATTGGAAAATTAACTAAAACGATATAAAATAAACTAAGTTACACTAGTTATGTTGCTACATTGCTTCTCTCCTCTTTATAATCAACTTTTCCACTCTTGCCGACATCTCTGATTGTATCCCACTCATTTCCAGCCATTGGATTGGTCAAAATCATCATATTCGTCCATGTGTAGATTTTGGCGCCAAATTTCTCTTGAGCAGGTTTTTGTCAATTAATGAAGTTTGGAAGATGTGGAGGTGGAGGGGGGTTGGTAAACAACTGGGAAGACAAGTGGGATGTTGAAAAAGTGGAAAAACCAGCTCTGGTTTTGGTTTTACAGTGGTGGTGAGGAAGATGCACAGTGAAAACGGTTTTGGCGCCTTTGACTTGTTTTGACCGTTTTATTAATAATAGGCAAGGGGTTCACAATTGGTTATGACAGGGGTCACAATGATTATTTGACTGGCTCAAGGTTCAAATGCCAAGGGGTCAAGGGTCAAGTTGGGTTTGGGCTTGGGTTGCTAGCTGGGCTCAGCTGGGTTTGGATATTAAAAGGGGTCCGGTTTGAATTTGGTTTAATAAGTAACATAAGGACTAGATTTGCAATTCCACCAAACTTGAGGGACTGAACTTGAACTTTTTCCAATGTTATCAAAAGGACCAAACTTGACCAACTTAAATAGTACAAGGATAATATTTGATTATTTTCCATTTTAAAATATCCAAGGACTAATTTTGCCATTTTTCAAACTTGAGGGACCTTTTATGCCATTTGACCAAAGATTCAATCACGGACCATTTTTGACAATTTAAAATATTTCAGGGACCTTGAATGATATTTTTCTTTATTTTGATTGACCAGGGACTGTTTTTGACAACTTTTGAAACTTGGGGGACTAAAACTGCCAGTTTTGCAAACTTGATATGTTTTTCATCTGATTTTGATATTTTTGCATTTAAAACACATAAAACACTGATTTGTGATATTTTCATCATTTTGATGCATTTCTGAGTGTTTTCAGATGATTTTGCAGTTTAGATGGTACAAAAATGATGAGTATTTAGACACTCATCAATCCCCCACACTAAGCTATTGCTAGTCCCTAGCAATGTTTTAGAACTTTAATGGATTTTAAAGAACTCTTTACCAAAAGCCATCACTTCTGGAGTAGCCAATTGTTTTGGTTCAAGTAAGAACCTTGGTACAATGATAACCAAATGATTTTGAGCAAATCATAAGCTGTAAACGGATTTGATTTGTCTTTACCAGAAGCCGTTTGCTCTGGACTAGCCAACTCTTAGATAAATTATCAGTATTATCTTTGGTGAGCTGATTACCAATTATGGTTTTTCCACTGCCTTTACCACAAGCCATAAACTTGCGGGCTAGCCAACTCTTCACTTTTTAGGATATGGTGAGCTGAACACTATACAATTTTGGGCAAATTGCAAGCCATAAACGGATTTGAGAAATCTTTACCAAGAGCCGTTTGCTCCTGGATTAGCCAATCCTTTTGTTTTTTAGACATGGCGGACTGATAACCATAAGCTGAGTAAGTGAAAAACACTTACTCCAAAAAAAAAATTTGGCCAAAAACGGGGGAATTGGGTGGATAATTACGTGATAAAATTCGTGAGAATTCCCCCCACACTTAGAAATGAATATTGCCCTCAATATTCAAAGTACCGGCGGTTATGCCGAAACTAAGAACGTAAAAGGGAAATACTACGGCCATTATTTGAAAATGATTTTTTTTTTTTTTTTTTTTTTTTTTTTTTAGAGAAAACTTATATACAATAGCGGGGGGCAACTCCCCCACACTAGGATGGTAGAACAGAGAAAGAAGACACAAATATGGGTGAAAACCCATATGGTGTGTGCTATTGTTTTTGATTCCCGAGTCACTAGCTTGACTCGATCCCCGCATTCATTGGTTCATGGGGAAAGTTTGTAGATCCAGGACAACCACAGGAGGAATGTCCTCTCCAAAATAATGCTTTAATCGATGACCATTCACTTTAAAATTTGGACCATCAGGCTGAGATAACTCAATGGTACCATAAGGATAAACCTTAGCAATGGTGAATGGACCAGACCAACGGGACTTGAGCTTTCCCGAGAAAATCTTCAATCTTGAATTGAAAAGAAGGACTCGATCACCAACGTTGAAAACGCGGTTCTTGATTTTGGAGTCATGAATCTTCTTTGTCTTTTGTTTGTAGATCAAAGAGTTCTCGTATGCTTGATCACGGAGTTCATTTAATTCATTCATTTGAACTTTTCTGTGATCACCAGCTGTCTGAATATCGAAATTGGCATGTTTTAAGGCCCAGTATGCCTTGTGCTCTAACTCAATCGGAAGATGACATGCCTTTCCGTACACTAGCTTGTATGGAGTACACCCGATGGGTGTTTTGTAAGCTGTACGGAAGGCCCAGAGTGCGTCATCCAGTTTATCCGACCAGGATGCACGATTTTCGCCTACTGTCCTTTCAAGAATTCTTTTAATACCACGGTTGGAAACTTCCACCTGCCCACTTGTTTGGGGGTGGTATGTAGTAGAGAGACGGTGGGTTACACCATACTTTTTCATAACACTACCAAATTGATCATTGCAAAAATGTGTACCACGATCACTGATTATAGCTCTCGGAGTTCCAAACCTAGCAAAAAGAGATTTTAAAAATTTCACAACAACTCGGGCATCATTTGTAGGTAAAGCTTTCGCTTCAACCCATTTTGACAAATAGTCAACAGCCACAAGTATGTATTTGTTTCCTCGAGAAGATGGAAATGGCCCCATAAAGTCAATGCCCCAGATGTCAAAGATCTCACACACTTGAATGGCGTTTTGCGGCATTTCATTTCTTTGTGAGATGTTTCCGTGACGTTGACAAGCGTCACAGGCTTTGACAAATTCGTGGGCATCCTTATAAATTGTGGGCCAATAAAACCCGGAATCAAACACCTTTTTGGCGGTGTAGTTTGGACTATGATGGCCCCCAGTGGGTCCAGCATGGCAAGCTTTGATAATATCCATTGCTTCTTGTCCATAAACACACCGTCGGATGACTTGATCCGCACAGATTTTGAATAAGTAGGGGTCGTCCCAGAAATAATGTTTAACATCTTTGAAGAATTTGTTCTTCTGTTGGGTTGACATCCCTTTCACTATGAAGTTACCCGCATGGTAATTTGCGAAGTCAGCAAACCATGGGGTGGTAGAATTTCCACGAAAAGAAACCGCATTGAGTGTCTCGAGAGGAAATGTTTCATTTATTTCCTTTTTCTCGAAAACATCTTGGTGAGGGTTTTCTAGACGGGACAGATGATCAGCAGCCAGGTTCTCAGCTCCTTTTTTATCACGTATAATGATATCAAATTCCTGGAGGAGGAGAACCCAACGGAGCAATCTCGGCTTTGCATCTTGTTTTGCAAAGAGATATTTGAGAGCCGAGTGATCCGTATACACCACACATTTGGTCAAGATTAAGTATGGCCGAAACTTCTCAAACGCATACACCACAGCTAGTAGCTCTTTTTCTGTGGTGGTGTAATGGGTTTGAGCTTCAGTCATAGTCTTACTTGCGTAGTGGATAGGCTGAAAATGTTTAGATCTACGTTGCCCTAGGACTGCACCGATAGCAAAATCACTTGCATCGCACATGAGCTCAAAAGGCAAGTCCCAGTCGGGAGCAACGAGAATGGGTGCTTCAGTAAGCTTTTTCTTTAATGTTTCAAAAGCTTCGATGCACTCAGGTGAGAAGATAAAAGGAGCATCTTTTTCAAGAAGATGGGTCATAGGCCGGGCGATTTTAGAAATATCTTGTATGAATCTACGATAGAAACCGGCATGACCTAAAAAACTCCTAATACCTTTGACAGTAGTAGGATGAGGCAATTTAGCAATAACATCGACTTTTGCTCTATCTACCTCAATCCCATTTTTGGAAATCTTATGGCCAAGGACTATGCCTTCTTTGACCATAAAGTGGCTCTTCTCCCAATTTAGACAAAGATTGGTGTCTTCACACCGTTGGAGCATTTTTTCTAAATGGGGGAGACATGTTTGAAACGAGTCCCCAATGACCGAGAAGTCATCCATAAACACCTCCATTGTTTCCCCGATCATGTCGTGGAAAATGGCCATCATACATCGTTGGAACGTGCCAGGAGCATTACATAAGCCAAAAGGCATACGTTTGTAGGCAAAAGTTCCGTATGGGCAGGTGAATGTGGTCTTCTCTTGATCCTGTGGATCAATGGGGATCTGAAAGTAACCCGAGAAACCATCAAGGAAACAATAGTATTCATTCCCTGCTAATCTCTCAAGCATTTGGTCCATGAAGGGTAGAGGAAAATGGTCTTTACGAGTGGCGTCATTCAACTTACGATAGTCAATGCAAACACGCCATCCCGTAACCAATCGAGTTGGAATTAACTCGTTATCTTCATTTGTGACAACAGTTATGCCACCCTTTTTAGGAACACAATGAATTGGGCTAACCCAAGGACTATCTGAGATCGGGTAAATCAATCCTGCATCAAGAAGTTTGATAACCTCCTGTTTGATAACATCATGGATTTTTGGATTCACCCTTCTCTGATGTTGAACTGCTGGTTTGAAGTCATCCTCCATCAAGATTTTATGAGTACAAAACTCAGGGTTGATACCCTTAATGTCGGAGAGTTTCCAAGCAATTGCTTGTTTGTGTGACTTCAAGACCTTTATGAGAGCAGTCTTTTCATCTTTACTCAAATCTCGAGCAATAATGACGGGTAATTTATCATCCCCTTCAAGGAATGCATACTCGAGATGAGGAGGTAAGTCCTTAAGTTCGACTTCAGGAAATTCTTCAGTTTTCTCAACTGACTTGACTTCCTTGTTATGAAGCTCGACGGGAGGGAGAGGAGGAGAAGTGTCATGATTTAACAATTTCTCAAGAAGAATATCTCCCTCCAGATTAATCTCATTGTTATTAACCTCATCTGGAATTGAATCACTAGTGTGAGGGGTTGATGATGGATCATCATAAAGCAACTTCTCAATGAGAAGTATGTCCCCCTCGATGTCAATTGGAGCGTGATCAATTTCCCATGGAACAGAATCACTAGCCAAGTATGCTTCAATCTCTTCCAAGATGAAGTCGCTTCCCTCAAACGGAGTGAGAGAAGGAGTAGAATTGGCTATGATAGGTTGAGAAGATGTGGTGGGATCCCCACTCACAGAATTATGAGAATAACCAAGAATTTCTTGAGAGTACTCTTCAGAAGCAACATCAATGATATCTATTCGGTTAACCGACTCAGAATCATAGTTTGCGGAGTACCTCGAAGTTTGATCAAGGTTAAAGGTGACAGCTTCATTACCAACACGTAATGTGATTTCTTGCTCAAATACATCAATGAGAGCACGGCCCGTTCTCAGGAATCCTCGACCAACAATGAGAGGAACCCGTTGATCGGCATCGAAATCTACAACCATAAAGTCAGCTGGAAAATGGAACTTTCCTACTTTAACAAATACGTCCTCGGCAATGCCAAGAGGACGGGATATTGTACGATCTGCAAGCTCGAGAGTCATGCATGTAGGAGTAAGTTCAGGAAGAGAAAGTTTCTTCCATACCGAATAAGGCATCAGGTTGATGCTTGCACCAAGATCGGCTAAGGCAAAGCATTCAACCATTCCTGGAAATACACAAGGTAAGAGAAATTTTCCAGGATCTCCAAGCTTCTCTGGAAGCTTCTTCAAGATAACTGCTGAGCAGTTCTCGTTCAGAGGAGTTTTTGCCATCTCAAACAGCTTTTCCTTGTTGCTTAACATGTGTTTGAGAGTTGATGCAAACTTGGGCATCAGCAAAGCTTATGTCAAAATGTAGTTCTTGGAAAATTTGAAAAAAATTGTCCATTTGATGACTGGCTTTTTCGCGGAGCTTTTGCTCATTCAAACGTGATGGGTAAGGAATAGAAGATTTGGATTTCTGTTTCTCAACGGGAGCTACTGGAGGTTCAAAAACAACTCCTGGATTTGACTTGGGTTTCTGGACAACTTGAGGTTGGACTACCGAAGGTTGGACGTGTGCGGTACTTCGTGGGCTTGAGAAATGCACTTTGTCCGTTGTATCCTTGGTAACTTGACTCATTGCTCCTAGTGGAGGAGGCATTGGAGTCAAAGGTCCATTGTGTGTCTTAGGTTCACTTTCTACTACCTTTGGGAGAGAAGAAGAAGAGGTAGTAGGAATAGCAGGTCCATCATATGAAACACCACTTCTGGTTGTGATCGCCTTTGCATCGCCCCTCGGGTTAGCGATCGTGTTGCTCGAAAGTTTTCCTGAGCCCGAGGGTTGATCATTTAAAGACTTCTTAAGATCAGCGATCTGACTGACCAACAACCTGTTCATTTCATCTTGGGATTTCATGAATTGTTTCAATAACTCATCAGATGATGGTCCAGTTGGAACAATGGCTTGAGTTTGATTAGGAAAATTCTGGCCTCTATTGTTAGGAATAGGGCATTGATTTTGAAAATTTCCTTGATTAGGATTCATATTCCCATGAAATTGATTCCCTCGATTGAAATTGTTTTGATTAAGGTTTCCTTGATGTTGGAAACCTTGATTTGGTCCGGGATAGAAATTACCTTGGTTTTGATAACCTTGGTTCATTCTTGGTTGGTTCTGATTCCGGTTTTGCATGTGATGATTCTGGTTAAAACCGGGTGGTGCCTGATTAGTGTTAGCACGATAGTGTGGTTCATTTTGAGGACGGTATTGATTACCTCCCTGATGTGAAGTACCGGCTAGAGCATTA
Organism: Chrysanthemum seticuspe; assembly: GCA_019973895.1. Taxonomy (NCBI): domain Eukaryota; kingdom Viridiplantae; phylum Streptophyta; class Magnoliopsida; order Asterales; family Asteraceae; genus Chrysanthemum; species Chrysanthemum seticuspe. The sequence continues at coordinate 283,691,959 of BPTQ01000008.1, read as the reverse complement.
GCTTCAAATGGACTACCATCGGTGGCAGTACAGTTGTAGTATGCATGAGGGCCACCACAAGTAACACAAACTTCAACTTTCTTCACCTCACCATGTGTTGGTGTCTGTGTGAAAGTCACTTTCTTTTGGTTAGCAAGAACCAAAGCCTGAACAATATCCGTGAGTTTGTCAATCTTAGCATCGGTGCTAGATGTACTCACGGGAGATGAAGTAGAAGGTCCAGCATTAGACTGAGACTGATATGTCTTTGCTCGGAAAGGGCGGACCTGGGACTTGTTCTCAATGATTTGTAAGGCTTCTTTGGTGGTCTTGATCAGGAAATTACCTCCCGCGGAGGCATTTAAAGAGTCTTGATTAGTCTGGTTCAGACCATTGTAGAAAGTATCCATTTGCATTAGCTCGGTAAAACCATGATGCGGACACTTGCGAAGCAACTCTTTGTAACGATCCCATGCCTCCCCGAATGATTCATTTAATCTTTGAGAAAATTTCATTATCTCATTCTTAAGACTTGTAGTTCGGGATGGAGGATAGAATTCGTTAACAAACTTGGTGACTAGATCCTCCCATGTCTCAATGGAACGAGGGGGTTGTTTCTCAAGCCAATTCCGGACTTGTCCCTCTAGAGAAAATGGGAACAGAAGAAGCTTGATAGCTTCATGTGGGACATTCTTGTATTTGATGGTAGATGCAATCTTGTTAAACCATCGAATATGTGCATGAGGATCATCCCGCTCAAAACCATAGAATTGGCTTTGGGTTACAAGATTAAGCAACCCGGTTTTGAGCTCAAAGGTATCAGCTACGATGGCTGGGACAACAATAGCATCTCCGTAACCCTCGATGGGTGCTTGGAGAAGCTCATTCATAGGCTTATCTTCTGCCATTACGACAGGGGGTGGTGGTGGTAGACGTTCCTCAGTCACGGCTGAAGGAGCAGAACGTCCTCTACGTCTACGAGGAATATTTGCAAGCTCAGAAAGTGGACTTGTAGAACTGGAAGAACGAGTGCGCATGCACTAAGTATAAAAATCAGTTTTCAAAACAAATGCGAGGCAAAACGACAAGTGAACTTAACCAATAATCACAAATGAAATGGTTTCTTTGAAAAAGGTACACCAAATCACAAGGACACAAAGGCAAGTTTTAAATCTGTTGTTCGGGAACTTATTATGGTCACACCCCCAGTTAGTAGGTGTACTGCCTTGATTTGCGGTGGTTGATTTTTATGTATATATTAAGTACCACTGAAAAGACGTAGGTATAGATTTGTGCTAAGGGTTTAAAAACTTTTGGACAATATTTTTGGTATCGTCTCGTTTAACCAACTCGTATCTCTTTAAGAATCACCTTAAAGGAAACACAAGCTAGAAAACGTTACGATTGTTTTGTTGTTTTATATTTTGTTTGGTGTTGTTAACACTTTAGGGAAAGTGTTAATGAACTTTTTGATTTTGATAACTTTACAAAAAAAACTGTTTACAAAAGGTGGTATATGTGCAAGAATGGGTCTGGAAATGTCTAAAACACGCTAAAGCCTCCCCGGCAGCGGCGCCAAAATTTGATTGGATCCGAACCGTCAAGTTATATCACACAAGCGAACCACTTGTGAATGGCTAACCGTAATAAACTTAAAACTGCTCAGAAACCAATGCAATGAAGATCAGAGGAATATAGTGGATTCCTAGGTCATTAAGTCCCACGGAGACTCAATGGTGTTTTAAAAAACTTTCAGACGATAGAATGATCACTAAGGATAGTGATCAGTAAGGATTTGGATGGATGATTACTCTACTGATTGATTGGAATGTATTTTGGAAACAGAATTGGAAAGTACAACAATCAGATAAGACAAACGTAAACACGTACGTATATTAAATTACGTAAACGTACAAAATAAAAAGTGAATTTAAAGAAATAAAAGACCTACAAATATGAAAATGACATTTTTGAAATCCTAAAAATAAAAGAAAATTATTAGAAAAAGAAAATTATTTTTATAACTATTTATCTAATTATTATTAATTAAAAACTATTTTTAATTATTTAATAATACTCTAAAATAAAAGAAAATATGAAATAAAGCTAGAAAAATAAAATTATGATTCAGAAAAATCTAAAATATTATAAAACTAATTTTAAAACTGAAAATATATTTTTTACACTTTTTATCTATTTATTATTAATTAATTACTATTTAAAATACACTTAATTACTAGAAAATATAAAATTAACCTGGAAAAATAAAATTTTAACTTAGAAAAATCTAGAATATTATAAAACTAATTTTAAAACTGAAAAGATATTTTTTATGCTTTTTAATTATTTATTACTAATTATTTAATACTTTTAACTATTTAAAATTCTAATAAATACTAAATAGATTAGGAAAATTATGAAACTTTTTCTAAAAATAACTTATGATGATAGAAAACTAAGAAAAATATAAAAACTAGATTTACTTAAAAATAAGCTGAAAAGAAAAATCTAAAAGCTAATTAATATTAAATAAACGCTATCACTATATTAAAAATGATGTTTTTGTGGATTTTCTTTTTCAAAACTACTTAACTACTGATTATAAGAAACTTTTACAAAGACAAAAATTTTAAAAATTAAAAATAAGCAGTTTGATAAGCTTATGAGCTAACAGTGGGCTAAAGAGCTTATTTTGATGAATTAAGCTCAAATAAGCTTGTAAACTGAAACAAAAGCTGAAATAAGAAACAACAAGCTACAAGCTACTCAAATGAAGCTAAAAGACACAAAAACACATACTGATAAGCCACTAAAAAGAAAATAAGCACTATGACTCTTATTGTTATAAGACAGAAATGGGACAAAGTTTAAGCTTATTGCAGCCCTATCAAACAAGCTAGAAAATGGAATTTAAAGCTTGGGACCTCAAGATGGCTAGGTCAGCTTTCCAAAGAACCAAGAATCACAAGATTAGACCAACTAATAAGCTCTGTGTGAGCTTGTGAAAGTGGCTACTTCCACTGTGCACAGAGCACAATTTCAGACAAGGTGTTCAAAAGAAACTGAAAAATAAGCTATTTAATAAGCTAATGAGAAAATATAAAAAATACAAGGTTAAAGCTGAGCAGTTGTATTTCACTATTCCAAAAGCTCAAAACATAAAACTCAAAGTTAAGCCCTATATAAAATATTCTATTTTATTCAAAAACGACCAAATGGAAAATTTGACTTTTTATAAAAACCAAAGAAGTTGACTATAATGAACTTTGAATTGATCCTTCCAACTGATTATGTTATGTTAAGGTGAACTAAGACTTGTTTGATTGATTTTAACAACTTAAGAACAAGAAATCATAATCATGGATCATGAAAATCCAACAGTTAACTAACAAGACATGATCAAAAGTTATCTTGACTTTTTCACAAATAAGCACTGGTTTTCTTGGTTGAACTTAGGTATTAGGCACTAATGTGACACAGAACAAGCACAAACAACAACACAAACAATATCTACTATAGTTTTAACAAGCAAATCCAAACACCCTTTTAAATGACTGTTTTGGTGATTTTCAAAGACTTTCAAAGATTAAAACCATACAACTAATCACAGACCTTATATTATCATTAAATAAGTCTAAAGAAACATTAAATAACAACAATAATAACACAAGACCAAGAAATTACACTTATGCTAATTTAACTGTTAAAATGAGATTTTACTAACTACAAATTTAAAAGAACAAGCAACTGTTTTTAATGCTTAAATATACTTAACTATAACTAATGAACAATAAAACACAAAGATTTAAACTTAAGAACACTTTAAACAGTGAAATACAAAAATTGAGCAAAAAGCTTACAAGTGGTGTTGAACTGAAAACACAGAACCAAGATCACAGGACCACTCCTATAGGCTTACCACTAAGCCACTAACCCAGGGCAATCCAATATTCACCCTGCTCCAGCTTTGATCACCATTTCTTATGATTTTTTATTTATCACTAATTTTTTTTTTGTATTTTTGGTGTTTTTTCCTTTTTTGGTTCTAAACTGAATTTTAATGTTACTAAAAGCTTAAACAAGCTTTCTGAGGAGCTTATGTTTGCTTATTAGTCCAAGATAACAACTATTAACATCATTTGATCATTTTGAGATTTTTAACAAGACAAATTGCATAAACTTAAAACTTGAATTAAAACTGAAATTGCAACTGAAAAAGGTTCAAATACACTTAAATTTACTTAAACAAAGTACTTGGAAGTGAAAACATACACTGGAATTGGAAAATTAACTAAAACGACATAAAATAAACTAAGTTACACTAGTTATGTTGCTACATTGCTTCTCTCCTCTTTATAATCAACTTTTCCACTCTTGCCGACATCTCTGATTGTATCCCACTCATTTCCAGCCATTGGATTGGTCAAAATCATCATATTCGTCCATGTGTAGATTTTGGCGCCAAATTTCTCTTGAGCAGGTTTTTGTCAATTAATGAAGTTTGGAAGATGTGGAGGTGGAGGGGGGTTGGTAAACAACTGGGAAGACAAGTGGGATGTTGAAAAAGTGGAAAAACCAGCTCTGGTTTTGGTTTTACAGTGGTGGTGAGGAAGATGCACAGTGAAAACGGTTTTGGCGCCTTTGACTTGTTTTGACCGTTTTATTAATAATAGGCAAGGGGTTCACAATTGGTTATGACAGGGGTCACAATGATTATTTGACTGGCTCAAGGTTCAAATGCCAAGGGGTCAAGGGTCAAGTTGGGTTTGGGCTTGGGTTGCTAGCTGGGCTCAGCTGGGTTTGGATATTAAAAGGGGTCCGGTTTGAATTTGGTTTAATAAGTAACATAAGGACTAGATTTGCAATTCCACCAAACTTGAGGGACTGAACTTGAACTTTTTCCAATGTTATCAAAAGGACCAAACTTGACCAACTTAAATAGTACAAGGATAATATTTGATTATTTTCCATTTTAAAATATCCAAGGACTAATTTTTCCATTTTTTAAACTTGAGAGACCTTTTCTGCCATTTGACCAAAGATTCAATCAAGGACCATTTTTGACAATTTAAAATATTTCAGGGACCTTGAATGATATTTTTTTTATTTTGATTGACCAGGGACTGTTTTTGACAACTTTTGAAACTTGGGGGACTAAAACTGCCAATTTTGCAAACTTGATATGTTTTTCATCTGATTTTGATATTTTTGCATTTAAAACACATAAAACACTGATTTGTGATATTTTCATCATTTTGATGCATTTCTGAGTGTTTTCAGATGATTTTGCAGTTTAGATGGTACAAAAATGATGAGTATTTAGACACTCATCAAGCGGCTAACACACAAAAAATGATGAGTATTTAGACACTCATCAAGCGGCTAAACACTTTGTGTGTTAGCCTAGTTATGAAATTGTTATTTCTTTGATTCGTGTTTTCTTGCTTTACTATCGCCTTTTGTGTATGCTTTCTTAGCCTGTTCATGGACACCCTCATTTTGGTAGTATTAAAGCATGGTAGTATCTATAAGGCTAGCTTGAATTGACCATAGGACCCTAGTCGAGTAGGTTGCGAGGAATGGTAAGAATTGACCATAGGATTTCCATCTCCTTGCGTGCAAATTGACCATAGGACCACCTACCATGTGGAGATACTTAAGAAGTTAGGGAACCTATGAGTGGACCATGCGAGTTAGAATAGGTCTAGACTGTAGTGGTACTTCATGACTAAGGTTACGGTTACCCAAGACCCCCATTGAGTAACTACGGTGGGGATAGAAATCTTAGACTTATAGACTAGATGCATTGACCCAAGGCTGTCTAGTGACTTTTACCCCCACTTACGGCATTAGAAGGCTTCAATAGGAAAACCGAATTAAGGCATAACAAGACTAGTAACTAGGGTAGGACATTTCTCCCTACTGATTGTCTTTCATCTTAATTTCACATATTATTTCATTTCATTAGTTTAATAATCAATCAATCAAAACCTCCTTTATAATTGTGACATTCGAACTTTGAATTTATCTGCACACATAGCTCTTGGGAGGATCTCGGCTTTACCGATTACTACACTACACTCGACCGGGTTCTCTGCCTGTTAGTGCATTAGGTAAACCATAGGTAGACAAGTATTTATAAATATTAAAACCTGGTCTGAAATCTAGCATTATAGTTATACTTTGAAGTGTTGTTAAGTGCATATGAAAAGGAAGCATTTGGAGCTTTTTTATATGAAGGAGTGTGGAGGTACTCAATCGTACCGACAAGAGGTGAAATGAAGATATGGGAGAACTTATTTGGTAGGGACTTTATTGAGAATCGAGTTTGAACAATATATGCAATTTTTCAAACCCATTTGGTATTAGCAGTCATTCAAGAACGGATCTAAATCATGGGAGTGATCCACCCGCTCTAATACCACTTGTTGGTCCGATATTTTTGTGTAAATCCATGAAATATATGAACAACAATTTGAGCAAATAAAAATAATTGATGAACATTAGAAATGAAAGCATGTTTACACAATCTTGACGTACTAATAATAATAATACCCATTTATACATTGCGACTGTATCAGTTGCACTAAGAGGTTAAGGTGAAGGCTTTTACGGGGGATAATTGCGGAATATTATCTCTAGTAATGACAAATGATGCTCTTCAAATTATGAAGAGGAATATTCCACTTAGAAATAGAGGAAGATTTTAGTGGTGGAATCTTGTGCTTACTACTTCTAACATCCCCTTTTATATACTAGGGACATACACTATTAATAATTACTAGATAATAGTAACATGCAAACTAGAAGCAAACTGTAAGTCATGTGCATATGCCCTTGTGTGGCTTGGGTTGCATTACTGTGCTGACAACTTTGTGCATGCAGTACATGCAAGTTGCTTTCCCTTATATTGACGAGATCTTATCTTCCCAAGGATTTTCCCGCTTTGATATCTTGAATTAATCCCGCCCAAGTGTGTCTGAGAGCTTAAGCTAGATCCTTCTTTATATTTAGCTGATAAGGTTTTAAAATGTACCTTTTTGAGGGGTCGTTTAAGCTCTTATTTGATCATTTTTGTATCCGTTATTACTTAATATCGTTCCTTTTCACTTTTTAGGTCTCTTGAAGGCAAATTGCTGTAATGGCACTTATTTGGACGAAAAGGCGCGATTATACGAAGAAAATGGCCAAAGTCAAGAATCGAGACACTCCAGCTGCTGAAAACACAAGGTGACGGCGTCACTGCTTAACTGCGACGCCGTCGGAGGATTTTGTGACGGGACAGAAGCCAAAACTCTTATTTTCAAGTGACGACGTCAAGTTATAAAAGAGAAGACCGTCGCAACTCAGACGACCTAGATTCAATCCAGACGGCGTCAGAAGCTGAAGAGGACGGCGTCACAAGCACAAGGTGACGCCGTTGCAAGACTAACGTGGCCAAGATGAAACCCTAATGACGGCGACCCGACGGCGTCACACAACATAAGGTGACGCCGTCGCATATGTAATCTTATATATAGAATCCGAATTTTTCAGTATTAGTGTGTAGTCTTTTGGAGTAAAAACCTAAACCGAACCATGGCTGTCTTGTACAGTATTTTAGGGTTCCAAACCCTATCTTACATCAAGATAAGTGTTTTACTTCATTAATTCAATTATGTCTCTGATTATTTGTAACACCCTAGGCAAATCCCACATCGGCTGTGGCCTGGAGAGATGCTGGGCTCATAAGATAACATTCGCCTTACAATGACACAACGCGTTTTGTGGTCTACTGCGGGTGGAGTTCTTAGGAACTGGCAGTTAAGCGTGCTCATGTGAGAGTAGTACTGGCTTGGGTGACTTGCTGGGAAGTCTTTATATGAGGCCACAAAATCAAAGCCGTGAGCCTGCGGGCAAAGCGGACAATATTGTGGTCTGGTTAGGCGGGGTGTTACAAGTGGTATCAGAGCCACTCCTGAGCCGTTCGGGATGGTGGGGCAAACCTCATCGATGACGATGAGTCCCTAAGGGGGGGTGATTGTAACACCCTAGGCAAATCCCACATCGGCTGTGGCCTGGAGAGATGCTGGGCTCATAAGATAACATTCGCCTTACAATGACACAACGCGTTTTGTGGTCTACTGCGGGTGGAGTTCTTAGGAAGTGGCAGTTAAGCGTGCTCATGTGAGAGTAGTACTGGCTTGGGTGACTTGCTGGGAAGTCTTTATATGAGGCCACAAAAACAAAGCCGTGAGTCTGCGGGCAAAGCGGACAATATTGTGGTCTGGTTAGGCGGGGTGTTACATTATTTGTGTGTATGCTTGCATGTTCTCCATGTCCGGCTAATTTACTTGTGTGTTTGCTTAGGGAATATGAAACTTAATTATTGAATATTGATTGGTTGTCTCTTATCTTAGTTGTTAATGATCTAGTAATGCGATAGATCATTCGTTGTGTACTTAATGCTTGATTAATCTTTGTGAACCTTAGGTTATAGCACCTTGAGCGGTTGTAAGCTAAACTATCCAAAGAGGCCTTAGAGTTAGAGTTTATGATCCCTAGTGGTATTTTGTAGACGAGACCCTTTGGTAACTTCAAAGATTTAGGGATAAACGCATACCCTACAACTTTAGACACACAACGCAATTAAGAATAAGGACGTGACAATTCAACCACCAATAGGAGATAATTAAGGAGTAGTAAAACCAAAGTAAACACATATTTAAACTATCATACGAGCACACAATAATTAGACATAGACTACATACACCTTAGATTAGATAATTAGATAAGTAGAGTAAACGGTAGCAATACCAACCCCCAAATCCAAACCCCGAGATTCATACCTTTCCATTTCCTAAAAAACATAAAAAAAGATAAAAAATAATCTTCCTCAACCCCAACCTTAGCGTAGTAACTTCTCACTAGCATTCCTATTCCCCTAGAGAATGATATCAATACCCGTGGCTTACCCTAATACTACACTACAACGATTAGGTTCATTGCCTAGGGTGTTATAAAACTTGCTCGAAGAAAAGGAAGTTCCTTTCACCCCGAACGACGCGTTTAGCGTTATCAAGTTTTTGGCGCCGCTGCCGGGGAATAGAATAGCTAGTTAGTAGTCCACCTCGTTTAGGTTTCCTTTGCTTGATTCCTATCAAGTAAATTTTTCTCATTTTTAGATTTCTCATAGTCTATCCCCCTTCTTCGTGACCTTTTTTCGTAATCCCATCACTTTTCATCATGGAAGGTGATAACCACCCACCATTCATCAACCCACCACCAATTGACCCGCCAAGAGCCCGTACTCTTGGTGAATACTCGAGACAAAGCCACCTAGGCTATAGGAACACCATTGAGCTTCCCGAACAAGCCCAAACTACGGACCTGCGATCCGACACCATCCGGTTGGTGCAAAACGGATGTGCATTCCATGGACTTCGTTCCGAAGATCCAAATCAGCATATGAGGGATTTCCTCAAAATTGTCGATTCCATTGACCTTGATGCTAATACTCGGGAGACCACGCGCCTGCGTCTCTTCCAATTCTCTCTACGGGACCAAGCTAGTAATTGGCTTGAGCGACTTCCCGCCGGATCCATCTCAAGTTGGGATGATCTCACCTCTCGTTTTCTTGCTCAATTTTTCCCACCGGGGAGAACCACTAAGCTCAGGATTGACATCTTGATGTTCTAACAACGTCAAGGTGAATCTCTCTACGAAGCATGGACTCGATTCAAGGACTTACTTCATAAAGTCCCTCATTACGGCATTGATCTTTGGCTCCAAGTCCAAATCTTTTATGATCATGTCAACTTCCCCACCAAGCGATCCATTGACCAAGCGGCCGATGGAAAACTTAGTGATCTCACCGCGGAAGAATCATGGGGAATAATAGAGGACCTTGCTCTCTATGACAACGAAAGTTGGAATGACCCCGTGAGTTGCCCAAAACCGTTAAGGCAATCTCCATGCCTCCCATTGACTCACAATCTTCCGACCGTAGGAAGATCGAACTTGAAGATCAAGTTAAATTCCTAATGAGTTCCTACGAAAACCCTAAGTCTTCACGCCATGTGAACAAAGTTTCTTCTTCGTGTGAGCCGTTCTATGATCCTCAAAACACGCGCACTTGCACCCGATCCCCCGAACATGCTTCCATTGACTACGCATCCTCGCATATTAATGGAACGGGAGGAAGATTCCCTACAACACCCGGACCTAGGAATTTCAATGAAACCCGAGAAGCATGGAAGGGCAAGCCTGACTTCTATTGGGGACAAACCAAGGAATTTACTTCCAATGATTTTTCGTGGCCCCCACCTCAAGGTCCTAACCAACAAAACATCGAGGGGATGTTGCAAAACCTAGTTGCATCCCAAGAAGCCCAAATAGCTAAAATCTCGGACCGCTTTAACCAACAACAAGCCGAAATGGATAGGAAGATAGACAACCTTTTGAAAGCCATGACCAATAGTGATAGGAAGGTTAATGCTATCTCAACTCCCGAGCCTTCCGATGTAGAGATTAAGGACCCAAGTAAGTTAGCTAAGCATGTTCAATTCGTCAATACCATCTCCTTAGTGAAACCTAATAGAACAAATGACGAAGAGGACCATACACGTGAGACAAATGAAACAACCGAGGAAGTAGATGAAGTAGACAATGACTATTTCAATAAGTTTCCTACGGAAGAAGAGCTATCTCGCCACCCTCACTTAGTACGTGACCTCCGTCACATGTATGTTAGGAAAAGCCCTAGAATCAAGTTTGGGAACCCTTGGAATCTTAACATACCATGTTGCATAGGACACCTTTTCGTGGCAAAGGCCTACATTGATCGCAAGTCTCCAATCAACATAATGACTAGCACCTACTACAATTGGGTAATGAAGAAGCCTATTCCAACTAGGCAAGACCCCGATGATCCTAGTGTTAGTTGCAATTTTATCGGTAGAGTTAAGGGATTGCCCGTTTATGTAGGTAGTTTCACATTTCCTACGGACTTCATAATTGTGGATGATATTAGCACGGCTATAGATCCTAGCTTGTCCCCCGTTATTCTAGGAAAACCTTTCATAGAAAACACTGGGATGGCTTATGATCCTTCATTAGGAATAGTGCGATTCAAGGATGAGACCGACGACATAGCTTACCAAACGCCGTTTAAGATTGAGAAGTTTTCATTACTCTCTAATGATTTAAAGGAACTTAAACTGTCGGTCTATCATAGGAATAATGAGGATAAAGAAAAAGGAGTAGAGTATGTTATGGCTAAGATTTTCGGATTCTATAAGGATTGCTTGAACCTAGGACCGAAATATAGGACCGATTGGGGAGAGGATGAACTCTTAGAGAAGTGCATCATAGGGCACTTCTACAACATGGAATCCCCCAATAGAGACCGTCATGAGGAAGGAGATGGCGGTAATGAAGTTACGTAGGAGCACGACTACGAGTCTAGCTACAAGACTCTTAAATAAAGAAAAGCGCTTCGTGGGAGGCAACCCATGCTTAATTGTTTGATTGTTAGTGTCATATATCTTTTATTAATTGTTTATTCTCATGTTTAAATTTGTAAAAATGCTTTATTTTGTTTTTAACCTCGTCTTAATTGCATATAAAGGTATTTTGCATAAAGGATAAGTGTAGGGAGGATTACACACGTTTTCAAAAGAAACGTAAACATGAGAATAACAATTCATTAAAAAGATATATTTGTGTGTTTGTTCGAGTCAAATGCTTGTATCGAGTCATAATGGATGTTTTGCAGGAATTTTTCCAGATTCTAAAGATATAAATTTTCCAGATTTTTTTCAGAAAATCGCAGACCAGTTTTTGTCAAGATAACCTGACGGCGTCAGGAAGGAGTAAAAACAACAGATTATTTTTTTCTCGTTTTCTGAGCTACTTATAAATTTTTGGAATTTTCCAAGTCTTAATTTTCCAGAAATTCTGTAAACATCCATTCCACAAGCATTATATCTTAGTTTAGTAGAGTCTTATATATATTATTACCGCCGATTTTACGCGAAGGTTTCGTTTGTTTTCTTCGAATATGCAGGTTTTATTTATCAAGAAGAAGAAACAAAAGATTGGAAGGAACTTTTCACGCATACATTTTTCTTGGAAAGGATTTAACCACTACTTTACACGGATCCTACCGAGCTAATCAGGGGAGTATTAGTTTCTTTCGTTTTTAATTACCTTCCATTATCATAACTTTGATACTTTCGGGGAACATTGGGGACAATGTTCAGTTTAAGTGTAGGGAGGGAAAATAAAACGGTAACTTTGAAACTATACTTATCCTTGATTATTTTCTTTGTCCAATTGTATTTGTGTAATAAACCATGAGAAAATGTCGGTTAGGGTAATTTTGGCACCAAATTTAAAATTTGTCATGATATATAGGAGTGGGCCATTAGTCTTAACAAAAGCGTCTCACGGATAGGAAGTTGCATGACTAGCACAAAAACCCTTTACCACCTAAATTCCACCCAAAATGTGAGGATCGCCCTTAGATTAGTAGGAATTAAAGCATTCATCTTTAATGCTTAGAGTGTAAACCGGTAGTATATTAGATTCTAGAACTTGTTTTGTGATGCATCCCGAGATCGCTAGTAAGACTACATTTGTGTAGTTAGGAATAACTAAATGATAAAAGGCATTATGATAACCCTTGTTTGATACCCGTAATATAATTACTTCTTCCACATCGGTTGAGTAATTCCCTCACACCCTTTGCGTTGTACTCATCTTTAGTACACGATACCCCTAGTTAACCCCTCAGAGCCTATCCTTTTCGCGGTTCTCGTAATGTTTTGGTTTTTCCGGAATATCAATGAAGAGCATTGTTTACACCCCACCCCCAAATATACACCCAAATCACCTTAGCCTACCTTGTATGCACTCACTTTTAGTGCATTATTGTTATCACCCTAAACCCTTAGTTCAATTATCTAGTTGCTTGCATGAGTTGCTAAGTCGAGTCATATCCTTTGTACACAGTTTTGGGACGATTCGGACTCATGGGAAAAAGTTAAAGTTTATAAATGATTGGAAGGGAACGTTAAATTCCCTAATTTGCGTAATAACATACCCCAAGTGTTTTGATCTTTTTAATTCGGGTCAAATTAGTGTTAGAGTAATAAAAACTCAAGTGTAGGGATGTGCCTTTAAATCCCTATCATTTTGATGTTACCATAGAGGATGGTAGAGTAAAAGTGTATGAAAAAAAAAATCGAAAAAAAAAAAAAAACATACGGGCTACCATCCTACATTTATCCTTTAAATTTATGTTTGTTTATTTCAGTTAGCTAGAGTCTAGAGTGTCGAGTCTTGGCTTAGCAACGCCATTCTTCGTATGCTTGTAACATAAGAGATTTTTGACTTGCCACCACTAAATAGCCTATCCCACAAAACCGTTTATTTCCCTACCGTAAGCCTAACATTACAACCCTTTAAAGACCTCTTTGATAGTCTTTCCTAGGTGCTTACGCCAAAGCGATGGAGGTTAGATCTATTCTCAAGCCTATGGTAATCTATGTACTAGGACCGGTTAATGAGTGTTTAATCTTCCATTTCCAACCTGTTATATTTCATATACACCCGAGAGAGATGTGAGTATCCAAACACCCCATGTGAGGTGCTAGTATGTAATTTCCGTGCTTGTTATGACTTTTGCGGGGCTTATATGTGTTGTGGACTGTTTTAAACCAATGCTTCATGACCCTTAACTTATAAATTAATTGGCTAAAAGCACATTTGCTTGAGGACAAGCAAATACCAAGTGTAGGGATATTTGATAAGGTTTTAAAATGTACCTTTTTGAGGGGTCGTTTAAGCCCTTATTTGATCACTTTTGTATCCGTTATTACTTAATATCGTTCCTTTTCACTTTTTAGGTCTCTTGAAGGCAAATTGCTGTAATGGCACTTATTTGGACGAAAAGGCGCGATTATACGAAGAAAATGGCCAAAGTCAAGAATCGAGACACTCCAGCTGCTGAAAACACAAGGTGACGGCGTCACTGCTTAACTGCGACGCCGTCGGAGGATTTTGTGACGGGACAGAAGCCAAAACTCTTATTTTCAAGTGACGACGTCAAGTTATAAAAGAGTAGACCGTCGCAACTCAGACGGCCTAGATTCAATCCAGACGGCGTCAGAAGCTGAAGAGGACGGCGTCACAAGCACAAGGTGACGCCGTCGCAAGACTAACGTGGCCAAGACGAAACCCTAATGACGGCGACCCGACGGCGTCACACAACATAAGGTGACGCCGTCGCATATGTAATCTTATATATAGAATCCGAATTTTTCAGTATTAGTGTGTAGTCTTTTGGAGTAAAAACCTAAACCGAACCAAGGCTGTCTTGTACAGTATTTTAGGGTTCCAAACCCTATCTTACATCAAGATAAGTGTTTTACTTCATTAATTCAATTATGTCTTTGATTTTTTGTGTGTATGCTTGCATGTTCTCCATGTCAGGCTAATTTACTTGTGTGTTTGCTTAGGGAATATGAAACTTAATTATTGAATATTGATTGGTTGTCTATTATCTTAGTTGTTAATGATCTAGTAATGCGATAGATCATTCGTTGTGTACTTAATGCTTGATTAATCTTTGTGAACATTAGGTTATAGCACCTTGAGCGGTTGTAAGCTAAACTATCCAAAGAGGCCTTAGAGTTAGAGTTTATGATCCCTAGTGGTATTTTGTAGACGAGACCCTTTGGTAACTTCAAAGAGTTAGGGATAAACGCATACCCTACAACTTTAGACACACAACGCAATTAAGAATAAGGACGTGACAATTCAACCACCAATAGGAGATAATTAAGGAGTAGTAAAACCTAAGTAAACACATATTTAAACTATCATACGAGCACACAATAATTAGACATAGACTACATACACCTTAGATTAGATAATTAGATAAGTAGAGTAAACGGTAGCAATACCAACCCCCAAATCCAAACCCCGAGATTCGTACCTTTCCATTTCCTAAAAAACATAAAAATAGATAAAAAATAATCTTCCTCAACACCAACCTTAGCGTAGTAACTTCTCACTAGCATTCCTATTCCCCTAGAGAACGATATCAATACCCGTGGCTTACCCTAATACTACACTACAACTATTAGGTTCACTGCCTAGGGTGTTATAAAACTTGCTCGAAGAAAAGGAAGTTCCTTTGACCCCGAACGACGCGTGTAGCGTTATCATTAGCAAATAACTTTCAAATGAGTTAAGTATGAGCTAAATATATCTGATCAGTTTTAACTAGTCAGGTTGCATGGTTTCTTCAGGATGGTTTAAGTTGATAAGACTTTCAGAGTCTTAAAGATATTTGTCAGTCCTCCTAGACTTTGGTTGTTTGTAAATCCTTGTATTTTGTTAGCTGACTCCGCATCAGGTCACAAAGTGTTTTGTTCAGTTTGGACTTCATCTTCTTTGAAGTTTGACTGTTTTCCTAAGAAGTATACAACATATTTGAGTTGTGATGCTCTGATATGTGAAGACACTCAGTGAGTTCTTTTATCAAAACCGATGTTCTTTATATCAGTGGTTGACTATATCAAGTGGTCTTTAACTTTAACTCTTCTGAGGTTGCTCGCTGAGGTGTATACCTTTGCGAGTCTTTTGATAGCTGATTGTGATAAGTTGTGCTGATCCTTGTCAGGGAGTAAACTTTGCTCATTTTTTACATTTAGACTTAATCAGAAAGTGGACTAGCTCTCTGATTTTATCAGCTAGTGACTTAGGTTGATTTTATGTGTCAAATACTTGATGAAGGATAATTTGGTCAAATTAGACTCAACAAAGATTTTTTGGGTTCGTTTGCAAAAGATATTAGCAGACAAGGAAGATAACGGCTTAGGTGTAGGGAGTATTGATAAGGTTTTAAAAGGTACCATTTTGAGGGGTCGTTTAAGTCCTTATTTGATCACTTTTGTATCCGTTATTGCTTAATATCGTTCCTTTTCACTTTTTAGGTCTCGTGAAGGCAAAATGCTGGAATGGCACTTATTTGGACGAAAAGGCGCGAATATATGAAGAAAATGGCCAAAGTCAAAATCGAGACACTCACAGTTTCTGAAATTAGAAGGCGACGGCGTCAGGTGTTAATGGCGACGCCGTCCCAAAATTATTGTGACGATACAGGTCTCAAAACTCGTATTTTCAAGTGACGACGTCTAGTTGTGAAAGAGTAGACCGTCGCTACTCAGACGACCTAGATGCAATCCAGACGACGTCAGAAGCTGAAGAGGACGGCGTCACGGACATAAGGTGACGTCGTCGCAAGGTTAACGTGGCCAAGACGAAACCCTAATGACGGCGACACGATGGCGTCACTAAACATAAGGTGACGCCGTCGCATATGTAATCTTATATATAGAATCTGAATTTTTCAGTCTTGTGTGGAGAGTCTTTGGAGTAAAAACCTAAAACCGAACCTAAGGTGTCTTGTACAGTATTTTAGGGTTTTAAACCCTATCTTACATCAAGATAAGTCTTTACTTCATTAATTCAATTATGTCTTTGATTATTTGTGTGTATGCTTGCATGTTCTCCATGTCCGGCTAATTTATTTGTGTGTTTGCTTAGGAAGTATGAAACTTAATTATTAAATATTGATTGGTTGTTTCTTATCTTAGTTGATTAATGATCTAGTAATGCGATAGGTCATTCGTTGTGTACTTAATGCTTGATTCATCTTTGTGAACCTTAGAATATAATTACCTGAGTAGTTGTAGGCTAAACCATCCAAAGAGCGCCTTAGAGTAGGAGTTTATCCTCCCTAGTGGGTTTGTAGACGAGACCCTTTGGTAAGTTCAAAGAGTTAGGGAGAAACGCATACCCTACAACTTTAGACACACAACGCAACTAGGAATAAGGACGTGACAATTCAACCACCAATAGGAGATAATTAAGGAGTAATACAAACTAAGTAAACACATTTTTTAAACTATCATACGAGCACACATTAATTAGACATAGACTCCCACAACCTTAGTTTAAATAATTAGATAATAGTAGAGTAATCGGTAGAAATACCAACCCCCCAAATCCAATACCCGAGATTCGTACCTTTTCCTTTCATAAAATATAAAAATACAAAAAAATAATCTTCCTCAACCTTAACCTTAGCGTAGTAACTCCTTACTAGCATTCCTATTCCCCTAGAGAACGATATCAATACCCGTGGCTTACCCTAATTACTACACTACAACGATTAGGTTCACTGCCTAGGGTGTTAAAAAACTTGCTCGAAGAAAAGGAAGTTTCCTTGACCCCGAACGACGCGTTTAGCGTTATCAAGTTTTTGGCGCCGCTGCCGGGGAATAGAATAGCTAGTTAGTAGTCCACCTCGTTTAGGTTTCTTTGCTTGATTCCTATCAAGTAAACTTTTTCTCATTTTTTAGCTTCCTCTTAGTCTATCCCCCTTCTTCGTAACCTTTGTTCGTAACACCCATCACTTTTCATCATGGAAGGTGATAACCCACTACCTTTCATCAACCTACCACCAAATGACCCGCCAAGAGCCCGTACTCTTGGTGAATACTTGAGACCAAGCCACCTAGGCTATAGGAACACCATTGAGCTTCCTGACCAAGCCCAAACTACGACCCTGCGATCCGACACCATCCGGTTGGTGCAAAACGGATGTGCATTCCATGGACTTCGTTCCGAAGATCCAAATCAGCATCTGAGGGATTTCCTCAAAATCGTAGATTCCATCGACCTTGATGCTACTACTCGGGAGACCACGCGCCTGCATCTCTTCCAATTCTCTCTACGGGACCAAGCTAGTAATTGGCTTGAGCGACTTCCCGCCGGCTCCATCTCATGTTGGGATGATCTTACTTCTCGCTTCCTTGCCCAATTTTTCCCACCGGGGAGAACCACTAAGCTTAGGAATGACATCTTGATGTTCCAACAACGTCAAGGTGAATCTCTCTACGAAGCATGGACCCGATTCAAGGACTTACTTCATAAAGTCCCTCATCACGGCATTGATCTTTGGCTCCAAGTCCAAATCTTTTATGATCATGTCAACTTCCCCACTAAGCGATCCATTGACCAAGCGGCTGGTGGAAAACTTAGTGATCTCACCGCAGAAGAATCATGGGGTATAATAGAGGACCTCGCCCTCTATGACAACGAAAGTTGGGATGACCCCCGTGAGCTGCCCAAAACCGTTAAGGCAATCTCCTTTCCTCCTTCCGACCGTAGGATGATCGAACTTGAAGATCAAGTTAGATTCCTCATGAGCTCATACGAAACTCCTAAATCTTCACACCATGTGAACAAAGCTTCTTCCTCGTGTGAGCCGTGTTGTGATCCTCATAACACGCGCAACAGCACCCGCTCCCCAGAACATGCTTCCGTTGACTACGCATCCTCGCGTATTAATGGAACGGGAGGAAGATTCCCTACAACACCCGGACCTAGGAATTTCAATGAAACCCGAGAGGCATGGAAAGGCAAGCCCGATTTCTACTGGGGACAAACCAAAGAATTCACCTCTAATGATTTCTCATGGCCCCCACCTAACGGTCCTAACCAACAAAATGTCGAAGGGATGTTGCAAAACCTAGTTGCATCCCAAGAAACCCAAATGGCTAAGCTCTCGGACCGCTTTAACCATCAACAAGCCGAGATGGATAGGAAAATAGACAACCTTTTGAAAGCCATAGCTAGTGATAAGAAGGTTAGTGCTATCTCAACTCCCGAGCCTTCAGGTATAGAGATTAAGGATCCAAGCAAGCTAACGAAGTATGTCCAATTCGTCAATACCATCGCCTTAGTTGAACCTAATGAAACAGATGACGAAGAGGACTATACACTTGTGGATGATGAAACACCCGAGGAAGTAGATGAAGTAGACATTGACTATTTCAACAAATTTCCTACGGAAGAAGAACTATCTCGCCACCCTCACTTAGTGCGTGACCTCCGTCACATGTATGTTAGGAAAAGTCCTCGAATCAAGTTTGGGAACCCTTGGAATCTTAACATACCATGTGTCATAGGACACCTTTTTGTGGCAAAAGCCTACATTGATCGCAAATCTCCAATCAACATAATGACTAGCACCTATTACAATTGGATATTGAAGAAGCCTATTCCAATTAGGCAAGACCCCAATGATCCTAATGTTAGTTGCAATTTTCTAGGAAGAATTAAGGGATTGCCCGTCTATGTAGGTAGTTTCACGTTTCCTACGGATTTCATAATTGTGGATGATATTAGCACGGCCATAGACCCTAGCTTGTCCCATGTTATTCTAGGAAAACCTTTCATAGAGAGCACCGGGATGACCTATGACCCCTCGTTAGGAGTAGTGCGATTCAAGAATGAGATCGATGACATTGCTTACCAAATGCCGTTTAAGATCGAGAAGTTTTCATCACTCTCCAATGATGAAAAGGAACTTAAACTGTCGGTCTATTATAGGAATGATGAGGATAGGGAGAAGGGTGTTGATTATGTTATGGCTAAGATTTTCGGATTCTATAAGGATTGCTTGAGCCTAGGACCGGAATATAGGACCGATTGGGGAGAGGATGAACTCTTAGAGAAGCGCATTTTAGGGCACTTCTACAACATGGAATCCCCCATTAGAAACCGTCAAGAGGGCGGTAGTGAGGCAACGTAGGAGCACGACTACGAGTCTAGCTACAAGACTCTTAAATAAAGAAAAGCGCTTTGTGGGAGGCAACCCATGCTTAATTGTTTGCTTGTTAGTGTCATATATCTTTTATTAATTGTTTATCCTCATGTTTAAATTTGTAAAACGGCTTTATTTTGTTTTTAACTTCGTCTTAATTGCATATAAAGGTATTTTACATAAGGGATAAGTGTAGGGAGGAATACACACGTTTTCAAAAGGAACGTAAACATGAGAATAACAATTAACTAAAAGATATATATGTTTGTTTGTTCGAGTCAAATGCTTGTATCGAGTCATAATGGATGTTTTGCAGAAATTTTTCCAGATTCTAAAGATGTAAATTTTCCAGAATTTTTTCCAGAAAATCGCAGACCAGTTTTTGTCAGGATAACCTGACGGCGTCAGGATTGCAACCTGACGGCGTCAGGAAGGAGTAAAAACATCAGATTACTTTTTCTCGTTGTCTGAGCTACTTATAAATTTTTGGAATTTTCCAGGTCTTAATTTTCTTAGAAATTCTGTAAACATCCATTCCACAAGCATTATATCCTAGTTTAAATCGAGTCTTATATATATTATTACCGCCGATTTTACGCGAAGGTTTCGTTTGTTTTCTTCAAGTGTGCAGGTTTAGTTTGTCAAGAAGAAGTTACATAAGATTGGAGGAGCTTTTCACGCAATAATTCTTCTTGGAAAAGAGTTTAACCACCACTTTACACGGATCCTACCGAGCTAATCAGGGGAGTATTAGTTTCTTTCGTTTTAAATTACCTTCTTTTATCATAACTTTGATACTTTCAGGGAACATTGGGGACAATGTTCAGTTTAAGTGTAGGGAGGGAAAATAAAACGGGAACTTTGAAACTATGCTTATCCTTGATTATTTGCTTTGTCCAAATGTGATTGTGTAATAAACCATGAGAAAATGTCGGTTAGGGTAATTTTGGCACCAAATTTAAAATTTTTTATGACATATAGGAGTGGGCCATTAGTCTTAACAAAAGCGTCTCATGGATAGGAAGTTATATGACTAGCACAAAACCCTTTACCACCCAAATTCCACCAAAATGTGAGGATCGCCCTTAGATTAGTAGGAATTAAAGCATTCATCTTTAATGCTTAGAGTGTGAACCGGTAGTATATTAGATTCTAGAACTTGTTTTGTGATGCATTCCGAGATCGCAAGTGAGGCTACACTTGTGTAGTTAGGAATAACTAAATGATAAGAGGCATTAGGATAACCCTTGTTTGATACCTGTAATATAATTACTTCTTCCACATCGGTTGAGTAATTCCCCCACACCCTTTTGCGTTGTACTTATCTTTAGTACACGATACCCCTAGTTAACCCCTCAGAGCCTATCCTTTTCGCGGTTCTCGTGATATTTCGGTTTTTCCGGAATATCAATGAAGAGCATTGTTTACACCCCACCCCCAAATATACACCCAAATCGCCTTAGCCTACCCCTTATGCACTCACTTTTAGTGCAAATATTTGTTATCACCCCAAACCCTTAGTTCAATTATCTAGTTGCTTGCATAAGTTGCTAAGTCGAGTCATATCCTTTGTATACAGTTTTGGGACGATTGGGATTCATGGGAAAAGTTAAAGTTTATGAAATGACGGGAAGGGAACGTTAAATTCAAATTCCCTTTGTTTGCGTAATAATGTACCCCAAGTGTTTTGATCTTTTCAATTCAGGTCAAATTAGTGTTAGAGTAATAAAAACTCAAGTGTAGGGATATGCTTATAAATCCCTAGTATATTGATGTTATCTTAGAGGATGGTGGAGTAAAAGTGTATGAAAAAAAATATATATATATAGAAAAAAAAAAAAACATACGGGCTACCATCCTACATCTATCCTTTAAATTTATGTTTGTTTATTTCAGTTATCTAGAGTTTAGAGTGTCGAGTCTTGGCTTAGCAACGCCATTCTTCATATGCATTTAACATAAAGATTTTTGACTTACCACCACTAAATAGCCTATCCCACCAAACCCTTATTTCCCTACCGTAAGCCTAACATTACAACGCTTTAAAGACCTCTTTGATAGTCTTTCTGTTAGGAATTAGAAATTCCTGGTATTAAAGAGTCGGTCACCTCAAGTATATGTAATCGTTAGAAAGCTCGTAGTCGTAGTTCTTTTAAGTTAAGTAGTAATTTAGTTAAGTAACACCGTGGAGGACGGACGGGTCTTTACCCACTGTATGCCTGATCCACAGCCCAAAGTGTGGCGAGTTATGTAAGACTATAAATACTCTCTACCTTCCAAGGTAGAGAGTTGGAGCTCATAATAATATCTTTCACTTTCTCTCACTAAGTTCCCTAAACCTCTAACTTTCTCTCTCTAGAATTCCATCTTATTCGCCACCTTGTGTTATGGTTTGATGTGTATGTGAAAAGTTATATATTACAATTGGTATCAAGAGCCATGGTTAGATCATATCTTGCACATCTTTGGATTTATAGTGGTTTTTAGGTGGTTTTTGAGTTTGAAAAAGTTTAGTGGTTTTTGCATCATTTGGTTGATTTCTTGTGTTAAAGTTTGAATTTTGTTGGTACTTTTATGTTTAGAATCATCAAAAGTGTTTAGGTTTTCATTTGGTAAGCTTGAATCATCTTGGTTGGGTTGTTTTTGGATTGAAAAGTGAAGGTTATTTGGTTTTTCAAGCTAGCGACTTAGCTCTCGGACTTGTTTTCTTGGTAGCGACTTACTTCATAGTTTTGTAGCGACTTACAGTTATAAAAGCTAGCGAGTTAGAGCTAGCGAGTTAAAGTACAAGTAGTGGAATCTCCACTACGGTTAGCGACTTGTGGTAGCGACTTAGTCTGTAGCGAGTTGCTCTTTAGCGACTTGCATATCTAGCGACTTGTGTAGCGAATTACTGCACAAATTTGGCTAGCGACTTAGTCTGTAG
>BPTQ01000008.1:283500800-283660523 GCA_019973895.1 Chrysanthemum seticuspe | reverse complement strand
TAACTTTAGCAAACAGTGTACACTCTTCCTGTCGTACATGTAAGAAAATATTGGTAAATGGACTAATAGTCTAATTTAGGTTAAATTTAGTGTGTAAGAGGGGGCTAGTGTTAATAGTTTAGTAAACTCTAAACACTAAAATGCTTTGCAAAATAACTCGGATTCTACTTTTGATAATCATCAGGACTTATATGTCAAAATCTCTATCTCTCAATCAACAACCTATGTCATTGATTGAGGGGGAGAATGATTTCAATTAAATTAAAAAGTTATTTGGCATTAAAATTGTTTTCAAAAGATATACATGCATGTTTTATAAATGGAGTTTAAAGTCTCAAAATCTGATCCATATCAGTTAAAACACTTTCACAATCAAGTCACAATTCTCCTTAAAAGCTTTCAAAATCAATTTAAATCTATACGAGATCACAAATCTCAAATGATTTGATAATTGTGATCGGGGGAGAATGTGTGATTTAAATTGGATTTAATCTGATAATCAGGTAAATGGTTATAAAAGAATGTACATGCTGTCCTTCTCACATGTGACAAACGATTTCAATTTTTCAATGCACATGTTGAGGGGGAGCATCTATCTTAAGCCTTTGATTTAAAACGTGATCATTCATCCCAATGTGCAGGTTCCCTCTAGTATGTGCAAAACTCTTTTCAAACCTCGAGGCACATATTGAGGGGGAGCAAATTTATGGAAACCTCATCCTTCCCGGAAATGCCATATTTACTTGATCTGTTGAGGGAAGCGATGTTGATATCTTTTAGAAAATGGTAATCAAAGAAGTTAATTCTTTCTCTTGCCTCCGTGTGCAAAAATTTCTTTCAAATATTTGATGCACATGTTGAGGGGGAGTTCTCGTTCTAAAAATATCAAAAACAATTCAGGTACAAAATGCTTTGATTATATATCACAAGTATCTGAATTGATTTTCAAATGGTTTTCAATTGGATCCAATGGCAGATGAACAATACCAAATAGACCGACCAACTTTACTTTATGTACGGTGATATAAGGATGATAAGGTTAGGTATTGGTTCCCATGATCCGCCAGAACCGGAGGGATCTACCCAGGGACAATCCACTAGTTAGTGTAGAAGTCCTTAGGTATGACGATAAAAGGAGAAAAATGAGATAAGGGAAGAGTGCGGACTGAGACAGAGCTAGTACTGGAATAAACCCAACAAGGTTCTAGCTATGAAGTCTTGGTAAGCACTGAAGGGGTTGAAGAATTAAAAAGAATTGAATGAGAAAAGGGTGAAAACAAATAGCCCTCCATTAATTCAACCTTAGGGCAGAAACCGGGTTCACTTCATATGCTACTGATGGTAACATCGGTATTGAAGACAAGACGTCATGGACCCAGTGACGCACTGCACTTCAACTTTCCAAACCACTCAAGTTCCTCTTAAAAGGGCTTGTTTCATTCTCACGGGGAACCGACATTATCTATCGACTTTCTCTTAGAGATGGTTGATATTGAAGAAGGAGACCCTCTCCCTAGTCTCCGTTATAGGATCCAAATGTGCACAAATTGAGTCTAGAGCCACGAGATCATCAATAAATCTCATTAGGACACTTTCAATGAAGACTCTCTGTTTCACACAATGTGGAAAGAGAGATTATAACTTGAGTCCTACGCACTATCCTTGTGGTATTGCCAGAACATCTGAGTGATATGTTTACATATTCACAATGAAGATGGAAAGCCTTCTGGAGCCAACATCAAACAAGCTCCTGGTAGGTGGCATGTGAGATCTAGTTTATAGATCAACCATGTGACAACTGAACAGAAACAATGGGGCGATTCAATTTCTTGAATCAAACCTGGTTCAGGTTAGGGATTGACGGATACCTTTGAAAAACCGGTCTTTGTGCTTACAAACTCTTTTCTTTAGCACATCGACCGTGTACTCATTTTTCAAACCAAAAGGTATTTTTATGATTGATAATTGATTTTCAATAAAACCTTCGTTGTATTGCAAAAACAATTTCTATTGAGCAATACACGATTGTTTTTCAAATCTCTTTTCATCAATCAGTGGACTTAATATTCGCTGGTTCACTCACTCCGTGTTGTCTTCTTTGAGATGTTCCGGTTTGAGAACAGCTAGAACAGCTGCGAAACCCTGTCAAGGAGATTCTTAGGAATCCTACCTGATCACAGGCAGTACTTGTACTGATCAACGGGGAACCGTGGGCCGTGTACCTCAATTCATCGAAAGTGATCAAAGACACTTTCGTGCGATTTGTTGCTAACTGTTGTATGCAGGTACGCCCGACGTTTGCAGCTGATCAGAATGAAGCGGTCAATCCATAGCCGCATGCTCACTTAACACATTCATCTCAAAAGAAATCATGATTAGTGCATCAATGACTCTGATATTTTCACTCCATGCTTCTGCTACGCTGCTGCCAATATCGTGATTCAACAAATGCTTCCGCTACTCTGATGAGAAGAATTCATGATCCAGAATGTGAGCATGTCGGTCCCAAAGTCACAACACCACAATGGATGTCTCAGAGATTTTTGATAGCTGATGATCTCCAAAGATGGCTCAAAATTATCATCACGTGGATCAGTAAAAGACCTCCACTTGGATCTATCATACATGCAATGTGAAGAATAAATGACTACGAGTTTAAGTGCAAAGAACTACATCAAGAATGCAAGATCAAGTGTTAATGTTATATTTATTTGTATTCTTTGTAATTTTGGTACATTATTGAGGTGACCTCCCTTAGGGGGAGATTGTTAGGAATTAGAAATTCCTGGTATTAAAGAGTCGGTCACCTCAAGTATATGTAATCGTTAGAAAGCTCGTAGTCGTAGTTCTTTTAAGTTAAGTAGTAATTTAGTTAAGTAACACCGTGGAGGACGGACGGGTCTTTACCCACTGTATGCCTGATCCACAGCCCAAAGTGTGGCGAGTTATGTAAGACTATAAATACTCTCTACCTTCCAAGGTAGAGAGTTGGAGCTCATAATAATATCTTTCACTTTCTCTCACTAAGTTCCCTAAACCTCTAACTTTCTCTCTCTAGAATTCCATCTTATTCGCCACCTTGTGTTATGGTTTGATGTGTATGTGAAAAGTTATATCTTACACTTTCCTAGGTGCTTACGCCAAAGCGATGGAGGTTTGATCTATTCTCAAGCCTATGGTAATCTATGTACTAGGACCGGTTAATGAGTGTTTATCTTCCATTTCCTATTTGTTATATTTCATATATACACCCGAGAGAGATGTGAGTATCCAAACACCCCATGTGAGGTGCTAGTATGTAATTTCCGTGCATGTTATGACTTTTGCGGGGCTTATATGTGTTGTGAACCGTTTTGAATTAATGCTTCATGACCCCTAACTTATAAATTAATTGGCTAAAAGCACATTTGCTTGAGGACAAGCAAATAACAAGTGTAGGGATATTTGATAAGGTTTTAAAAGGTACCATTTTGAGGGGTCGTTTAAGTCCTTATTTGATCACTTTTGTATCCGTTATTGCTTAATATCGTTCCTTTTCACTTTTTAGGTCTCGTGAAGGCAAAATGCTGGAATGGCACTTATTTGGACGAAAAGGCGCGAATATATGAAGAAAATGGCCAAAGTCAAAATCAAGACACTCACAGTTGCTGAAATTAGAAGGCGACGGTGTCAGGTGTTAATGGCGACGCCGTCCCAAAATTATTGTGACGATACAGGTCTCAAAACTCGTATTTTCAAGTGACGACGTCTAGTTGTGAAAGAGTAGACCGTCGCTACTCAGACGGCCTAGATGCAATCCAGACGACGTCAGAAGCTGAAGAGGACGGCGTCACGGACATAAGGTGACGCCGTCGCAAGGTTAACGTGGCCAAGACGAAACCCTAATGACGGCGACACGACGACGTCACTAAACATAAGGTGACGCCGTCGCATATGTAATCTTATATATAGAATCCGAATTTTTGCAGTCTTGTGTGGAGAGTCTTTGGAGTAAAAACCTAAAACCGAACCTAAGGTGTCTTGTACAGTATTTTAGGGTTTTAAACCCTATCTTACATCAAGATAAGTCTTTACTTCATTAATTCAATTATGTCTTTGATTATTTGTGTGTATGCTTGCATGTTCTCCATGTCCGGCTAATTTATTTGTGTGTTTGCTTAGGAAGTATGAAACTTAATTATTAAATATTGATTGGTTGTTTCTTATCTTAGTTGATTAATGATCTAGTAATGCGATAGGTCATTCGTTGTGTACTTAATGCTTGATTCATCTTTGTGAACCTTAGAATATAATTACCTGAGTAGTTGTAGGCTAAACTATCCAAAGAGCGCCTTAGAGTAGGAGTTTATCCTCCCTAGTGGGTTTGTAGACGAGACCCTTTGGTAAGTTCAAAGAGTTAGGGAGAAACGCATACCCTACAACTTTAGACACACAACGCAACTAGGAATAAGGACGTGACAATTCAACCACCAATAGGAGATAATTAAGGAGTAATACAAACTAAGTAAACACATTTTTTAAACTATCATACGAGCACACATTAATTAGACATAGACTCCCACAACCTTAGTTTAGATAATTAGATAATAGTAGAGTAATCGGTAGAAATACCAACCCCCCAAATCCAATACCCGAGATTCGTACCTTTTCCTTTCATAAAATATAAAAATACAAAAAAATAATCTTCCTCAACCTTAACCTTAGCGTAGTAACTCCTTACTAGCATTCCTATTCCCCTAGAGAACGATATCAATACCCGTGGCTTACCCTAATTACTACACTACAACGATTAGGTTCACTGCCTAGGGTGTTAAAAAACTTGCTCGAAGAAAAGGAAGTTTCCTTGACCCCGAACGACGCGTGTAGCGTTATCAAGTATTAAAGCAAAAAATATGATTCTTCTTGGTAAATGGAGATGGTGTTATCTTAACGAGACAATTGCATTATGCAGGAAGGTAATTAGCAAAATCCATGGTTCTGATGGCGGTTTTGAGGCAGTTAGAGCAATGGGCAAAAATCTGGCGTTTGGGCAATATTATTGGTTGTTGTTCGGAGTTGAATCAAATGGGAATTTCTCTTAGCAATCTTAAGGTTAAGAAAGTTTCAAGTGGTAATCAAACTAGCTTATGGAGTGATGCTTGGATTAAAGATCTCGGTCCTTTAAAGTTTTTTTTCCACGACTATTTGCTCTTGAAACAAATATAAATTGTTTAGTGGCAGAGATGGGCTTTACATAATGGCGTTTGGAAAGGAATGTGGGCTTGGAGAAGACAGCCTACTGGTCACGCTTTTGATGAGCTTTCTTCGCTATCCTATCTTATCAATGGGCTTGTTCTAGACATTTCTCGTGACGATAATTAGTCATGGTCGTTAGATGAATAAGGTTCCTTCTCTTTGAGGTCGATATGCAAGACTATACAATCAATTCTTTTTGTTTCTGAAATTGAATCCCCGTCTTTTAAGTGGAACTCATTGGTTTCTCGGAAGGTAAATATTTGCGCCTGGCGGGTTGATCTAAATCATCTCCCGAAAAATTCCAACTTGATGCAGTAGGGCGTGCGCCTTCCTTCTTCCATGTGTGCTTTTTATTCTTTGGTTGAGGATACTAGAGATCACTGGTTTTTCTTATGCCTAATTATCAAGATCATTTGGTTTAAAATTTGGATTTAGTGAGCTTCTACCGCGTCTTGTAACCCCTCTCTTTCGGACATTATTTCTGGAAATATTGGCTTCCTTAAAGACAATTGGGTGAATAACTTTTTCATGTTGTTTGCGTTTTTTCTTCGATTTGCCAATTTTGGAATTGGAGGAACAAAATTTGTCACGTGTCTTCAGAAGATGAGAGGATTGCTTTCCGTAATGAAGACATATTCCCTTTGATCCAAAGGACGTCTCTTTTGTGGGTCTCAAATAGAGAAACTAATAACCGATTCTCATGGAAGCATTGGATTCATAACCCCGGTGATTTGAACATCTCGTAGCTCTTTTGGAGTTCAACGTGGTTTTGTTATGTTTATGTTGTTCTTTCTTTCTTCTTTTTTTCTTATGCTCTTCCTCAGAGCATCTACAATGCATCAAGTTTTTAAAGACTTGATGCATTTAATGCATAACTTTTTATATAAATTTGTTTGTTTCACAATTAATGTATAACTCATTAAATGACAACAGGTTCTTGCTTTATTTATCAACCACTTGTAATACTATAAGTCTTTCTAAAAAACTTTTGTAAAAGTTCACTCTTGCAAATGGAAAAAAATCTTTAAATAACCTTTTCAAATGTTACCAAGCTTTTGCAAAATTTGTGCATTGTGGATGCTATAAGGGCATTTTAGCTGTTTCTTTTTCTTTGTTTGCGCTTTGTAGCTACAATATATCTTTGCTTTCCAAAACAAAAAAATAAATGGGTGAAACAATGGCTTTAAACTTTTAGTTTTGAAGGGCATCCAATTTTTACATCTCTTATATATCCTAGACGATTTCTCACGCATAACAATAATGGTGTACAGTAACATTATATATGAGTATGGTGTAAATGAGAATAAAGAAAATTATTTAAATTATAATTAAGTATTTAAATATTTGATAGATTGCATATCTTTTAATGAATAATGTTATTTTTTTGTCTAAAAGCATTACTAATTCTTTTAAGTTTAAGTTTTAAGCAAATGTGTTTTCTATTTATATGTATATAGATTTAGGCCTACTCACTTTTAAAGTTTGCGATGTTTGCGATTTTCAGAACTCATATATATAATGGTAAGTTTTGTGGCTGTGTAAGCCTCTTATTTATTTTTGTAATTATTCAAGCTCTAAAAGTATTGAGATAAAACCCGTTATTTGTTTTGAAACAAATCATACTCATTTAGGCGTAATTGAAATGTAGAGTTAATCAACTTAACTGTACATAAATAAATAAAAAAGGAGAGTTACTTTATATATCAAAATTTTCTTATATATCAAGGGACTCATTCTTACCCTCTATCTAAAGATAAATTAATTGTTGAGATTAAAAGTATTTTATTATTTCATATATTTTTTATAATTTAAGTATCTATTAAACCGATAACCGTTAAGCGAAAATAATTACACCATCGCGACGAGTATTTAATTATCTTTCTATAGACGAGCACTTTGATATACTTTCGGAGAAAAAAAAAATCATTTTTTCACGTTTT
This sequence comes from Chrysanthemum seticuspe, assembly GCA_019973895.1. Taxonomy (NCBI): domain Eukaryota; kingdom Viridiplantae; phylum Streptophyta; class Magnoliopsida; order Asterales; family Asteraceae; genus Chrysanthemum; species Chrysanthemum seticuspe. The sequence goes on along the minus strand of BPTQ01000008.1, from coordinate 283,653,348 downwards.
TTCGTCTTTTTTATCGTTTTTTTTGGAATATGAGATTTGCATGAAAAATCACATGTGATTAAACACTAATTTTGAGTATCACATGTGATATTAGTTTAATATCATATGTAATTTAATACTAATATCACATGTGATATTCAAAATAGTGATTAATTACATGTGATTTTTTTTCTTGCAAATTTCAGTAACAAAAGAAAATGAAAAAAATGTAAAAAAACGTGAAAAACACGATTTTTTTTTTGCTGAAAGTATATCAAAATGCCTATGTATAGAAAAATAATTAAATGTTTGCCGTAATGGTATATTTTTTTTTATTAACGATTAACGGTTTGAAAAATATTAATATTTGAAAAAAAGAAAAAGATAAAAGTGAGTTTTTTAAATTGTTGAGATTAATCTCGTTTATTAGATCAAATAAAAATGAATAGAAGATGAAGAGTGGGTATGTAAAGAATGTTTTGTCCATCTTAAATCCAAAATAAAATCATATTTAGTTTCCTATTTAAAGTTAAAAAATTAAAATCAGTTACAATTTAAAATAGTTGTTTTAACCTTCAATATTAATTAACCCATGTTATATATTAACGATAGATGTATTTAAAGAATTAAAAAAAAATTAGACCGAAAATATACACGTTGAAAATGATACATCAATTGATATAGTTAACTCTACTGAAAAAAAAACTTACTTATTTCTCAAATGCTTATATTGCATATAAAATCAATACGACTCTCCCTTTGACAATTGCTTTTGGACGAAAATAAGCTTTTCAAGACTAAATATATTCAAAATCGATAATGTCACAAGCTAGAATAAATGGATTGTTTACTTTTATCAATTAGGAGAACAAGTTATCATATCAAATTGATTCTAAAAACATAAGTACACATCATAAAAAAAATTTCAAATTGTAAATTTTATACGTAAATAAAGTATTAAAGCCAAATAGTTTTTAATCAAAATAGTCTCATCTCCAAGCTTCGTTTTAGGCCTTTGAGAGGCTTGACGTCTGTACTAAGGTGGATCCCAACTCAGGTCGGAATGTCACAATAATAACTAAACATTGTTTGTACTTGTACTTGTGGGTGGGTTCGAAACCAGTGGTGTGTAGGGTTAGGATTCTTTACTTATTTAAACCTCTTGAGGTAATGTGCGAAAAATAGTTATCTTGCAATACTGCACTTTCGAATCTTGACAATATGAAAGACGTACGGGGAATAGAACTGATTTTGTTTGACAAAAAGATGGTTCAAATTTGCCACTTAGGCAAGGTGTAATAAAAGACCCCAAGACCGTATCCATCACCGTCACTTCAACGCCACATCTAATTTCTCTCTCTACAACCAATTTAGCCGTCAATTTAGTGTAATAAGACAACTACCATCACCACCAAAATATACTCCACTTAAATACATATATACCCCACCAAAACACACACACAAACAAACACAACACACAAAAACACACAGTGCACGACTAGTCGCCCACAAAGACCGAGTCTTGCATTTTATTGGTTGAAGATGTGTGGTCATGAGGAGGTGTAATAGGGAGGACTCGATCTTGGGTGCCTAAGACTCAGTCTTGAGTCTTCTATTACGGATGGTCTTAGCAAATGATCTTGTGGTCGTGTACTCTCAGTCTCTTATTGAAAAAATAGCCTCTTTTAGTATTTTTGAGAAAAAACTGGGAATAAAATTCAGAGTTGGACTAAAATGTTTCTCTATTTGTTTTTGTTTTTGTTTTTGCTTTTGCTTTTTATTAGGCTTGTAGTTACGGGCTTAATACATTGCTCTTCTTTTAACCCAATCATAGCTTATATTTCAGTTCGTTTTTTTATCTTCACAAGTCCATATGTAAAAGTATTGACGGGCCTGGGCTACTTGTCATCCCCATATTACTACTCTTTTCGTTACACTTTTATGTGAAACATTAAGCCATTAAGAGAGTTTTCGAGAAAACATATTACTCGTTAAAGCTTTTGCAATGCTACATGTAGATATAGCCAATTGCTCACAATAAAAAAGGTTGACGTTTTAAAAGAAATTGATCATTATTCATTAAGTTCTATATGAAAAGTGAAACAAATGCTACCCTTTCAAATTCAAATATGTATATTTGCTCAAAGATTAGGTATATACTTCGTTTAGTCGGGATTGAGTATTGTCGTGGTTATTGTTGCTGCTGCTAAATAATTAGGTATAATTAAGTAATGTGTAGTAGTGGGTTGTAATAGAACTCATTAGCATGTGTTATTGTCTCTGGGATATAATCATTAGATTAGGTTTTATTGATTACTTGTTAAAATTACTTCCTTTCCCTCAAAGTTCTTTGTGTGGTATTTCTGCTAACAAAGAAGGTATATTTGACAGAATTATACCACAAGAATTATTATGTATGACTCTGACACACACACACACACACAAAAAAAAATAAAAATAAAAAAAAAATAAAAAAAAAAATGACAAGCGATATTGGATGCTTGCAAAGATAACATTGGTCATGGATATTCGGTGCTCACAACAATGATATAGTTTCAACTTTCAAGTTAACATTTTTTTTTAACAATAACATTTTTGTTTACCCAGAATGAATACAACACCTACACGCCACAGCAATGATACAGTTTTAAGTTAACATTTTTGTTTTGTTGTTCTTTTTTAACAATAACATTTTTGTTTACCCAGAAAGAATAGAACACCTACACGCCAACGACATATTTTTAATTTGAGTTAATTACATAAATAGTCCATGTGGTTTACATAATTTTTCACTTTTCATCTTAAAACTTCAAAAACTACACTGCTTGTCCCTGTACTTGACACTTTGTAACAAACCGGTCCTTTGACCGTTAGTTTGTTAAATATTTCCGTTAACTCCCTAATCCTGTAAAGCTAGGAGTGGAAACGAGTCAAGGCGAGCCAGAGCTTGAGCTCGGTTCGTTTAAGTTTTATAAAGCTCGAGCTCGAGCTCGGCTCGTTTCAAGCCTTATTTTTTATGTTCGAGCTCGCCTCGTGGTATGTTAGGCTCGGACTCAGCTCCTTTATACGATTTGGCAATGTAAAAGTAAAGCTTGGCTCGAGATCGGATCGTAATTATATCTATTTGAGCTTGTTAATAAGCTTGTTATTGAGCTCGTTTATAAGCTCGGCTATAATACAAATGTATAATATTATATATATGCTTAAGACTTAAAATATATTAGTGTCGTTTAGGCTTGCGAGCCCAATTAAGCTTTGTAGGGCTCGGGCTCGATTAATAATGAGCTGCCACTTAGACTCGAGCTCTGGCTCAGGGTCAGGCTCGTCTCGTTTGCATTTTTTTACCAATCTGATCCTGAGTTTTTCACGAGCGGCTCGGCTCATTTCCACTCCTAGTAAAGCACAAGGACTATCTATGTAATTAACTATTTTCTTTTTGTCATTCAAAATACGTGACAGAAGTATGTTTATCAGTTAGAGTATTAGGTATGGCAACGTCACTCCTCGGCATTTTTGACGGGGACAAGGAAGTGATGTTGCCACCCTTGGGTCACCATACCACGAATAGGAAAAAAAGTGGCGGGCGCCACTTAACCGGCGAGGAAAAATAAAATTATTATCATTTTTTTTCGATTTATATGTTTGCTTATATGCTGATTGTGTGTGTATTTAACTTTTAGTGCGTGTGTGCGTTTTGAGAAAGAATTTGGGTATTGTAAGAGTTTATTATTATTATTTTTTTTAAAATGGGTTTAGCAAATGGGTTTATACATGAATTGGGTTAAGGCTTGGATAAAGTTTAAAATCTAATAAATTGGTTTAGCAAAAGTTTGATTTTTTTTAAATCTTAATTTTGTAACTTTTAAAAAAATGTAATTTGTATTTTTATTTGAAATAAAGAATTTTAGTTTGTTTGAATAAATTGAAAAGAAAATAAAACTGTGGGTGTTTGGGTCTCGAATTGGGAGAAGAGGCATGCCACTAGTTTTCTTATTCTTATTATTATTATTATTATTATTAAGAGTAAACTACACAGTTCGTCCTTGTGGTTTGCGTTGACCGACGAGTTTCGTCCTTTGATAAAAAAAAAATGCACCATCCATCCTTAAACGCGAAACGTTATGTAGCGTTGGTCCCTCCTCTAACGGGCCCTCACTAAGAATCATTAAGTCTACACAAACAAGGGTATTTTAGTCATTTTACTATTTCTCCCTCTACTTCATCTTCTTCACTTATCTTCCCAACAGACTCCACATTCATACTAATTTTCTGACCTCCTATCATCAAAACAACAAAATATGTTTATCAAAACAAAATTTCTCAAGGAATAAACCACAAAATTTCTCAGGTGATAGTTCAAAAGCCATAAACCACATCAGACCTTATCTTTAATGCTAAACCCAAGTACCCAAAAAGTTAGAAAATTATAGATCCAATAAATTGCTGCTGGTTTTTGTATCTTCAACAAACCATACAACACAAAATCTAAACCCACAAACACCTAAACACGAATTGTTTGTTGAAGGTGTTTGTACCCACAAATTAATTGGATCGATGCATAACAAAATCTAAACCCACAAATTTATATCTTCAACAAACACCCAGGTACCCAGATTCAAAAAAAAAAAAAAAAAACACTTTGAAATTAGGGACAACACATAAACCTATAAATCAGGAGGTTCGAGGAGGCACCAGACCTGACTAGCATGTAATAGGCCAAAGAAGGTGACCTTTATCAGTGTTCTTGAAGCGTAAAGACTAGAAATATAAATGATTTTTTGGAGGTTATATTAGATTAAAGTTGAAAGATTTACGTTTCTCTAAGTGGGTTTAGATTTGATTTTTTGTTCTTCATAATGAAATAGGATTGTAATAGATATTTTGTGTTTTGATGATGAAATGGGTTTGTATTAGACTTTTATTTTTGTTTTTCATAATGATAATCAGTTTGGTAAAGAAACGATTTTTGGATTTTTTTTTCTAGTTCAGTAAAGAATTTATTTATGTTTTCTTTTTCCTGCTTGTGATAATGGATTTTTGGGTAAAGATGGTGATGAATTGATGATTGGGGATGTAGATGATGAAGATGTATAAACAAAGAAGATGAAGTGTGAAAGGACAAAAATACCCTCACGTGTATATCACGTGAGCATGCTTAACGATGAGTTAAATGGGTCCGTTAGTTGGAGGGACGAACGGCAGATAACGTTTCGCACTTAGGGATCAACGATGCATTTTTTTGGGTCAAAGGACGAAACTCGTCGGTCAACGCAAACCACAAGGACGAACGGTGTAGTTTACTCTATTATTAATATTATTGTTATTATTATTATTTTTGAACGGCTGATAATATATATGTAGGACCTTGTTTTTATCAACTTATATCACGTATATATGAAGCTCGATGGTATGTTGACTTGAGATAAAGTATGTTTTAGAGAGATAAAGAAGAGAGATAAACAAGAGAAATCTTATACATAAAACACACACTTACACACTCAAGCACACGCCTCAAATGACACATTTGAGGTGTATTTATAGTTACAAATGAGATGCCCTAATGGGCTTGGCCATGGGCAACGAATTGGACTTGGATTAGACTTGGATTACATGTATAATAAAAGACTAGCTTATACATAACTTCTAACCAATTAGCTTAACCCAATCCACGAGCCCATTGACTATTCTATTACAATATCTAAGACACGTTACAAAGTTCCTAGTCATGAATGACCATCACTTTTTATTAAGGCTAACAATCTCCCCCTAAGGGGCGGTCATTCAAAAGATGCTCCACTTGATTCGGTCTTTAGTCTTCTTGAGCTTGAACTTTGTGTGTCGACATAGAATAGTCTTGAACCTTTGTTCCTTCATGCTTTGTGATCTTTAATTATCGTCTTTTGATCTTTCTTGCCTTCAATCAACATCTTTGTTTCTGATGACTTTTCTTCCTTTCCGACATGCTCATACTTTGACTCTTTGTACTTGTGTAGTTCTCATTCTTTAACTTTGATCTTTGTCTCTTAACTTTGCAGAGGCATAGAATCTTTCTGAACTTTGCTTTTGCGTAGATTTTTGATGAGAATGTCTTTATGATGTGGGTATGAGCATGCGGAAATAGATGTTGATGGTAATGGTGGTGGTAGTGGTCACTTCTGGAACTCCGGATCTCCAATCCTGCATGTAAACAGTTAGCAATAAAGTTCCCGACGTAAGGGTTCGGATATTTTGTACAAGTACATCCGAGATCGCCGGCGCGTTCTTTGACGAATCTCAGACCAGATGGTCACTGGCATGTCCCCGTACTTAATATTTTTACTCTGTCGTTGTGAACCGCTGGAATACACCGAGGTATCAATCCATGACTGTAGAACGTTTGAAACCACCACGAATTACCGAAGTGACCTGCTGTCAAGGCTGTTTGATGTTGACCCTGGCAGGAATTTCCATTCAATCACTGAGGATCACATTTGTAAATCCTCTCATAAATGTTCTGGTAGATTGCTAAGATCTGCGAAGGACTCTAAAAATTACAACTTGTGTTCTTATTGCTGAACAACAAGTGTATAAATATTCAGTGTTCCTAAGAGCTCTTTTGATGAATCTCGTGGCTCTAGACTCGATTTGTGCGTTTTGGTTTTAGTAGTCGGAGACTGGAGCAGTGTCTCATGTTTCAATATCAACACTTCTTGGAATGAGAGGTCAATAGATTATACAGGGTTCGCCGTAAGAATGAAACAAATCCTTTTAAAAGGAATTGAGTGGCTAGAAGGTTAGGTGCAGTGCGTCACTGGGTTAATGACGTCTTTGTATTCAATACCGGTGTCATCGTAGTGACAACCATTAGCAGATGAATTGAACCCGGTTTCTGCTCTAAGTTGAATTTGGAGGGCTATTTCTTTTCACCCTTTTCTCATAACTTTTCTTTTTAATTCTTCAACCACTTCTTTCTCCTTTCTCATATTACTCCTTTTTGAATCATTCCTAAGGATTTTCTATTTCTAAACTATTGGTGGTGTCCTTGGGTAGATCCCTCCGGCTCTGGCAGATCATAGGACGAATTTCCTATCCTTAGTCACCTTATAACTCCATGACTATTCCTATGTTGCCATACAACCTTTTTCTTGAAAATCTCTCAAAGTGTTTATGATTATAAAACATATTTTGTTAGCACCTTGAGAGTTTTGCATTTTCAGAAATACTCCCCCTTCACATGTGCTTATATTGTTTTATCTTAAATCTACACATTGAGGGAAGAGTTCGCACTTTTGAATTGATTGACTTTCAATGAACAAGACCGATTCGAGACACGTTTACATCACTAGTGAACTAGCTTGAAATTATTACCCGGCCTGGTCAAGTCCAAAGAAAGTTTCTCAAAATGGTACACTCTACTTAGATAAGTCCTATTCGAGACACACTTACATCACTGGTTAGACCAGCTTGAAATTATTACCCCTCCAGGAACAAGTCTACTCGATTACTGACTTTCTTTTATCGTCAATTCATTGGTTGCGACTGAGTCGAGCTCTTTTGAGATTCAATAACGATCTTTAAACAAATATGATCATATTTTAATTACGTCTTCTCCCCCTCAAAAATAGCATATTCGTGATAATTTTTATATCAACGGATTAAACAACATGCTTTTAGAAAGCTTTTGGGGAGACAAACAGATTTGATTTTTGCATGACATTGGAATATTTTCGTTTTATACTCCCCATTTAAGAAAGCATAATCAAATAAGGGTTTAGAGGGAGTTATCTTGAGAAAAAATATTATGAAAGATTTTGAAGATTCGTTTTCTTTGAAAAATCTTGAAAGGTGCTCAAGATAATGATGATTTCTCACCAGTTTTAAATGTAGTGCACTGAAGCGTACACTAGATATTTCTTTTAGAAAGGCACGAGTTTTGATTTGAAATAATCAAAAGTCATCATTTGAAACCATAGTTTGTTTAAGCATAAATCCGTGAGAATATCTCGCAAAAATACTCTCAATACTTCTCTCAAACCAGCTTGTAAACGAACCACTTTTTGATTCACCGGCTAATAGTAATGACCACACATGGAGACAACCCGATATGACCAACTAGAAAAGGAAGTAAACATCCCAACTTTGTGACTTAATGCTTGTACTATCTTTTTGAAAAATTCACAACTCCGTGTGACACTGAGTACTACAACGTAAATCCTTAAAGTGATAGTTATACACTGTGAGCACTACAACGTGACTCCTTACATCAGTTATAACTAGATAGTCAAGTCATAATCTTATGAAAAATGCCCAGACAAGTTATCTTGAGACATGCAACCAACCAACCAACGTCTCAAAGATAAGTAAGTACACTCGTGAAACGTCACTTCAATTCCGAATAAGCAATACCGTACAAAAACCTCGTAGTCATTTTTTGATTAAATATCGATTCTAGCCATGAACGTAGTATCCCCGTGAAAATTTTAATACCAAAATACCACTCATTTGAAAAATGATTAAAAAAAATTGCATCCAAAAATTTTGTTAATAACAAATTCAGATAGCATTGTTTTTCAATCAATTAAATTGTTTCAGCCCATCATCAAATGAAAACACTATAAAGCCCATTCCAAATGAAATGATATCAGTCCAAGGCAATATTGAGGCTCGGTCCAACCTAAAACCAAATACCCGATCCAAAGGTAATCAGATATATGTAATATCATGTTAGACCAAATTGATAACGCTACACGCGTCGTTCGGGGTCAAAGGAACTTCCTTTTCATCGAGCAAGTTTTTCAACACCCTAGGCAGTGAACCTAATCGTTGTAGTGTAGTATTAGGGTAAGCCACGGGAATTGATATCGTTCTCTAGGGGAGTAGGAATGCTAGTGAGAAGTTACTACGCTAAGGTTGGGGTTGAGGAAGATTATTTTTTGTCTTTTTATGTTTTTAGGAAATGGAAAGGTACGAATTTCGGGGTATTGGATTTAGGGGTTGGTATTTCTACTGATTACTTATACTTATCTAATTATCTAATGTTAGGAATTAGAAAATTCAGTCGTTAAAGAGTCGGTCACCTCAAGTATATGTATTCGTTAGAAAGCTCGTAGTCGTAGTCAAGTTATATTACTAAGTAGTTTATTATGTAACACCGTGGAGGACGGACGGGTCTTTACCCACTGTATGCCTGATCCACAACCCGTAGGTGGCGTTTGTTTGTAAGAAACTATAAATACCCTCTACCTCCCAAGGTAGAGGGTTGGAGCTTCAATACCATTTTTCTTTGTTTCACATAGTTCTCAACTCTCTTCCCTTTCTCTCTCTAAAACTTTCTCTCTCTAAACTACTTGAACGCCTCTTGTGATTATGGTTTAGTGTGTTTTTGAAATCCTATATCTTACAATTGGTATCAAGAGCCATGGTTTGATCACTCATCTTTCATGCTCTTTGTTTTGGTGGATTTCATAAGGTTTTTGGGGTATTAAGTGTTTAGGAGAGTTTGAATCATTTGGACAAATTCTTGTGTTAAAGTTTGAATTTTGCTTGTACTTTTGTGTTTAGGATCATCATATGTGTTTATGTTTTGAATTGGAAGGCTTAAATAATTGTGGTTTGGTTGTTTTTGATTGATAAAGTTGTCATTTGTGAACTTTGTACTAAGCGAGTTGAGTCTCGGACTTGAGTTTCTTCAAAGCGAGTTGCTTTGTTACTGGAAGCGAGTTGATATATGCGACTTGGCTATTTAGCGAGTTGACCTTTTAAGCGACTTAGTGGTTAAGCGAGTTGTGTCCGTTTGCGACTTGCTATTAAGCGAGTTGATTCTTAAAGCGACTTGTTTCATTAAGCGAGTTGATTGTGTTGCGAGTTGATACTAAAGCGAGTTGGCTATTTAGCGACTTGTTTCATTAAGCGAGTTGATTGTGTTGCGAGTTGATACTAATGCGACTTAGCTATTTAGCGAGTTGATTCCTTAAGCGACTTGTTTCTTTAAGCGAGTTGGTTGTTTAGCGAGTTGATAACTAAGCGAGTTGAGTGTTTAGCTACTTGTCTATTGAGGCTTGTTACTTCTTCGTGATACATTCTTACGGTTGTTCTTTTGGTTTAGTAAAATCCCGTGAAAGAATCAATTTCCCGGTTTAATCAAAGAATAGTAAAATCCTGTAGAACTTGTAATCATGGCAAACATTGTTCCTACTATTGTTTCTTCCGTAGCTGAGGACGTTCAAGCAGCAGGGTCAGATACTCGTCCACCTATGCTTGACAGAACTGATTATGACTCATGGGCACAACGAATCCGATTGTACTGGAGTCAACATTCTCAAGTCGATCGATGAAGGACCTTATCAGATTGAGACTACTAGAGACTTAATTGATACAGCTGCAGATGGAACAATGATCTATGGAATAGACAGACCAAAGACGTATGATGAGCTCAATGATAAGGAGAAAAAGAGATTCGATGCAGATATCAGGGCTTCTAACATTATACTTCAAGGTCTTCCAAAAGACATCTACAAGCTTATTAATCACAACACTGAAGCAAAGGCTGTATGGGATAATGTCAAGATGCTTCTCTCAGGTTCTGAATTAACTATTGAGGACATAGAATCACAACTGTATGATGAATTTGAACACTTCAAGATGAAACTAGATGAGAGTGTCTATGAATACTATGTGAGATTCCATAAGCTTGTGAATGACATGAGGAACATCAAAATGACCATGCCTAACATTCAGCTGAACTAAAAGTTTGTGAACAACATGAATCCCGAATGGCATAAGTTTGTCACCTCTGTGAAGCTAACCAAAGGATTGAAGAACACCAACTATGAACAACTCTATACTTTCCTTCTTCAGAATGAGAGACATGCTATGTTTGAGAAAAGGATTCTGGAGCAATTCAAAACCAATCAGGGAGAATCAAGCTCACCAAATGATTCAACTGCTTTCTACACAAATGTTGGAATTACCACCAAAGCTTCTCAAGTTATACCCATGGGTAATGGTAATCACAAACTCATTCCTGATCCAATGTTCGAACAAGCTGATGCTGATGCACGCGTGGGACACTTCATTAATCAACTGGCTCTCATGATTAATCAAAATATGAACTCTCTCCCACACACCAACAATAACCTCAGAACAGCATCCAATCCACACAATCAAGCTACCGTCAGAGATGGAAAGGTTGTGGTGCAACCAGTTCATGAAAGACAGTATGAACAGGGAAGAGGTGGAGTTGGTAGAGGATATGTAGCAAATCAGAATCGTGGAAGGAATGGAAATCAGGGACAAGCAAAGCCAATCAAGTGCTACAACTGTGGAGGTGAGGGACATATTGCAAGGAACTGCACATCACCAAAACGCCCTCAGAATGCTGAGTACTTCAAAGACAAGATGTTACTTGTGCAAGCTCAGGATAATGGAGCTGTGTTGGATGAAGAGGAGCTGTTGTTTCTTGCTGAGGGCAATGCCAAGACATATGATGCAGATGTGGATGAGCAGCCAATTCAGGAGATAGGTCATAATCATCAGAATGCCTTTCAAGTTGCAGACTATGATGCATACGACTCTGACGTCGATGATGAACCTACTGCACAAACAATTTTCATGGCCAGCATTTCTCCAATGGTCTCTCCAAAGGTCCCCTCACCACAGCAAGCTAGTCCATCCAAAGAATCAATCATATCAGAGGTATTAAAACTATACGTTGATGCTGATGTGCAAAAGATGCATGACAAAGTACAATCAACTGAAACTATTGAGTCAGATATTGAAAATATGGGTAATATCAATGTTGTCCCATATGATCAATATGTGAAACAAAGTGAAAGTGAAATTGTACCAAGTGATGCATCTTCTGCAGTCAATGATGACTATGTTTTTAATGAATACACTGCATGTGCCCCTGATGATTCTGTTATCTCTGAACTTAATGCCTATAAAGAACGAGTGGCCATTTATGAACAACGTGCTAAGTTCGAGCTAACCACCCGTGAGCAGGAAATGGATGACCAAATGCGTACAACTATTAGAAAAAGTAAGTTTAGAAAAGAAGTATTAAAACAAGAGTTAAACTCCTTACAAGAAAAGCTTTCTAAAACTGCTAAGCAAAAACAAGAACTTCAAGAAAATGTTAAAATGCTTAAGCAAGAATTCAGTGCTAAGGAATCAAAACTTTTGAATGATCTTTCTAATCTAAAAACCTTGAAAAACAAGCTTGAAAATAAGTTGTACGTACAAGGGAATACAATTCAGACTGCTCACATGATCACGAAGCATAGAGTTCTCAGCGATAAGCATAGTATCCCCATTATAAAGGAATCCAACCCTGAGTATGGTAAGATAGCTAAAGCTGCTCAAAATGTAATCTATGATGGCAATGAGATTCTTAAACCTAGACAGACACCTAGTTGCATTGATTGCACTGAGGAAGATAGAAAATTAGATGATGCATCTAGGGAGAAAATGGATAAGAAGCTTAACGATCCCAAGTGCAAAGAAAATAAGATCATTGTCAAACCCCATGATTACAAAAAGGAAAATTAGATTTCCTTAAATAAGTTTAAGCCTCAAACTTTGTTAACACCTGAACAAGTGTTCTGGAAAAAGGATTTATATAAGCAAAAAGCTGAAAATCTTGTTGAAACAAACCCTCCCCTTAGAAAAATGCCCGCATCGACTGTGTATCCTCCAAATACACCAATGCATTTAGTTCCTAGAACTATAGACACTAAGAGCAAGACCTTAATCAGTCAATATGTTATTTTTCAATTATTTGTTGACTTTGAGAAAACTTGTAAGAAAAGGATCACACCCACTGGGATAACTGAAGGGGAAAGGGGTTTTGAGCAAACAAAAGAATGTTATTTAACGGAGGTCATGCATTTCTTTAAACAACTAAAAGATCAATTTGAGAGTCTTGAAAAGGGGATAGATACAGATATTAAAGGAATGGAAAAGGAATTTGATGCAATGATTGTTGAGGTTAGTGACTATGAGCGAGAATTAAAATATAATGAGATTGAGAGGAAGAACTTGCATACCTTGAATGAGAATCTTATTTCTGAATGTATCTCTCAAGATGTGTTCTATACTGCCACTAATTGTTCTATTACTGCTTCTCAATTTCATGAGTTATCTGTTGCTTTGAAAGTCTCCCATGATCGTGTCATTGAGCTTGAAATCAAAAACTCTAAACTAAGTGAGAAAATTGAACATGATGATCACGATAATTTGGTAAAACATTTTTCTAAACTAGAAGTTGAACATTTTGATTTACAACTAAAATATCAACATCTCAAAGAAAATGTTAAAACCTCAAACATCAAGATATCCTCAGATGTTCCAGAGTTTGATGCAGTTTTTGAAATAAACAAACGTGATGAACATATTCAAGCTCACTGTAACACGATCAGAAAGTTGAAAGCCCAAATTTATCAATTAAAGGGTGAAATGAACAATGTGACTGGCTCCCAAATGCCTCCTCCTTTAGATTCTCGGAATTCTCAAAATTTTCATCTTCAAAACTTGGTTAATGCTTTACAAAAGGAAAATGAGAGTTTTCTAGAAGAAAATGAAAAGGTTAAACGTCATTTCAATGAGTTATTTGAGTCAATAAAAGTCACTCGTAACAAAAATAATGAAAAAATAACTTCATTGCAAAACGAAATTGAGAATCTGAAGAGTCAGGTAAAAGGGAAAATGCCAATGACAAATGGGGAGAATGGTGCTTCAAAGGTGCATGTCTGTAATAAATATGCTTTGTCTGTGAAATATGTTCCTCCTCATCTTAGGAATAACAAACTTGCTATTCAAACATATTTCTCATACCTTAAGGATAACCTAGAATGTCTCCGTGAGATTGTAGAAGAGGATAAGTTAGAGAAACCACTTGATAATGCAATTGGCCATGCATGCTTATATGCCAAACGATCGCAAGAACTTCTAGAATGCTTAATTACAATATGCCCTAAAACCTTAGGTGAGCAAGTCAATCCCTTGATACCCTGTTCTATGCCTAGTGCCAAGTATGCAAGTCATTCAATGCCCAATGTTATGAATGTGAACTTTAGTATGCCTTCAAGTAGCTCAGATCCCAGCACCTCTAGTATTAAGAAAGTGAACCTCAGTGTGCCTTCAAATAGTTCACATCCCAGCTCATCAAAACAGGAAAGGCAAAAAGTAGCAAAACCAACTAATGTTCCCATTCCCTCTACAGGAGTAATCAGTGACATTAAAGCGAGCAGGTCAAAGTCTCAAGGCAATACAAGGAATGATAGGACCTCGCAAGCTAAGAATGTGCATTGGAAGAAAGTAAAAGATCACCGTAGGGAGAATTTGAATAAAACGAATCGTGTTGATTCTAGTGTTAGCTCTAAGCGTACTGTAATTAATGCGAATTCTACTACTTTTGGCAAAACATGTAATGATGATTGCGTGGTTTCTGTTACTAATCTTGAATGTGGTATGAATGATTTGTCTAGTGCTGTCAAATGCCCAGTTAAAATTTTTAATGTTAAAAATCAAGCTAAGAAGGCTAAAAGGCAAAAGCGAAACAAAGTTAGAAAATAGTGGAAACCCACAGGAAGAACATTTAGTAAGATAGGTTATCAATGGATACCTTTTGGCCATAAAGTTAATCAGTTCTGCCCTCAATTTGCTAAGACAATGCCCACTAGAAAATGGATGCATACTGGTAGAACTATTCCCTTGAGAAGTGAACATACTCTGAATAGGTCAAATACGGATACTAGCACTGCATCTATTTCTGATGATTCCATTGTTTCTACTTCTGATGTGGGTGTTCCAATCACTGTTACTAACCAAATGGAACCCATTCTTGCATGGGGATCCCAATTATCCAGTTATCCATTCTTGTCTGTGTTCAACTGCAGATCGTTCAAATCGTTCTGTGGTACCTGGACTCAGGCTGTTCCAAGCATATGACTGGAGACCGGTCGCGGCTCATGAACTTCGTGAGTAAATTCATCGAGACTGTTAGATTCGGGAATGATCATTTTGGTGCAATTATGGGTTATGGAGATTATGTTGTCGGTGATAGTGTTATCTCCAGGGTATATTACGTAGAAGGTCTTGGTCATAACTTATTTTCTGTCGGTCAATTCTGTGACTCTGATCTAGAAGTGGCCTTCAGAAAACATACTTGTTTCGTTAGAGAACTTGATGGTAAGGAACTTTTAAGAGGAACACGTGGTTCAAATCTATACACCATCTCTATCGAAGATATGATGAAGTCTTCTCCAATTTGCTTGTTATCAAAGGCTTCGAAAACAAAGTCATGGTTATGGCATCGTCGTCTCAATCACTTGAACTTTGGCACCATCAATGATCTCTCCAGAAAGGACTTAGTTGTAGGTTTACCTAGACTTAAGTATGAAAAGGATCATCTTTGTTCAGCATGCTAATTGGGAAAAAGCAAGAAGTATGCCCATAAACCCAAACCTACAAACTCAATTACAGAAGTTCTTCATACAATTCACATGGATTTATGTGGACCCATGAGAGTGCAGAATATCTTTGGGAAGAAATATGTGTTAGTTGTGGTTGATGATTACTCTAGATTCACCTGGGTCAAGTTCTTAAGGACAAAGGATGAAACTCCAGATATCATCATCAAACTCATCAAACAGCTGCAGGTTCGACTTAATAAAACTGTCAGAATCATCCGAACAAACAATGGAACTGAGTTTGTTAACAAACAACTTAGTGAGTTTTATGAAAGTGTTAGAATCAGTCATCAAAGAAGTGTTCCACGAACTCCTCAACAGAACGGTGTAGTTGAAAGACGAAATCGAACTCTTGTGGAAGCCGCAAGAACAATGCTGATTTACTCAAAGGTTCTAATGTTTCTCTGGGCTGAAGCCATTGCCACTGCATGCTACACAAAAAATCGATCCCTGATTCACACTGTTCATGGAAAAACTCCATATTAACTTGTCCACAACAGAAAACCTAATCTCTCATTCCTTCGTGTGTTTAGTGCATTGTGTTATCCAACTAATGAGGGCCAAGACTTAGGCAAACTTAAAGCTAAAGCGGATATTGGAGTATTTGTTGGATATGCACCAAGCAGAAAAGGCTACCGAATCTACAACAAGAGAACCCGAAATATCATGGAAACAATTCACGTTACGTTTGATGAGCTGACTGGTCAAATGGCTCCTGGACAATCCAGTTCTGGACCCGCACTTCAAAACAGTCCCATTGGTTCATGCCTTGTACCAAATCCCTCTCCAGCAGCTCCATATGTACCTCCATCAGAAGATGATTTAAGGAAACTGTTCGATCCAATGTTTGATGAACACTATGAACCAAATGCTGATCAAATGACAAATCCATCAACAGATGCTGCTCCTATCCCTGTGAATGAAGTCAACCCTTCAGTCTCAATATCATTAAGTCAAGAAGCGCCTGCTGCTGATCACTCTGTCTCATCAACAAATCATCAATCTTCGAATGTACATCATGGAATTGTTTCTGGCATCAATGATGAAGTTAATCCCTTTGCTACTCCTGAAGATGCTCCGTTTGAAAATATATTTGCTCCTGAATCATCATCAGAACCATCTTTATCAGGAGAAATCGACTCGGCTACTTCAGTTCCTCAACAACAACCAAATGAACACCTTAGGAAATGGACTCATGATCATCCATTGGACAACATCGTTGGAAACCCCTCTCGTCCAGTATCAACACGAAAACAACTTGCAACCGATGCCTTATGGTGCTTCTTCAACTCCGTACTTTCTAAGGTCGAACCAAAAGATGTTAAAACTGCCATGAATGAAGACAGCTGGTTCAATGCCATGCAAGAAGAAATTCATGAGTTTGATCGACTTGATGTATGGGAATTAGTACCTACTCCAGATTGTGCTATGATCATTGCTCTAAAGTGGATCTTCAAAGTGAAGCTTGATGAGCATGGCGATGTATTAAAGAACAAGGCTAGATTGGTTGCAAAAGGATACCGTCAGGAGGAAGGTATTGAATTTGAAGAATCATTTGCTCCTGTGGCACGCATCGAGGCGATCAGAATCTTACTGGCTAATGCTGCAAGTAAGAATATGATTGTCTATCAGATGGATGTAAAGATGGCTTTTCTTAACGGAGATCTTAAAGAAGTCGTATACGTCAGCCAACCTGAAGGTTTTGTGAATCCAGAGCATCCTACTCATGTCTATCGCTTGAAGAAGGCTCTTTACGGCTTGAAGCAAGCTCCAAGGTCATGGTATGATACGCTATCAAAGTTTCTTCTATCTACTGGATTTTGCAAAGGAGCAGTTGATCCGACATTGTTCACCAGGAAGTCAGGCAAACATTTAATTCACGTTCAAATTTATGTTGATGATATCATCTTTGCCTCGACTGACCCCAATGAGTGTGACCGTTTTTCAAATGAAATGGGTTCTAAATTTCAAATGTCAATGATGGGACAAATGTCATTTTTCTTGGGATTACAAATTTCACAAAGTCCCGGAGGCATTTTTATAAATCAATCTAAATATGCAAATGAGATTTTAAAGAAATTTAGATTTGATTCTAGTGACCCTGTTGACACTCCCATGATTGAAAGTACTAAACTAGATGAGGACCACTCAGGGATCATGGTAGACCAAACGAAATATCGTAGTATGATTGGATCCCTGATGTACCTCACAGCTAGTAGACCAGACATCTTGTTCGCTGTTTGCATGTGTGCTAGATACCAGGCTAAGCCTACTAAAAAGCACCTTGAAGCGGTTAAACGGGTCTTTCGGTATCTCCAAGGAACCATCAACATGGGACTTTGGTACCCGAAGGACACCGGTATGTCAGTAACAGCATATGTAGATGCAGATCATGAGGGTGTCAAGATACTCGTCGAAGTACGTCTGGAGGTGCTCAGGTTTTGGGTGATAAGCTTGTGAGCTGGTCGTCAAAGAAGCAAATGAGTACTTCTATTTCCTCTACAGAGGCTGAATACATAGCCATGTCATCCTGTTGTGCTCAAATCCTATGGATGAGATCTCATTTATCTGACTATGGCTTTGAATTCAAAAAAATCCCTCTGTACTGTGATAATAAAAGTGCTATTGCTCTCTCATGCAACAACATACAACACTCAAGAGCAAAGCACATCGACATTCGACATCATTTCATCAGGGAATAAGTGGAAAAAGGTGTGGTGGAACTCTATTTTGTGAGGTCTGAATACCAATTAGCAGACATCTTCACCAAATCTCTTCCTAGAGAACGTTTTGAGTTTATCCTTCCACGTCTTGGTCTAAAGAGTCTTCAACCGGAAACACTCAAGCGTCTTCAAGAGGAAGACGAGGAGTAAAGGTCTTTATCCATCTATTTCTTGTATATATTTATTCAAAAAGCAAAATACAAAATTTAAAAACCCTCAAAAGAAAATATAAAAATATAAAATTCTCTAAAATCCATAAAAATTTGAAAAATCCTGAAAAACTCCAAAAATATTCTTATTTTGTCATGTTTTTTTCCTTATTCGATATCATCTACGGACTTTGTGTTGACATTCAAAGAATGTCAGATGTTCTTCGAATGCACATAGTTTTTGTTAAAAAAAAAAAAAAAAAAAAAAAGAGACGGAGTAAAATGGTGGTTTATTGTCATTTCAGGCAGTAACCCGTTTTTAAAAGTAAAGAACAGAGCCATGCTTTATCTTATTTTTCAAATCTCATGCTCTGATTCTTAAAACAAATGTTTGTCATCAAAAAGACAAATGTTTCTCTTTTCAAATATTTTTCCGTCTAATGATTCTTCTAATGAAAACTATTTGCCATCTAATGAAAACTTAATTGCTTTGAAAATACGTCGTTCTCTATTATTCGTGTAAATCATTTGTGCTTATCATTCTGTCAAAATCTCTATCTCTCAATCAACAACTTGTGTCATTGATTGAGGGGGAGAATGATTTTATTCGAATTAAAAAGGTTATTTTGAAAGGTCATTTTTCAAACAATTGGCACGTAAATGAGCAAGGTTTAGTGTTGAAAAATCAAAATGAATTATGTTTTATACAGTTGATTCAAAACCTTTGCTAATGTTATGTTTTCAAAAGACAATCTTGCATGTTTAAAACAATGGTGTTTAAAGTCTGAATATCTGATCCTTATCAGTTAAAATTGTTTTTTTCAAAAAGCAAGTCACTATTCTCCTCAAAAGCTCTCAAAATTTAATTTAAATCAATAGAGATCACATCTCTCAAAGGATTTGGAAAGTGTGATCGGGGGAGAATTTGTGATTTAAATTGGATTTATACGGATAACTTGATAATTGGCTATATAAGTGTTTAGCAAGCCATCCTCCCCGCATGTGCCAAACGATTTCAAAATTTTCCATGCACATGTTGAGGGGGAGCATCTTTTTAAACCACAAAGAGTTATAACGTGATTGATTTGTCTCTAAGTGCAGGTTCCCTCTAGTATGTGCAAAACTCTTTCAAACCTCGAGGCACATATTGAGGGGGAGCAAACCTTTGAAAACCTCATCCTTCCCCAATATGCTTTATCTACTTGATTTAATCAGGGAAGTGATGCTGATATCTTTTAGAAAATGGAAATCAAAGAAGTTAATTCTTCCTCTTGCCTCCGTGTGCCAAAATATTTCAAATACATGAAGCACATGTTGAGGGGGAGCTCTTGTTCTCAAATTATCAAAAATAATTCAGGTACAAAATGCTTTGATAATATATCACAAGTATCTGGATTGATCTTCAAATGGTTTTCAATTGGTTCCAATGGCAGATGAACAATACCAAATAGACCGACCAACTTTACTTTATGTATGGTGATATAAGGATGATAAGGTTAGGTATTTGTTCCCATGATCCGCCAGAACCGGAGGGATCTACCCAGGGACAATCCACTAGTTAGAGTAGAAGTCCTTAGGTATATTGAAAAAAGGAGAAAAATGAGATATGGGAAGAGTGCGGACTGAGACTGAGCTAGTACTGGAATTAACCCAACAAGGTTCTAGTTATGAAGTCTCGGTAAGCACTGAAGGGGTTGAAGAATGAAAAAGAATTGAAGGTAAAAAGGGTGAAAATAAATAGCCCTCCAATGATTCAACTGTAGGGCAGAAACCGGGTTCAATTCATATGCTACTGATGGTTACCTAGGTAACATCGGTATTGAAGACAAGACGTCATGGACCCAGTGACGCACTGCACTTCAACTTCCCAAACCACTCAAGTTCCTCTTAAAAGGACTTGTTTCATTCTCACGGGGAACCGACATTATCTATCGACTTTCTCTTAGAGACTATTGATATTGAAGAAGGAGACCCTCTCCCTAGTCTCCGAAATAGGATCCAAATATGTACAAATTGAGTCTAGAGCCACGAGGTCATCAATAAATCTCATTAGGACACTTTCAATGAAGACTCTCTGTTTCACACAATGTGGAAAGAGAGATTATATCTTGAGTCCTACGCAGTATCCTTGTGGTATTGCCAGAACATCCGAGTGTTATGTAAACATATTCACAATGAAGATGGAAAGCCTTCTGGAGCCAATATCAAACAAGCTCCTGGTAGGTGGCATGTGAGATCTATTCAATAGATCAATCATGTGACAACTGAACAGAAACAATGGGGCGATTCAATCTCTTGAATCAATCCTGGTTCAGGTTATGGATTGACGGATACCTATCAAAAACCAGTCGTTGTGCTTAAAAACTCTTTTCTGTTGCACATCGACTGTGTACTAATTTCTCAGAATAAAAGGTGTTTATGATTGATAATTGATTTTCATTAAAACCTTCGTTGTATTGCAAAAACAATTTCTATTGAGCAATACACGATTGTTTTTCAAATCTCTTTTCATCAATCAGTGAATCTCAATTCGCTGGTTCACTCACTCCGTGTTGTCTTCTTTGAGACGTTTCGGTTTGAGAACAGCTAGAGCAGCTGCGAAACCCTGTCAAGGAAATTCTTCGGAATTATACCTGATCACAGGCAGTACATGTACTGATCAACGGGGAACCGTGGGCCGTGTACCTCAATTCAATGAAAGTGATC
Source organism: Chrysanthemum seticuspe (assembly GCA_019973895.1). Classification (NCBI taxonomy): domain Eukaryota; kingdom Viridiplantae; phylum Streptophyta; class Magnoliopsida; order Asterales; family Asteraceae; genus Chrysanthemum; species Chrysanthemum seticuspe. The sequence goes on along the minus strand of BPTQ01000008.1, from coordinate 283,632,342 downwards.
AAAGACACTTTCGTGCACTTTATTGCTAACTATTGTATGCAGGTAAACCCGACGTTTGCAGCTGTTCAGAATGAAGCGGTCAATCCATAGCCGCATGCTCACACCACACATTCATCTCTAAAGAAATCATGATATGTGCTTCAAAGACTGTGATACTTTCACTCCATGCTTCTGCTATGCTGCTGCAAATATCATGAACCAGTAAAAGCTTCCGCTACTCTGATGAGAATACATCATGATCCAGAATGTGAGCATGCCGGTCCAAATGTCACAACATCACATAATACCAACACTACAAAGGAAGAGTCAGAGATTTATGTTAGCTGATGATCTCAATGCTGGCTCAAAACTCTTCATCACGTGGATCATTTAAAGACCTCCACTTGTAATTATCCAAACATGCGGAACATGAAGAATCAAAGACTATGTGCTACCGAGCAAAGAACTTGATCAAGAATCCTAGAGTAATCTAATGTAATATCTGTTTGTATTCATTGTAAATTGAGGTGACCTCCCTGTAACATATTGGATTTCACATACACATCAAACCATAACCAAAGTAGGCGTACAAGATGAGTTCTAGAGAGAGAAAGTTAGAGGTTTAGGGAACTTTAGTGAGAGAAAGAAAAATCTTATTATGAGCTCCAACTCTCTACCTTGGGAGGTAGAGAGTATTTATAGTACTTACATAAAACGCCACCTACCGGGCTGTGGATCAGGCATACAGTGGATAAAGACCCGTCCGTCCTCCACGGTGTTACTAAACTAAATACTACTTAACATTAAATAACTACGACTGCGAGCTTTCTAACGATTACATATACTTGAGGTGACCGGCACTTTAACTACTGGATTTTCCAAATCCTAACAATCTCCCCCAAAGGGAGGTCACCTCAAACACACATTAAATTACATAGAAAACAAACAAATATTACATTGAGATTGTTCTTGATTTATTGTTCTGTAGCTCGTAGTCTTTGATTCTTCATTTTTGCATGTATTGGATAATCTGAGTGGAGGTCTTTAACTGATCCACGTGATACTGAGTTTTGAGCCAACTTTGAGATCATCAGCAACATTAAATCTCTGACTCATCCTTTGTGGTGTTGGTATAATGTGATGTTGTGACTTTTGGACCGACATGCTCACATTCTGGATCATGATATCTTCTTATCAGAGTAGCGAAAGCTTTCGTTGATTCATGATATTGGCAGCAGCGTAGCAGAAGCATGGAGTGAAAATATCAGAGTCATTGATGCACTAATCATGATTTCTTTAGATATGAATGTGTTGTGTGAGCATGCGGCTATGAATTGACCGCTCCATTCTGATCAGCTGCAAACGTCGGGGCGTACCTGCATAAGACAGTTAGCAATAAAGCATACGAAAGTGTCTTTGATCACTTTCGATGAATTGAGGTACACGGCCCACGGTTCCCCGTTGATCAGTACAAGTACTGCCTGTGATCAGGTATAATTCTGAAGAATTTCCTTGACAGGGTTTCGCAGCTGCTCTAGCTGTTCTCAAACCGGAACGTCTCAAAAAAGACAACACGGAGTGAGTGAACCAGCGAAATGAGATTCACTGATAGATGAAGAGAGATTTGAAAAAAAATCGTGTATTGCTCAATAGAAATTGTTTTGGCAATACAACGAAGGTTTTAATGAAAATCAATTATCAATCATAAACACCTTTTATTTTGAGAAATAAGTACACAGTCGATGTGCTAAAGAGAAGAGTTTTTAAGCACAACGACCGGTTTTTCAAAGGTATCCGTCAATCCATAACCTTAACCAGGATTGATTCAAAAGATTGAATCTCTCCATTGTTTCTGTCCAGTTGTCACATGGTTGATCTAATGGATAGATCTCACATGCCACCTACCAGGAGCTTGTTTGATGTTGGCTCCAGAAGGCTTTCCATCTTCATCGTGAATATGTATGCATATCACTTAGATGTTCTGGCAATACCACAAGGATAATGCGTAGGACTCATAAGATATAATCTCTCTTTCCACATTGTGTGAAACAGAGAGTCTTCATTGTTTTTGTGTCTTAATGAGATTTTATGGATGATCTCTTGGCTCTAGACTCAATTTATGCACATTTGGTTCCTATGTCGGAGACTAGGGAGTGGGTCTCCTTTTTCAATATCAACAATCTCTAATAGAAAGTCGATAGATTATGTCGGTTCCCCGTGAGAATGAAACAAGCCCTTTTAAGAGGAACTTGAGTAGCTTGGAAAGTTGTAGTGCAGTGCGTCACTGGGTCCATGACGTCTTGTCTTCAATACCAGTGTTACCTTAGTAAGCACCAGTAGCATATGTATTGAACCCGGTTACTGCCCTAAGGTTGAATAAATGGAGGGCTATTTCTTTTCACCCTTTTATCATCAAATTCTTTTTCATTCTTCAACCCCTTCAGTGCTTACCGAGACTTCATTACTAGAACCTTGTTGGGTTTATTCCAGTACTAGCTCTGTCTCAGTCTGCACTCTTCCCATATCTCACATTTCTCCTTTTTTCATCATACCTAAGGACTTTTACACTATCTAGTGGATTGTCCCTGGGTAGATCCCTCCGGTTCTGGCGGATCATGGGACCTTAATCTAACCTTATCATCCTTATATCACCATGCATAAAGTAGAGTTGGTCGGTCTTTTGGTGTAGTTCTTCCGCCTTGAAACCAATTGAAAACCATTTGAAAATCAATCAAGATACTTGTGATATAGAATCAAAGCATTTTGTATCTTAATTGGTTTGATATTTTAGAAATGCTCCCCCTCAACATATGCATAAAAATTTAGAATTTGTTTAGCACATGGAGGCAAGAGATCTTTGAAATCGTTAGATTAAGAATGAAAGGTCCAATCTTTTGATTAACATTTTCTAAAATGATCATCATCACTTCCCAATCAATTTGAGTAGATAAAACATTTTGAGGAAGTATGAGGTTTTCACAAGTTTGCTCCCCCTCAATATGTGCCTCGAATTTTGAAAGAGTTTTGCACATATTAGAGGGAACCTACACTTAGAGACAATTCAGTCACGTTTCAATAATTTGAGGTTTAAAATAGATGCTCCCCCTCAACATGTGCATGGAAAATTTGAAATCGTTTGTCACATGCGGGGAGGAAAACTTGTACATCCTTATAAAACCATTTACCGACTTATCAGTTTAAATCCAATTTAAATCACAAATTCTCCCCCGATCACAATTATCAAATCATTTGAGATTTGTGATCTCTGTAGATTTAAATTGATTTTGAAAGCTTTTAAGGAGAATTGTGACTTGTTTATGAAAGCGTTTTAACTGATAAGGATTGGATTTTGAGACTTTAAACTCCATTGATTAAACATGCATAATTATCTTTTGAAAACATATCAATAACCAAGGTCTGGAACCAATTGTGTAACATTTTGTAAAACATTTAGAGTAGACCTTACTCATTTAAGTTCAAATTGTTTGAAAAAAGACACTTTTTGATTTAATTGAAAAATCATTCTCCCCCTCAATCAATGATGAAAGTCGTTGATTGATGAATTGAGATTTTAACACTTGATAAGTTCTTTTAATTTTCAAAAATAGAGTCCGAAGTGTTTTCAAAACAATTGAGTTTTCATAAGATTACAAATATTTTTCAGAAGAATCTTTAGAAGAAAAAATATTTGAAATTAAACATTTGTCTTGTTGATGACAAACATTTGTTTTTAGAATCAGAGCATTAGGTTTGAAACATGAGATAAAGCATGGCTCTGTTCTTTCTTTGAGAAGCGGGTTACTGTCTGAAATAACAGTAAACCATTCTTTTACTTTCTCCCAATTTTTATTTATTTATTTATTTAATTATTTATTTTTAACATTCGAACAACATCTAAAGTCCCGTGTCATTCTTTGAATGACAACACAAAGATCGTAGATATAATCGAATCGAGGTATAAACATGACAAAAAGGACAATATTTTTTGAGATATTTCATGTTTTTCAAATTTTTATGGATTTTTGAGAGATTTATATATATATATATATATATATATATATATATATATATATATATATATATATATATATATATATATATATATATATATATTTGAACAATTATATACAAAATATAGATGAAGAAAAGACATTTACTCCTCGTCTTCCTCCTGAAGACGTTTGAGTGTTTCTGGTTGAAGGCTTTTCAAGCCAAGTCGAGGAAGAATAAACTCAAAACGTTTTCTCGGAAGAGCTTTGGTGAAGATGTCTGCTAACTGGTATTCTGACTTCACAAAATAGAGTTCCACCACACCCTTTTCCACTTGCTCCCTGATGAAATGATGTCGGATGTCAATGTGTTTGCTCTTGAGTGTTGTACGTTGTTGCATGAGAGAGCAATAGCACTTTTATTATCACAATACAGAGGGATTTTGTTGAATTCAAAGCCATAGTCAGATAATTGGGATCTCATCCAAAGGATTTGAGCACAACAAGATGACATGGCTATGTATTCAGCCTCTGTAGAGGAAATAGAAGTACTCATTTGCTTCTTTGAAGACCAGCTCACAAGCTTATCACCCAAAAACTGAGCACCTCCTGATGTACTTCGACGTGTATCTTGACATCCTGCATGATCAACATCTGCATAGGCTGTTAGTGACATACCGGTGTCCTTCGGGTACCATAGTCCCATATTGATGGTTCCTTGGAGATACCAAAAGACCCGTTTAACCACTTCAAGGTGCTTTTTAGTAGGCTTTGCCTGATATCTAGCACACATGCACACAGCGAACAAGATGTCTGGTCTGCTAGCTGTGAGGTACATCAGGGATCCAATCATACTTCGATATTTCATTTAATCTACCATGATCCCTGAGTTGTCCTCATCCAGCTTAGTACGTTCAATCATGGGAGTGTCAACGGTGTCACATGATACAAATCCAAATTTCTTTAAAATCTCATTTGCATATTTAGATTGATTTATAAAAATGCCTCCGGGACTTTGTGAAATTTGTAATCCCAAGAAAAATGACATTTGTCCCATCATTGACATTTGAAATTTGGAACCCATTTCATTTGAAAAACGATCACATTCATTGGGGTCAGTCGAGGCAAAGATAATATCATCAACATAAATTTGAACATGAATTAAATGTTTGCCTGACTTCCAGGTGAACAATGTCGGATCAACTGCTCCTTTGTTGAATCCAGTGGATAGAAGAAACTTTGACAGGGTATCATACCATGCTCTAGGATCTTGCTTTAAACCGTAAAGGGCCTTTTTCAAGCGATAGACATGAGTAGGATGCTCTGGATTCACAAAACCCTCTGGTTGGCTGACGTAAACCACCTCTTTTAAATCTTCATTCAGAAAGGCGGTTTTAACATCCATCTGATACACAACCATATTCTTGCTAGCAGCATTAGCCAAGAAGATTCTGATTGCTTCAATACGAGCAACTGGAGCAAATGATTCTTCAAAGTCAATATCCTCCTCTTCACGGTATCCTTTTGCGACCAATCGAGCCTTGTTCTTTAAGACATCACCATGCTCATCAAGTTTCACTTTGAAGATCCATTTTAGAGCAATGATCATAGCACAATCTGGAGCAGGTACTAATTCCCATACATCAAGTCGATCAAACTCATGAATTTCTTCTTGCATGGTATTGAACCAGCAGTCTTCATTCATGGCGGTTTTAATGTCTTTTGGTTCGAACTTAGATAGTACGGAGTTGAAGAAGCACCATAAGGCATCAGTTGCAAGTTGTTTTCGTGTGGATACAGGACGAGAGGGGTTTCCAATGATGTTATCTAATGGGTGATCATGTGTCCATTTTCTAAGGTGTTCATGTGGTTGTTGTTGTGGAACTGAAGTAACAGAGTCGATATCTCCTGATGAAGATGGTTCAGATGATGATTCAGGAGCAAATATATTTTCAAATGGAGCATCTTCGGGAGTTGCAAAGGGATTAACTTCATCACTGATGCCAGAAACAATTCCATGATGTACATTTGATGATTGATGATTTGTTGATGAGACAAAGTGATCAGCAGCAGGCGCTTCTTGACTTAATGATATTGAGACTGAAGGGTTCACTTCATTCACAGGGATAGGAGTAGCCTCTGTTGATGGAATTGACATTTCATCAGCATTCGGTTCATAGTGTTCATCAAACATTGGATCAAACAATTTCTTTAAATCATCTTCAGATGGAGGTACATATGGAGTTGCTGGAAATGAGTTTGGTACAAGGGATGAACCAATGGGACTGTTTTGAAGTGCGGGTCCAGAACTGGATTGTCCAGGAGCCATTTGACCGGTCAGCTCATCGAACGTAACGTGAATTGTTTCCATGATATTTCGGGTTCTCTTGTTGTAGATTCGGTAACCCTTCTTGTTTGGTGCATAACCAACAAAAACTCCAATATCTGCCTTTGCTCTTAATTTACCTAAGTCTTGACCGTCATTCGTTGGATAGCACAAAGCACCAAACACATGAAGGTAGGAGAGATCAGGTTTTCGTTTATGAACAAGTTCATATGGAGTTTTTCCATGAGAGGTGTGAATAAGGGAACGATTTTGGGTGTAGCAAGCCGTGACAATGGCTTTAGCCCATAGAAAAATTGGAACCTTCGAATAAATAAGCATTGTTCTTGCGGCTTCCACAAGAGTTCGATTTCGTCTTTCAACTACACCGTTCTGTTGAGGAGTTCGTGGAACACTTCTTTGATGACTGATTCCAACACTTTCATAAAACTGAATTAAGTCTTTGTTGACAAACTCTGTGCCATTGTCTGTTCGAACAATTCTGACTGTATTGTTGAGTCGAACCTGAAGCTGTTTGATTAGTTTGATAATGACATCTGGAGTTTCATCCTTTGTTCTCAAAAACTTTACCCAAGTAAATCGAGAGTAGTCATCAACAACTACTAGAATGTATTTCTTCCCATTTATCGTTTGCACTCTCATTGGTCCGTACAGATCCATATGAAGGGTATGAAGAACTTCCATTACTAAATTTGTGGGTTTTGGTTTGTGGGCATATTTGGTGCTTTTACCTAATTGGCAAGATGAACAAAGATGATCCTTTTCATATTTTAATCTAGGTAAGCCTCTGACAAGATCCTTTCTGGAAAGGTTATTAATGGTGCCGAAGTTCAAGTGATTGAGACGACGATGCCATAACCATGACTTTGTTTTAGAAGCCTTTGACAGCAAGCAGATTGGAGAAGACTTCATCATGTCTTCGATAGAGATGGTGTATAGGTTAGAACCACGAGTACCTCTTAATAATTCCACACCATCAAGTTCTCTAACGAAGCAAGTATGTTTTCTGAAGGCCACCTCTAGATCAGAATCACAGAATTGACCAACAGAGAACAAATTATGACCAAGACCTTCCACATAATATACCCTGGAGATTACACTTTTGCCTACTACATATTCACCATAACCCATAATTGCTCCAAAATGGTCGTTCCCAAATCTAACAGTACCGATAAATTTACTCACGAAGTTCATGAGCCGCGACCGGTCTCCAGTACCACAGAACGATTTGAACGATCTGCAGTTGAACACAGAAAAGAATGGATAACTGGATAATTGGGATCCCCATGCAAGAATGGGTTCCATTTGGTTAGTAACAGTGATTGGAACACCCACATCAGAAATAGAAGCAATGGAATCATCAGAAATAGATGCAGTGCTAGTATCCGTATTTGACCTATTCAAAGTATGTTCACTTCTTAAGGGAATAGTTCTACCAGTAGGCATCCATTTTCTAGTGGGCATTGTCTGATTAACCTTATGGCCAAAAGGTATCCATTGATAACCTATCTTACTAAATTTTCTTCCTGTGGGTTTCCACTGTTTTCTAACTTTCTTTCGCTTTTGCCTTTTAGCCTTCTTAGCTTGATTTTTAACATTAACAGTTTTAACTTGGCATTTGACAGCATTAGACAAATCATTCATACCACATTCAAGATTAGTAACAGAAACCACGCAATCATCATTACATGTTTTGCCAAAAGTAGTAGAATTCACATTAATTACAATATGCTTAGAGCTAACACTAGAATCAACACGATTTGTTTTATTCAAATTCTCCCTACGGTGATCTTCTACTTTCTTCCAATGCACATTCTTAGCTTGCGAGGTCCTATCATTCCTTGTATTGCCTTGAGACTTTGACCTGCTCGCTTTAATGTCACTGATTACTCCTGTGGAGGGAACGGGAACATTAATTGGTTTTGCTACTTTTTGCCTTTCCTGTTTTGATGTGCTGGGATGTGAACTATTTGAAGGCACACTGAGATTCACTTTCTTAACACTGGAGGTGCTGGGATCTGAACTATTTGAAGGCCTACTAAAGTTCACATTCATAACATTAGGCATTGAATGACTTGCATACTTGGCATTAGGCATAGAACAAGGTATCAAGGGATTGACTTGCTCACCTAGAGATTTAGGGCATATTCTAATTAAGCATTCTAGAAGTTCTTGAGATCGTTTGGCATATAAGCATGCATGGCCAATTGCATTATCAAGTGGTTTCTCTATCTTATCCTCTTCTACAATCTCACGAAGACATTCTAGACTATCTTTAAGGTATGAGAAATATGTTTGAATGGCAAGTTTGTTATTCCTAAGATGAGGAGGAACATATTTCACAGACAAAGCATATTTATTACAGACATGCACCTTTAAAGTACCATTCTCCCCATTGGTCATTGACATTTTCCCTTTAACCTGACTCTTCAGATTCTCAATTTCCTTTTGCAACAAAGTTATTTTTTCGTTATTTTTGTTACGAGTGACTTTTATTGACTCGAATAACTCATTGAAATGACGTTTAACCTTTTCATTTTCTTTTAGAAAACTCTCATTTTCCTTTTGTAAGGCATTAACTAAGTTTTGAAGATGAAAAGTTTGAGAATGCTGAGAATCTAAACGAGAAGGCATTTGGGATCCAGTCACATTGTTCATTTCACCATTTAATTGAGAGATTTGGGCTTTCAACTTTCTGATCGTGTTACAATGAGCTCGAATCTGATCATCACGTTTGTTTATCTGAAAAACTGCATCAAACTCTGGAACATCTAAGGATGTCTTGATATTTGAGGTTTTGACATTTTCTTTAAGATGTTGATATTTTAGTTGTAAATCAAAATGTTCAACTTCTAGTTTAGAAAGATGCTTTACCAAATTATCGTGATCATCCTGATCAATTTTCTCATTAAGTTTCGAACTAATCTTTTCAAGCTCAATGACACGATCATGGGAGACTTTCAGAGCAACATATAATTCATGAAATTGAGAAGAATTAATGGAACAATTCGTAGCAGTGTAAAACACATCTTGAGCAATACATTCAGAAATAAGAGACTCATTTAGTGTATGCAAGTTTTTCCTCTCAATCTCATTATATTTTAATGCTCTTTCATAGTCACTAACCTCAACTATCATTGCATCAAATTCCTTTTCCATTCCTTTAATATCTGAATCTATCCCCTTTTTAAGACTCTCAAATTGATCTTTTAGTTGTTTAAAGAAATGCATGACCTCAGTTAGATAGCATTCTTTTGTTTGCTCAAAACCCCTTTCCCCTTCAGTAATCCCAGTGGGTGTGATCCTTTTCTTACAAGTTTTCTCAAAATTGACAAATAGTTGAAAAATAACATATTGACTGATTAAGGTCTTGATCTTAGTGGCAATAGTTCTAGGAACTAAATGCATTGGTGTATTTGGAGGATACACAGTCGCTGCAGGCATTTTCCTAAGGGGAGGGTTTGTTTCAACAAGATTTTCAGCTTTTTGCTTATCTAAGTCCCTTTTCTAGAAAACTTGTTCAGGTGTTAACAACGTTTGAGGCTTAAATTTGTTTAGGGAGATCCAGTTTTCCTTCTTGTAATCATGGGGTTTGATCATTATGTTATTCTTTTTACATTCAGGATATTCTAGCTTCTTATTCATTTTCTCTCTAGATGCATCATCTAATTTTCTATCTTCCTCAGTGCATTCAACGCAACTAGGTTTCTGTCTAGGTTTAAGAATCTCATTGCCATCATAGATTACCTTATGGGCAGCTCTAGCCTTTTTAACAACCTCTGGATTTGGTTCCTCAACAAGGGGAGTACTACGCTTATCACTCAAAACTCTGTGCTTAGTGATTAAGTGAGCAGTCTGAATGGTATTTCCTTGTACGTACAACTTATTTTCAAGCTTGTTTTTCAAGGTTTTTAGATTAGAAAAATTATTCAAAAGTTTTGATTCCTTAGCACTGAATTCTTGCTTAAGCATTTTAACATTTTCTTGAAGTTCTTGTTTTTGCTTAGCAGTTTTAGAAAGCTTTTCTTGTAAGGAGTTTAACTCTTGTTTTAATACTTCTTCTCTAAACTTACTTTTTCTAATAGTTGTACGCATTTGGTCATCCATTTCCTGCTCACGGGTGGTTAATTCAAACTTAGCTTGTTGTTCATAAATAGCAACACGTTCTTTATAAGCATTAAGTTCAGAAATAACAGAATCATCAGGGGCACGTGCAGCGTATTCGTCAAAAGCATAGTCATCATTGACTGCATAAGATACATCACTTGGTACAATCTCACTTTCACTTTGTTTCACATATTGATCATATGGAACAACATTGATATTACCCATATTTTCAATATTTGACTCAATAGTTTCAGTTGATTGTACTTTGTCATGCATCTGTTGCACATCAGCATCATCGTATAGTTTTAGTACATCAGAAATGATTTTGTCTTTGGATGGACCAGCTTGTAGTGATGAAGAGACTTTAGGAGAGACCATTGGAGAAATGCTAGCCATGAAAATGGTTTGTGCAGTAGGTTCATCATCAACATCAGAGTCGTATGCATCACAATCAGCTACTTGAAAGGCATTCTGATGATTATGGCCTATCTCCTGAATTGGTTGCTCATCCACATCTGCATCATATGTCTTAGCATTTCCCTCAGCCAAAAACAACAACTCCGCTTCATCCAAAGCTGCACCATTATCCTGAGCTTGCACAAGCAACATCTTATCCCTGAAGTACTCTGCATTCTGAGGGCGTTTTGGCGATGTGCAGTTCCTTGCAATGTGTCCCTCACCTCCACAGTTGTAACATTTGATTGGCTTTGCTTGACCCTGGTTTCCATTCCTTCCCCTATTCTGATTTGCAGCATAACCTCTACCAGCTCCACCTCTTCCTTGTTCGTACTGCCTTTCTTGAACTGGCTGCACCATAACCTTTCCATCTCTGACAGTGGCTTGATTGTATGGATTGGATGCAGTTATGAGATTGTTGTTGGTGTGTGGAAGAGAGTTCATGTTTTGACTAATCAGGAGAGCCAGTTGATTAATGAAGTTTCCCACGTGTGCATCAGCATCAGCTTGTTTGAACATAGGATCGGGAATGAGTTTGTGATTACCATTACCCATGGGTATAACTTGAGTAGAAGGAAGTTGAATCATTTGATGAGCTTGTCTCTCCCTGGTTAGTTTTGAACTGATCAAGAATCCTTTTTTCAAACATAGCATGTCTCTCATTCTGAAGAAGAAAGGCATAGAGTTGCTCATAGTTTGTATTCTTTAATCCTTTGGTTAGCTTCACAAAGGTGACAAATTTATGCCATTAGGGATTCATGTTGTTCATAAACTTTGAGTTCAGCTGAATGTTTGGCATAGTCATTCTGATGTTCCTCATTTCATTAACAAGCTTGTGGAATCTCACTTAATACTCATAGACACTCTCATCTGGTTTCATCTTGAAGTGCTCAAATTCATCATAGAGTTGTGATTCTCTGTCTTACATAGTTAATTCAGAACCAGAAAGAAGCATCTTGACATTATCCCACACTGCCTTGGCTTCGGTGTTGTGATTGATAAGCTTGTAGATATCTTTTGGAAGACCTTGAAGTACGATGTTAGAAGCCCTAATATCAGCATCGAATATTTTTTTCTCCTTATCATTGAGCTCATCATATGTCTTTGGTCTGTCTATTCCATAGATCATTGTTCCATCTGCAGCTGTATCAATTAAGTCTCTTGTAGTCTCAATCTGATAAGGTCCTTCATCAATCGATTTGAGAATGTTGACCCCATTTTCCTTTCCAAGACAGTACAGTCTGATTCTTTGAGCCCAAGAGTCATAGTCAGTTCTGTCAAGCATGGGTGGACGGGTATCTGAACCAGCTGCTTGAACATCCTCGGCAACAGTGGAGATGATTGTAGGTACGTTGGTAGACATGTGTAAAGATTACACGGGATTTTATAACTCTATGATTAAACCGGGAAATAGATTCTTTCACGGGATTTTACTAAATCAAGAGAAAACCGTATTACAAACAAAAGTTAACCAAGTCGCTAAGATTCCTTGAATCAAGTCGCTAAAAACCAAGTTGCTAAGACAAATCGCTAAGTTCCAAATCGCTATGAATTTTGACAGCAAGTCGCTATGCACCAAGTCGCTAAGAGAACAAGTCGCTAAATAGCAACTCGCTACTGGTCCAAATCGCTAACACCAAGTCGCTAAGAAACTTAAGAACAAGTCGCTATCAAAATTGAAATCAAGTCGCTACCTTACCAAATCGCTACCCGTAGTGGAGAATCCACTAACAGTACTTTTTTTCGGCTTGTCTCTAAAGGCAAGTCGCTAAGCACCAAGTCGCTACCACAATACACTACAACTCGCTACAGACTTACAAAGCAAGTCGCTACCAAGAAAAGAACACCGTGACTCAAGTCGCTAGCATGAACAAATTCAAAAACACCACTTTTCAATCCAAAAACAACCCAACCACGATGATTCAAGCCTTCCAAATCAAAACCTAAACACTTATGATGATCCTAAACACAAAGTACAATCAAAATCCAAACTTTAACACAAGAGATCAACCAAATGATGCAAAAACCACTAAACTTTCTCAAACTCAAAAACCACCTAAAAACCACTAGAAATCCAAAGATATGTAAGAGATGATCTAACCATGGCTCTTGATGCCATTTGTAACATATTGGATTTCACATACACATCAAACCATAACCAAAGTAGGCGTACAAGATGAGTTCTAGAGAGAGAAAGTTAGAGGTTTAGGGAACTTTAGTGAGAGAAAGAAAAATCTTATTATGAGCTCCAACTCTCTACCTTGGGAGGTAGAGAGTATTTATAGTACTTACATAAAACGCCACCTACCGGACTGTGGATCAGGCATACAGTGGGTAAAGACCCGTCCGTCCTCCACGATGTTACTAAACTAAATACTACTTAACATTAAATAACTACGACTACGAGCTTTCTTACGATTACATATACTTGAGGTGACCTACACTTTAACTACTGGATTTTCCAAATCCTAACACTCCCTTAGGGGGAGATTGTTAGGAATTAGAAAATTCAGTCGTTAAAGAGTCGGTCACCTCAAGTATATGTATTCGTTAGAAAGCTCGTAGTCGTAGTCAAGTTATATTACTAAGTAGTTTATTATGTAACACCGTGGAGGACGGACGGGTCTTTACCCACTGTATGCCTGATCCACAGCCCGTAGGTGGCGTTTGTTTGTAAGAAACTATAAATACCCTCTACCTCCCAAGGTAGAGGGTTGGAGCTTCAATACCATTTTTCTTTGTTTCACATAGTTCCCAACTCTCTTCCCTTTCTCTCTCTAAAATTTTCTCTCTCTAAACTACTTGAACGCCTCTTGTGATTATGGTTTAGTGTGTTTGTGAAATCCTATATCTTACATCTAAACTAAGGTGTATGTAGTCTATGTCTAATTATTGTGTGCTCGTATGATGATTTAAAGATGTGTTTACTTAGGTTTTATTACTCCTCAATTATCTCCTATTGATGGTTGAATTGTCACGTCCTTATTCTTAATCGCGTTGTGTGTCTAAGGTCGTAGGGTATGCGTTTATCCCTAACTCTTTGAAACTACCAAAGGTTATCGCCTACAAAATCTCTAGGATTTATAAACTTAACACTAAGGTACTCTTAGGATGGTTTAGCCTACAATGACTCTAGATACTATAAGCTAAGGTTCAACAAAGATTAATCAAGCATTAACTACACAACGGATGATCTATCGCAATACTAGATCATTAAAAATTAAGATAAGAGACAACCAATCAATATTCAATAATTAAGTTTCATATCTCCTAAGCAAACACACAAGTAAATTAGCCGGACATGGGAAACATGCAAGCATACACACAATTAATTGAAGACATAATTGAAATAATGAAGTAAAACACTTATCTTGATGTAAGATAGGGTATGGAACCCTAAAATACTGTACAAGACAGCCTTGGTTCGGTTTAGGTTTTTACTCCAAAAGACTACACACTGAAAACTATAAAATTCGGAATCTATATATAAGATTACACATGCGACGGCGTCACCTTATAATTTGTGATGCCGTCGGGTCGCCGTCATTAGGGTTTCGTCTTGGCCACGTTAGTCTTGCGACGACGTCACCTTATGCTTGTGACGCCGTCCCCTTCAGCTTCTGACGTCGTCTGGATCAAATCTAGGCCGTCTGAGTTGCGACGCCCTACTCTTTTAAAACCTGAAGCCGTCACTTGTAAATGAGCAATTTGGCTACTGAGCTGTCACAAAAGTGGTCTGACGGCATTGCAGTTAACACCTGACGCCGTCACCTTCAGTTCCAGTAGCCTGAGTGTCTCGATTCTTGACTTTGGCCATTTTCTTCGTATATTCGCGCCTTTTCGTCCGAATAAGTGTCATTCCAGCATTTTACCTTCAAGATACCTAAAAAGTGAAAAGGAACGATATTAAGTAATAACGGATACAAAAGTGATCAAATAAGGGCTTAAACGACCCCTCAAAAAGGTATATTTTAAAACCTTATCAAATATCCCTCCACTTGGTATTTGCTTGTCCTCAAGCAAATGTGCTTTTAGCCATATAATTTATAAGTTAGGGGTCATGAAGCATTGGTTTAGAACAATTCACAACACATATAAGCCCCACAAAAGTCATAACAAGCACGAAAATTACATACTAGCACCTCACATGGGGTATTTGGATACTCACATCTCTCGGGTGTATATGAAATATAACAAGTTGGAAATGGAAGATAAACACTCATTAACCGGTCCTAGTACATAGATTACCATAGGCTTGAGACTAGATCAAACCTCCATTGCTTTGGCGTAAGCACCTAGGAAAGACTATCAAAGAGGTCTTTTAAAGGGTTGTAATGTTAGGCTTACGATAGGGAAACAAAGGGTTTGGTGGGATAGGCAATTTAGTGGTGGCAAGTCAAAAATCTTGATGTTACAAGCATGCGAAGAATGGCGTTGCTAAGCCAAGACTCGACACTCTAGACTCTAGATAACTGAAACAAAAAAATATAAATTAAAAAATAGATGTAGGATGGTAGCCCGTTTTTTTTTTTTTTTTTTTTTTTTTTTTTTTTTTTTTTTTCTATTTTTTTTTCAACACTCTATTTTTTTTTCTATTTCTATTTTTTTCGATTTATTTATTTATTTATTATTATTATTATTTTTTCATACACTTTTACTCTACCATCCTCTACGATAACATCAAAATGATAGAGATTTATAGGCACATCCCTACACTTGAGTTTTTATTACTCTAACACTAATATGACCCGAATTGAAAAGATCAAAACACTTGGAGTACATTATTATGCAAATAAAGGGAATTTGAATTTAACGTTCCCTTCCCATCATTTCACAAACTTTAACTTTTCCCATGAGTCCCAATCGTCCCAAAACTGTGTACAAAGGATATGACTCGACTTAGCAACTTATGCAAGCAACTAGATAATTGAACTAAGGGTTTAGTGTGATAACAATAATGCACTAAAAGTGAGTGCATACAAGGTAGGCTAAGGCGATTTGGGTGTACATTTGGGGGTGGGGTGTAAACAATGCTCTTCATTGATATTCCGGAAAACCGAAACATCACGAGAACCGCGAAAAGGATAGGCTCTGAGGGGTTAACTAGGGGTATCGTGTACTAAAGATGAGTACAACGCAAGGGTGTGGGGGAATTACTCAACCGATGTGGAAGAAGTAATTATATTACAGGTATCAAACAAGGGTTATCCTAATGCCTCTTATCATTTAGTTATTCCTAACTACACAAGTGTAGTCTTACTAGCGATCTCGGAATGCACCACAAAACAAGTTCTAGAATCTATTATACTACCGGTTCACACACTAAGCATTAAAGATGAATGCTTTAATTCCTACTAATCTAAGGGCGATCCTCACATTTTGGGTGGAATTTAAGTGGTAAAGGGTTTTCGTGCTAGTCATATAACTTCCTATCCATAAGACGCTTTATTAAGACTAATGGCCCACTCCTATATATCATGAAAAATTGAAAATTTGGTGCCAAAATTACCCTAACCGACATTTTCTCATGGTTTATTACACAAACGCAATTGGACAAAGCAAATAATCAAGGATAAGCATAGTTTCAAAGTTCCCGTTTTATTTTCCCTCCCTACACTTAAACTGAACATTGTCCCCAATGTTCCCCGAAAGTATCAAAGTTATGATAATGGAAGGTAATAAAAATGAAAGAAACTAATACTCCCCTGATTCGCTCGGTAGGATCCGTGTAAAGTGGTGGTTACATCTTTCTTCAAGAAGAATGTTTGCGTTAAAAGCTCCTTCTCATCTTATGTATCTTCTTCTTGGTAAATTAAACCTACACACTTGAAGAAAACAAACGAAACCTTTGCGTAAAATCGGCGGCAATAATATATATAGGACTCTACTAAACTAGGATATAATGCTTGTGGAATGGATGTTTACAGAATTTCTGGAAAATTAAGACCTGGAAAATTCCAAAAAATTATAAGTAGCTCAGAAAACGAGAAAAAGTAATCAGTTGTTTTTGCTCCTTCCTGACGCCGTCAGGTTTCGTGACAAAAACTGGTCTGCGATTTTCTGGAAAAAATTCTGGAAAATTTACATCTTTAGAATCTGGAAAAATTTCCTGCAAAACATCCATTATGACTCGATACAAGCATTTGACTCGAACAAACACACATGTATATCTTTTAATTAATTGTAATTCTCATGTTTACGTTTCTTTTGAAAACGTGTGTAATCCTCCCTACACTTATCCTTTATGTAAAATACCTTTATATGTAATTAAGACGAGGTTAAAGACAAAATAAAGCATTTTTACAAATTTAAACATGAGAATAAACCATCAATAAGAGATTCACGACACAAACAAACAAGATAATCCATCCACATAAGTTATAGACAAACCATGCCAAACCCAAATACACGTACGCCACAAATTGTTTAAAGTTCACCACACAGTCAAGATAACCTAAATTATTACATGCCCGAATTAAATTGTCTCAACTACCAAGCATACAAATCCATAAACCATCCATAAACAAATACATAAGTCACTGGGGAGGAGGTCCATAACGGTAGTCATAACCAGGGGGAGATGGCCTAAATACCCGTAAGGCGGGTAATCCTCCTCCCGCCCTGGGAATGGATCGATCTGCAGGTGCGGGTCGAGCTGATCACGCATGGACAGATGCTGCATCTGTCTGAGGGTATGATCGTAGGTCCAGCCAGCCCTCTGATCCTGTTGTGCCATCCAGGTGTCCATGTGGCCCATCCACGCTCCCTGGTAAGCCTGCCAATCTCCACTGGACATGTGTCGGTAGGCGTCGTCTGAGCTTCCTGCTCCATCCCCCTGCTGGTGTGCTGGCATCTGCGGCTCGTCATCATCATCACCACCAACCTGAGCATCGGGTTGAGCACGGAACCATGCATAGCCTCTACCGTAATCCATGATGACATCCATAGCTCTTAGGGAGTTAGCTTTGACTACCCTTGGTGCTGCCACCACATTGAGGTATGCGGGTACCTCTCCAGCTAAAATGCCAAAGGACTGGGCTAACCTGGTGATAAACATGCCTCCATACACCTTATCCTCAAACCTCATCCCACTAGCAGTCCTCAAGTAATGGGCCAACCAGAATGGGATGTTACAGTGCACACCCTCGGCCAACATGCAGTAGAGATAGAATAGATCTAGTAAAGTGACACGGTGACTCGTGCTCTGGCGCCCTGTGATGGAGAAAGTGAGGCAACGATGCACGAGCCTAATCCATGGATCCCGGATCAGAGATGCGAGAGTACTCCCAGTAATGTACTCCCCGTTATCTATTGTGTTCCAGAACTGAATAACCAACATGTCGTCCCTATGGGTAATCCCAGCTGCCAATCGAGCCCTAAAAACATCGCTCTCAACATTCCCAACATCATACAATCCCAATCTCCATCCAAACTCAAGTACCGACATAGCCCTCCATTCTCCACCTAACCTAAATCAGACCCCCATACACGGGCTCACGCATCCTAAATAGCCTTTCCCACTAGGGATCAGTGAACTTGTCCCTCCTAAAACTATTTGAGAACTCTCTAGCCAGATCATGTTCCTCAAGAAACCCCCAGTCCAAAACAGCCCCTAAATCAATGGTTTGATGAAGCAAATCATTGTAACGAGTTTGGCATCCTTCCTCAACAAATACTCCCCACTCAGCAATTGTGTCAGTTATGTTTTCGTGGGCACTAGAAGACTGCCCCCTAGTTCTCTTCATTCTTCTGCTCATCTGAAACAGAAAATCAAATAGATGGGGAACAACTGAGTAATATTCGTGATGCTAAGGACGACGTCAGACAGTTCCGACGGCGTCACAACGTAAAACCTGACGCCGTCGCCCCGACCAAAATTTGAATCAGACATTTGCGAGGGAAAAATCCAGGTTTTTAACAATAACCCTTGACCCAAACACCCTCGTTGCAGCAACAATGGGATATGGCTAGGTGGTTTTAGTTCCTAAGCCGTCAAGGCTTCTCGCAAGGTTATCCCCATATGATAATACTACCATTCGCCTAATCTTAAGCCTAGTTAACAAGATTCATGGGCGACATTTAGCATAAATTAACCAATTGGGGGTTTTTGGATGAAAAAGGGAAAATAAAAATTGAGCATGAAATCGAGGAATTGACTAGACAAAGATCAATGTATACTACTTACCTTGTGGAGATTGACGTGGCAAAATGATGAATTTGAGGTGGGGAAAACGTGGTGGTGTGGTGTGGTGTGGGGCGGATAAAAAATGTGTAGGGTAAAGAATGAAAGGGATGGTGATGTATTTATCCGTCTGATCTGGCTTAGTGACGGCGTCACGCTTTATATGTGATTGCGTCACGCCCAAATTTTTGCAAAAGAAAATGGTTTTGTTAATCCGACTGGATAAAAAATCTGGTTACTATTTTTGACAAAGATTTTGGTTTTTAATTTAAGATCAATTTTTTCAATCCACCAATAATCTCCACAACGGTAAGTAATGCATATGTCAAATTGTCTTTCAATTGTGATCCTAGAAACTCCGAAGTATTGGGGGTGAGGGTTCTTTGACCCTGGTTTAAAACCGAAAGAACTCTTCCTAACATTGGGGAAGTTGGGAAGTGACACGTGCACCATTCCAATAAATATGTTCCTAGGGAACAAGCGGGGAGCATTGAGACAGGAATTTAAACAATGTGATTCCTTGAGGGGGTTTGCCTTGCTTAATGAAATTGGAGAAGGTTTGGGAGTCATCCCAACGTGTTCCGGTATCGCATATACCTTCTCTATCTTTTTAGGTATATTGTTCTTTGTGATTTCTTCATGGATGTTCAGCATGACTTTGTTAGCTAGTCCCAAGAAAGTGTCGTGAGTCTTCCGCATTTGAGCTTCGAGGCGTTTTATTTCCTTTTCTTGCTTGTGGACAAATGTCAACATTATGTCCTCGAATTCATCTTGGCGGGACTTTCTTGGGAGCAAAAATTCCTTGACCGCGTTTACATGCTTATTAGCATGGGTAGTTACTTCCATTAACGCATTCACTTGCGCCTCCATACTCATAATTGCTTGTGCTTGGGAAGTTGGCCCATTCTCCTGGACTACTGGAATTTCCCAACCTTCCTCTTCATATTGATCTAGGTCCTCGATGACCTCCCAACATGCTTTATCATTGAGGTCACTTAGCCTTCCTCCGGCGGCATAGTCGATGGTTCGTTGGAGGGGGGGGGACTGACGTGATCATAGAAGAGTTGGACTTGGAGCCAAAGATCAATGCCGTGATGAGGGACTTTATGGAGTAAGTCCTTGAATCGAGTCCATGCTTCGTAGAGAGATTCACCTTTACGTTGTTGGAACATCAAGATATCATTCCTAAGCTTAGTGGTTCTCCTCGGTGGGAAAAATTGAGCAAGGAAGCGAGAGGTGAGATCATCCCAACTTTTGATGGAGCCAGCGAGAAGTCGCTCAAGCCAATTACTAGCTTGGTCCCGTAGAGAGAATTGGAAGAGACGCAGACGCGTGGTCTCCCGTGTAGTAGCATCGAGGTCGACGAAATTGACAACTTTAAGGAAATCCTTAAGATGCTGATTAGGATCTTTGGAACGAAGTCCATGGAATACACATCCGTTTTGCACCAACCGGATAGTGTCGGATCGTAGGGCCGTAGTTTGGGCTTGGTCGGGAAGCTCAATGGTGTTCCTATAGCCTAGGTGGCTTGGTCTCGAGTATTTACCAAGAGTACAGCCTCTTGGCGGGTCATTTGGTGGTAGGTTGATGAATGGTGGTTGGTTATCACCTTCCATGATGAAAAGTGATGGGGTTACTAACAAAGGTCACGAAGAAGGGGGATAGACTACGAGGAAGCTAAAAATTGGAAACATTTTACTTGATACGAATCAAGCAAAGAAACCTAAACGAGGTGGACTCCTAACTAGCTATTCTATGCTCCGGCAGCGGCGCCAAAAACTTGGTAACGCTACACGCGTCGTTCGGGGTCAAAGGAACTTCCTTTTCGTCGAGCAAGTTTTTCAACACCCTAGGCAGTGAACCTAATCGTTGTAGTGTAGTATTAGGGTTAGCCACGGGAATTGATATCGTTCTCTAGGGGAATAGGAATGCTAGTGAGAAGTTACTACGCTAAGGTTGGGGTTGAGGAAGATTATTTTTTGTCTTTTTATATTTTTAGGAAATTGAAAGGTACGAATTTCGGGGTATTGGATTTGGGGGTTGGTATTTCTACCGATTAGTTCTACTTATCTAATTATCTAAACTAAGGTGTATGTAGTCTATGTCTAATTATTGTGTGCTCGTATGATGATTTAAAGATGTGTTTACTTAGGTTTTATTACTCCTCAATTATCTCCTATTGATGGTTGAATTGTCACGTCCTTATTCTTAATCGCGTTGTGTGGCTAAGGTCGTAGGGTATGCGTTTATCCCTAACTCTTTGAAACTACCAAAGGTTATCGCCTACAAAATCTCTAGGATTTATAAACTTAACACTAAGGTACTCTTCGGATGGTTTAGCCTACAATGACTCTAGGTACTATAAGCTAAGGTTCAACAAAGATTAATCAAACATTAACTACATAACGGATGATCTATCGCAATACTAGATCATTAACAATTAAGATAAGAGACAACCAATCAATATTCAATAATTAAGTTTCATATCTCCTAACAAACACACAAGTAAATTAGCCGGACATGGGAAACATGCAAGCATACACACAATTAATTGAAGACATAATTGAATTAATGAAGTAAAACACTTATCTTGATGTAAGATAGGGTATGGAACCCTAAAATACTGTACAAGACAACCTTGGTTCGGTTTAGGTTTTTACCCCAAAAGACTACACACTGGAAACTAAAAAATTCGGATTCAATATATAAGATTACACATGCGACGGTGTCACCTTATAATTTGTGACGCCGTCGGGTCGCCGTCATTAGGGTTTTGTCTTGGCCACGTTAGTTTTGCGACGGCGTCACCTTATGCTTGTGACGCCGTCCCCTTCAGCTTCTGACGTCGTCTGGATCAAATCTAGGCCGTCTGAGTTGCGACGCCCTACTCTTTTAAAACCTGAAGCCGTCACTTGTAAATGAGCAATTTGGCTACTGAGCCTTCACAAAAGTGGTCCGACGGCGGTCGTAGATAGCACCTGACGCCGTCACCTTCAGTTCCAGCAGCCTGAGTGTCTCGATTCTTGACTTTGGCCATTTTCTTCGTATATTCGCGCCTTTTCGTCCAAATAAGTGTCATTCCAGCATTTTGCCTTCATGACACCCAAAAAGTGAAAAGGAACGATATTAAGTAATAACGGATACAAAAGTGATCAAATAAGGGCTTAAACGACCCCTCAAAAAGGTACATTTTAAAACCTTATCACAAATCCTAAACTCATTTGTGATAAAAAAAAATGCCTACCACACACACATCACACATCCGCCTACCATGTCTCTTTGCCTCTCTCGTTATGCAGTCAACACCAGATGAACACAACTTCTTAACACCAAAACATCTCAATAACTTTATTACTTCTTGAATCCGACCTTTAAACACGAATTAGACAACACAACACGAACTGAAGCAAACAATTAAACCCGTTAAATTATTTTGATGTGTCTTCATGGTCTTATAGAAGATCTCAGGTAGGTAATTGTTATAGTTTCGTTATAATCAAACTAAAAATAAGAATAAAACACAAGTTGTTTTATTCTTTATTAGTAATGGTTCGGATATTAAAGAAGTTTAACTTCACATAGATCTATGAGAATGATGGTTCAACAAAAAATCTTTAAAAGATTATAGAAACAATTAACCGAATCTGAGCTCTATTAGTATGTTGTTGCTTGAGTTTTAAGATCGATGATGATTTGATCTTTTCGTGATTAGATCTTTGAGTTCTATGGGCTTATACCATACGAGAAAGATAATCTGAGATCTTGTAGTTATTATGTTGTTTCGAGTCTAGTGAAGTTTGGAGAGGAGATATAGGTTCGATTTAGAGTTGATTGACATGGGTGTTGGAACGGTTGTGATATGGCATTGGTGATTTTTCATCTTTGTTTATATTCTTTTTCGATTTGAATTTCCTTTTCCGTTTTGAATATTATGACTGATGATGAGTTAATAACTGATGCGCGTATAACGCGTTCGGGGTCAAAGGAACTTCCTTTTCGTCAAGCAAGTTTTTTAACACCCTAGGCAGTGAACCTAATCGTTGTAGTGTAGTATTGGGTAAGCCTCGGGTATTGATATCGTTCTCTAGGGGAATAGGAATGCTAGTGAGAGATGTACTACGCTAAGGTTTGAGGTTGAGGAAGATTATTTTTTTATCTTTTTTATATTTTTTATAAAGCTAAGGGTAAAATCTCGGGGTTTGGATTTGGGTGTTTTGGTACTTCTACCGATTACTCTATTTATCTAATTATCTAAACTAAGGGATAGTCTATGTCTATTGATGTGTGCTCGTATGATGATTAAAAATGTGTGTACCTAGATACTATTACTCCCTAGTTATCTTTTATTGGTGGTTGAATTGTCACGTCCTTATTCTTAACGCGTTGTATTTTCTAAGGTCGTAGGGTACGCTTTTATCCCTAACTCTTTGAGAACACCTTAAGGTTATTGCCTACGAGATCTCTAGGATTCATAAACTAACACTAAGGTTATATTTGGATATTTAGCCTACAATTACGCTAGGTGGTTATAAACTAAGGTTCACAAAGATTACTCAAGCATTAAAAACACAACGATGGCCTAGTGCAATCCTAAGCCAATTACAATTAAGATAATAGACAACCAATCAATAATTAATAACTAGGTTTCATAGATCTAAGCAAACACACAAGAAATTTAGCCGAACATGTTAAACATGCAAGCATACGCACATACAATTGAAGACATAATGAAATCAATGAAGTAAATTACTTATCTTGATGTAAAATAGGGTATGAGAACCATAAGATACTATCCAAACAGGACCAAAATCGTTTTAGGTTTTTACTCCACAAGTCTACCTCCCAATATTCTGAAAATTCGATTTCTATATATAATTTTACAACTGCGACGGCGTCACCTTATAGCTGGGACGTCGTCAGATCGCCGTCATTAGGGTTTTGTCTTGGCCAAGTCATCATTGGGACGGCGTCACGTTGTGGTTGTGACGCCGTCAGTCTTCAGTGGTGACGTCGTCTGAATCTGGATCTAGGCCGTCTGAGGAGAAAATTCTACGTGACGCCCTTACTCTTCAAAGCCTGATGCCGTCAGGTGTAAAATAGCAAAATCGCTACTGAGTCATCACAAATTCCATTACACAAAGAGGGACGGTGTCGCCCTCTATTTGGGACGCCGTCAGGTGTAATTCCAGCTGCTTGAGTGTCTTGATCTTGACTTAGCCATTTTCTTCACATATTCACTCATTTTCGTCCAAAAATGCATCATTCCAGCATTTTGCTTCCAAGAGACCTAAAAAGTGACAATGAACGAAATTTAGCAGTAAAAGATATAAAATGGGCGATTAAGGGCTTAAATGACCCCTTAAAAGTGTACGTTTTAAATCCTTATCAAATATCCCTACACTTGGTATTTGATTGTCCTCAAGCAAATGTGCTTTTGGCCAATCAATTTATAAGTGAGGGGGCATAAAGCATTGGTTTAACATAATTCATAACAAGTAAAAGCACCGCAATAGTCATAACAAGCACATAAATTATATACTAGCACCTCACAAGTGGTGTTTGGATTCTCTCATCTCTCGGGTGTATATGAAATATAGCAATTGGAAATGGAAGATAAACACTCATTAACCGGTCATAGTACATAGATTACCATAGGCTTGAGACTAGATCAAACCTCCACCGCTTTGGTGTAAGCACCTAGGAACAACTATCTAAGAGGTCTTTTAAAGGGTTGTAACGTTAGGCTTACGGTTAGGGAAACAAAGGGTTTGGTTGGATAGGCGATTTAGTGATGGCAAGTCAAAAATCTTTAGGTTACAAGCATGAAAAGAATGGCGTTGCTAAGCCTAGACTTGACTCTCTAAACTCTAAATAACTTTGAAACAAGCATACATAAATATAAAGATAGATGTAGGATGGTAGCCCGTATGTTTTATTTATTTATTTTTATCACTCTTTTTTTTCTTTTTTTTTTTGATTTTTTTTCATACACTTTTACTCTACCATCATCTACGATAACATCAAAATATAAGGGATTTATAGGCACATCCCTACACTTGAGTTTTTATTACTCTAACACTAATTTGACCCAAATTGAAAAGATCAAAACACTTGGAGTACCCTATTACGTAAATAAAGGGAATTTGAATTTAACGTTCTTTCCCGTCACTCCATAAAATTTAACTTTACCCATGAGTCCCAATCATCCCAAAACTGTGTACAAAAGATATGACTCGACTTAGCAACCATGCAAGTAACTAGATAATTGAACTAAAGGTTTAGTATGATAACATTAATGCACTAAAAGTGAGTGCATACAAGGTAGGCTAAGGCGATTTGGGTGTACATTTGGGGGTGGATTGTAAACAATGCTCTTCATTGATATTCCGGAAAGCCGAAACATCACGAGAACCGCAAAAAGGATAGGCTCTGAGGGGTTAACTAGAGGTATCATGTACTAAAGATGTGTACATCGCAAGGGTGTGGGGGAATTACTCAATCGATGTGGAAGAAGAAATTATAATACTGGTATCAAACAAGGGTTATCCTAATGCCTCTTATCATTTAGTTATTCCTAATTACACAAGTGTAGTCTCACTACCGATCTCGGAATGCATCACAAAACAAGTTCTATAATCTATTATACTACCGGTACACTCTCGAAGCATTAAAGGTGAATGCTTTAATTCCTATAGATCTAGGGGCGAACCTCACATTTTTGGGGTGGAATTTGAGTGGTAAAAGGTTTTTTGTGCTAGTCATATAACTCCTATCCATGAGACGATTTATTAAGACTAAAGACCCACCCGTACAAGTCATGAAATTATTTAAATTTGGCGCTAAAATTTCCCTAACAAATATCTCTCATGGTTTATTACACAAATGAAATACGACAAGTCAAATGATCAAGGATAAGCATAGTTTCAAAGTTCCCGTTTTATTCTCCCTCCCTACACTTAAACTGAACATTGTCCCCAATGTTCCCTGAAAGTATCAAAGTTATGATAATAGAAGGTAATTAAAAGAGAAAGAAACTAGTACTCCCCTGATTAGCTCGGTAGGATCCGTGTGAAGTAGTGGTTAAATTCTTTCCAAGAAGAATGCATGCGTGAAAAGCTCCATCCAATCTTATGTTTCTTCTTCTTGATAAATAAAACCTGCATAATTTAAGAAAATAGACGAAACCTTCGCGTAAAATCGGCGGTAAAACTATATATAACTCTACTAAACTAGGATATAATGCTTGTGGAATGGATGTTTACAGATTTTCTAGAAAATTAAGACCTGAGAATTTCCAAAAGTTTATAAGTAGCACAAAAAACGAGAGAAAGTTAGATAAGCTGTTTCTACTTCTCCTGACGTCGTCAGGTTGTAATCCTGACGCCGTCAGGTTATCCTGACAGAAACTGGTCTGCTGCATTTTTCTAGAAAAATTACATCTTTAAATCTGGAAAAATTCCTGCAAAATATCCATTATGACTCGTTACAAGTATTTGACTCTAACAAACACACATATATATCTTTTTCAATAATCGTAGTTCTCATGTTCATGTTCTTTTAAAAACGTGTGTAATCCTCCCTACACTTATCCTTTTTGTAAAATACCTTTATATGCAATTAAGACGAGGTTAAAGACAAAATAAAGCATTTTCAAAAATTCAAACATGAGAACAAACAATAATGAAAAGATATATGATACACAAACAAGCAAACAATTAAGTATGGGTTGCCTCCCACGAAGCGCTTTTCTTTATTTATGAGTCTTGTAGCTAGACTCGAAGTTGTGCTTCTACGTGACTCCATTTCCGTCACCTTCTTCCTCATGACGGTCTCTATTGGGTTTTTCCATGTTATAGTAATGCCCTATTATGCATCTTTCTAAGAAGTCATCTTCTCCCCAATCGGTTCTATATTCCGGTCCTAGTTTCAAGCAATCCTTATAGAACCCAAAAATCTTATTCATCACATAATCTACTCCTTTCTCCTTATTCTCCTCATTCCTATAGTAGACCGATAACTTAAGTTCCTTTTCATCATTGGATAGTGATGAAAATTTCTCAATCTTAAATGGCATTTGGTAAGCTACGTCATCGGTCTCATCCTTGAATCTAACTATACGTAACGACGGATCATAAGTCATCCCGGTGTTTTCTATGAAAGGCTTTTCTAGAATTACGTGGGACAAGCTAGGATCTATGGCCGTACTAATATCCTCCACAATTATGAAATCCGTAGAGTACATGAAATTACCTACATAGACGAGCAATCCCTTAACTCTACCAAGAAAATTACAACTAACCCTAGGATCATCGGGGTCTTACCTATTTGGGATAGGTTTCTTCATCACCCAATTATAGTAGGTGCTAGTCATGATGTTTATTGGGGACTTACGATCAATGTAGGCTTTGCCACTAAAAGATGTCCTATGCAACATGGTTTGTTGAGATTCCAAGGGTTCCCAAATTTGATCCAAGGGCTTTTCCTAACATACATGTGATGAAGGTCGCGTACTAAGTGTGGGTGGCGAGAGAGTTCCTCTTCCGTAGGAAACCTATTCAAATATTCATCACTTACTTCATTGGTCGATTCTTCCTTAGGAGTTTCACTAACCTCAAGTATAGTCTCATGGTTTGTTTCGTCACTAGTCCTATTTGGCAATAGGGTGATGGTATTGACGAATTGAACGTGCTTGGCTAACTTACTTGGGTCCTTAATTTTCACAACGAAAGTTTTGGGAGAATGAGTCGAGATGGAATTAACCTTTTCGGTGATCTTCCTATCACTATTGGTCATGGCTTTTAAAAGGTTATCTATCTTCCTATCCATCTCGGCCTGCTGTTGGTTAAAGCGGTCCAAAAGCTTGGCTATTTGAGCTTCTTGGGATGTAACTAAGTGTTGCAACATCCCTTATATGTTTTGTTGGCTAGGGCCGTAGGACCATGGGGAATCATTAGAGGTGAATTCTTTGGTTTGTCCCCAATTGTATTCGGGTTTGCCCCTCATGCTTCTCGGGCATCATTGAAAGTCCTAGGTCCGAGTGTTGTAGGGAATCTTCCTCCCATCCCATTGGTATGCGAGGATGCGTAGTCAACGGAAGCTTGTTCGGGGAGTCTCGTGCAAGTATGAGTGTCATGGAGACCACTACATAGCCCACATAAGGAAGAGACTTTGTTCACTTGGCGTGAGGACTTAAGATTTCTGTAGGAGCTCATTAGGAATTTGACCTGATCTTCAAGCTCGAGCATCCTACAATCGGAAGTTTGTGAGTCAATGGGGGGCAAGGAGATTGCCTTGACGGTTTTGGGCAACTCACGGGAGTCATTCCAACTTTCGTTGTCAGAGAGGGAAAGGTCCTCTATTGTACCCCATGATTCTTCCGCGGTGAGATCACTAAGTTTTCCAACGGCCGCTTGGTCGATGGATTGCTTAGTTGAGAAGTTGACATGATCGTAAAAGATTTGGACTTGAAGCCAAAGATCGATGCCATGATGAGGGATTTTATGGAGCAAGTCCTTGAATCGAGTCCATGCCTCATAGAGAGATTTACCTTGACGTTGTTGGAACATCAAGATTTCATTCCTAAGTTTAGTAGTTCTCCCCGGTGGGAAAAATTGGGCAAGGAAAAGAGTGGTGAGATCATCCCAACATGAGATGGACCAGGAAGTCGCTCAAGCCAATTACTAGCTTGGTCCCGTAGAGAGAATTGGAAGAGACGCAAGCGCGTGGTCTTCAGAGTAGTAGCATCAAGGTCGATGGAATCGACTATTTTAAGGAAATTCTTGAGATGCTGATTAGGATCTTCGGAACGAATTCCATGGAATGCACATCCGTTTTGCACTAACCGGATGGTGTTGGATCGCAGGGCCGTATATTGAGCTAGATTGAGGAGCTCAATAGTGTTCCTATAGCCTTGGTGGCTTGGTCTAGAGTATTCACCAAGAGTACGACCTCTTAGCGGGTGGGTCACTGATTGGTGGATTGATGAGTAGTGGCGGGTTATCACCTTCCATAATGAAAAGTGATGGGATTACTAACAAAGGTCACGAAGAAGGGGGATAGACTACAAGGAAGCTAAAAAATAGAAAAAATCTTACTTGATAGGAATCAAGCAAGGAAACCTAAACGAGATGGAAATCTAACTAGTTATTCTATTCCCTGGTAGCGACGCCAAAAACTTGATGCGCGTATAACACGTTCGGGGTCAAAGGAACTTCCTTTTCGTCGAGTAAGTTTTTCAACACCCTAGGCAGTGAACCTGATCGTTGCAGTGTAGTATTGGATAAGCCTCGGGTATTGATATCATTCTCTATGGGAATAGGAATGCTAGTGAGAGATGTACTACGCTAAGGTTTGAGGTTGAGGAAGATTATTTTTTTATCTTTTCTATATTTTTTATAAAGCCAAGGGTCAAATCTCGGGGTTTGGATTTGGGTGTTTTGGTACTTCTACCGATTACTCTACTTATCTAATTATCTAAACTAAGGGATAGTCTATGTCAATTGATGTGTGCTCGTATGATGATTAAAAATGTGTTTACCTAGATACTATTACTCCCTAGTTATCTTTTATTGGTGGTTGAATTGTCACGTCCTTATTCTTAACGCGTTATATTTTCTAAGGTCGTAGGGTATGCTTTTATCCCTAAATCTTTGAGAACACCTTAAGGTTATTGCCTACGAGATCTCTAGGATTCATAAACTAACACTAAGGTTATCTTTGGATATTTAGCCTACAATTACGCTAGGTGGTTATAAACTAAGGTTCACAAAGATTACTCAAGCATTAAAAACACAACGATGGCCTAGTGCAATCCTAACCCAATTACAATTAAGATAAGAGACAACCAATCAATAATTAATAACTAGGTTTCATAGATCTACGCAAACACACAATAAATTTAGCCGGACATGTTAAACATGCAAGCATACGCACATACAATTGAAGACATAATGAAATCAATGAAGTAAATTACTTATCTTGATGTAAAATAGGGTATGAGAACCCTAAGATACTGTCCAAACCGGACAAAAATTTTTTTAGGTTTTTACTCCACAACTCTACCTCCTAAAATTCTGAAAATTCGATTTCTATATATAATTTTACAACTGCGACGACGTCACCTTATAGCTGGGACGCCGTCATTAGGGTTTCGTCTTGGCCAAGTCATCATTGGGACGGCATCACGTTGTGGTTGTGACGCCGTCAGTCTTCTGTAGTGACGTCTTCTGAATCTGGATCTAGGTTGTCTGAGGAGAAAATTCTACGTGACTCCCTTACTCTTCAAAGCCTGACGCCGTCAGGTGTAAAATAGCAAAATCGCTACTGAGTCGTCATAAATTCCATTACACAAAGAGGGACGGCATCACCCTCTATTTGGGACGCCTTCAGGTGTAATTCCAGCAGCTTGAGTGTCTTGATCTTGACTTAGGCATTTTCTTCACATATTCACTTCTGTTCGTCCAAAAAGGCATCATTCCAGCATTTTGCTTCCAAGAGACCTAAAAAGTGAAAAGGAACGAAATTAAGCAGTAACAGATATAAAAGTGGGTGATTAAGGGCTTAAATGACCCCTTAAAAGTGTACGTTTTAAATCCTTATCAATAACTGAAGTCAACTTCGAGTCGGTATTTTTTGTTTGGTCAAAACCTTCTTCATCTAGTTCTTTTTATTTTGCTCCAAATTCGATAAGAGGAATAAAGAAAATTCGACATGCAAAATTCGATATGCAAATTCGATAAGAAATTTTGATATGCAAATTCGATAAGTAATTTCGATACGCAAATTCGATATCAAGTTCGATAAGCCTTATCGAATTTCTTTCCAAGAAATTCGTTACCAATTTTGATGAAAAAGGGTTTTATCTGTGATAACCCGAACTTTCAGGTCATTTCTCGACACAATTCATGCCTTACAATTTCAACAGTTATTGTAAACTTGGTTTACTTGTTCCAAATTCGCGTAACCTTTATGGTTTAGCGGCGAATTCATGATCATAACATCACGTACATTTCATATGGACTAGGATTAGTCTACATTTCATTCACATCATTTGCATCATATTAGTTCATTCACGACATTTCATTTCACATTTAACGCGTAATTTTTATATTAAATAAACGTTATCGCGTGAGTTATTATTTTAAATATTTAATCCGTTACTTTCAAAAATGATCCCGACACATTTTTATACTTACATTTAGTTTATAAAAAAACTATATTTCGAGTTTTCCTAGTGTTTTAAATTTATTTGGTATATTAATCGTTAAAGTTAAATTATTACGACGTTTTTCTTAAAAATTATACGATAATTTTTATATCACTCAAATTTTACAAGGAATGTATTTTTACAATTTTTATTATCTCATTACATTCTATTTTAATCTATTAAAAACTTACTTGTACCAAAAAGTTACAATTATCTACACTATTACTTACATTTTCTTACAAATTACATAAATTTTACACAATTATATACATGTAAAAAGAAAAAAAAAAATAATAAATATCTGGTGGTCATTTATTGATGCATGGTTCATTAATTATATGTTTCACACTTACTTATAAGTCTAACTTAACTCATTCTACTCATTCACTTCAATAATTTTACCAAGTGTTAAAAAGGTTTTCTCTCTTCTTTTGGGTTCTCCATAACCGGTTCTACCTCAAAGGTTTCAAGGGATCAAAATTTTTACTAGCTCAAGTGTTAATATCAATCTAGTTTATACTCTTTATAAGGTTTTGAAATAAAAACCAAGAGTGTTTAGGTTTAACCTTGTTACTTGCACCTCATCATATTCACTAGTAAGCATGTTTCTTTCATTTTTCATGTTTCCTTTTCATTTCATATGTATCTTTTCATTTTTGGTACAAACATGCAAGACATATGTGATTTATACCATTTTTACTTGATTTTTGGAGTTTTATATATATATGGTCATCCTATAATTATCCCCTTGGTATTCTTTGGTCTTGATGATGATTAGGAACCCATGACACCTTAAGAAGGTGTATGGTAGGATTAGATTAGCTTTGGAGTTGATTTGAAGGGATTAGAATAGGTTTTGTCCGAGAAAAACTATTTTTGATAACTATAAATTATGTTCTGTCTTTGTTTTGGTTTTCTGGAAAATCCGACAGTAGGCACGACCTTTTGGCCTTGATATTTAGAAAATATACTTTAAAAAGAATCCGTGGCCGCTTGAACGGAATAAAACGGAGTTATAACGAAAAAGTTATGGATTTTACAAGTTTGACGACGAAATATATAATTTTCAGAAATTTCAGCTTGCTGTTTTTATTTTGTCCGGGTCAAAAATGAGCCTTAAGCTTCACAATTTATTTCGACATATCAAAAATATATTAGTTTACTTCGATACGAAGCTAAGGACGTATTAAACGTAGAAAACGGATTTGAAACGACAAAGATATGCACGTTTTCATAAAAATTGCCGTAACTATTATTTTCTGAAAATCTATATTATTTTTACGATACAAGTGTTACGGTAGCTGTAACGACCATGTTGAGGGCTGTTTTTAACCATGATGTGAAACTTTTTGAAATGAATTGTCTTCTAGTAAAATTAAGATCACCGGGCATATTTTTCAAAACGACAAGCCGTTTGTATAGCGGAGTTGTAATAAATTATTTATGGATGTCTAAACTTGGCCGAAACTCACTTTTTGCACAACAATTAGACAAAATCACCATCTTTAACCCCTATTATCTTTATGTTCGAGACCTTTATGACGAAAACTCCTGAACTGAAACTTCTAGATTTCGATACAAACTTTCCAAAACCGTCGAGTTCGTTCTCTAACGTTCGACGTACACCATTTTACGACTAGTTTTTCGAAGCCATTTTTGTTACTTTTATAAAAAAATTCCGACGACATTGTTTTACGACGAAAAGTGAAAATTTCACCATAAATCATTATAAAACCATTGTAGGATGACATTTTGACGTAAATACTTGTAAAGTGATTTTTGAATGGTCAAGACGTCAAAAGAGTATTTTCGACGATAAGTAATATTTTTCAAAACTCGCAAATGGTATAAATAACATACGAAATGCATGCATAACATTACATTGCAACTCATTACATATCATATCATTCGTAATAGGTCCAGATTGAAACATCACACTATACCTCAGTGTACTCACTCTTGTCATCATACCAGTTTATCAAGTGAGTTCATAGCCCCACTTTTACTCTTTTAACTGTTTTACAAATCCTTGGGGGAGATACATGCTACATTTTTAATCGAACACAAATGCTTTGAACTGTATGCTATATCCGAATGTTTTATTGTCACTAAGTATTTGCCATGTTCGAAGTCCCTACATCATGAACCATTAGTCACTTGCGAGTGAGCGCGAATATTGTGAATAGGCCTATTGGAATTAACACTCCCGCTCCTATTGACCTATTTAGGGGAAATCGAGCGCACTATATTTGAATCATTAAGGTAAATTGGCAAATTACCTATTAGGGCGGCGATGAAACGATGATTACCAATTTTTATTGGTGCGATGTTTACGCTTTGGTGTCATGAACTTAGTGAAATAAATACGATTTTGTTTTTAACGATGAGTGTGAAACCATTTAACTCACACTACGATTATTGTGTTCAAACGAATTACTTAAACCTATGGATTTCACTAAACCTTTGTGTTGACCTTTTTAGCATGTTTATTCTCAGGTATCTAAGGCATTATCATCATGGCATGGTTAAGGAACCACCTTTTGAGTCGCGGCGTCGACTTACATCATTGTACATTATGGCACTTTCTTTTAAAACCATCGTTTGGACTTGTAATATATTTATATTTCAGCAAACTTTGTAAACTTTTGGGACCTATGTTGTAACTCTGATTATTTTATTAAATCAAACGATGTATTTTCCAAACGACACTTTAGGTCGTTCAATATAACTGTGATTGTGATGCTATGACAGTCAATCCCCAGGAATTCCATTCCGCTGCAAAACAGGTAATTTGGGGGTGTGACAGATTGGCATCAGAGCTTCGGTTATAGAGAACTAGGTTGCATCATTGACCCTAGACTATAACTACATCATCATAGCATCTCATCATTTCATCATACGTGCATGTTCACTTTGCGTGCGATTTATACGTACATTTTTCGAGTTATTCACTTTCATTTCACATCGATTGTCACATGGATGCCTTTAAATTCCCATCCCATTATCATTTCCTCATACTCTAATGTGGAGAATTCCTTGACATTCCCTATCATAATTTTTACATCCATTGACTCATCACCGATAACATCGAATACTGAGGTAAACCTTTAAGTACGGGAAAGTCACTCTCACTCCTTTGTTTCATCACTAACATGTCGAGTTACACGCTATTCACTCTAAGTCACTAAACCATCATACATTTGAAGCACTTACGACATCTCATAACCCATTTCTTAGGAAACCGTTGACTATTTTGAAAGATAACCTCAAACTTATCATTTCTTATCACCTCTCTTTAGAGCGCATATTTTTAACATGGGATTTTGCTACGTCTCACATTTCCTCTTGTTTTGAAGAAGATATGGCACCGAAGAAAGCTACAGTTGAAATGACCCAAGCGGCTATTCAAAAGTTGGTGAATGATAGCATAGCCGATGCTTTAAGAGTTGAAAGGGAAACAGTGGCTGCTGCTGCTGCTGAGGCCGCGGCTGCTGCTGAAGCCGCTAGGCTAGCTGCTGCTACTGGAAATGCCGGAGGATCCGGAGTTAAGAAATGTTCGTACAAGGATTTCAAAAGTGGCGAACCCACCAAGTTTAGAGGGACTGAAGGAGCTACAGCAATGGTGCGATGGTTTGAAAAGTTGGAATCCGTGTTTTTGCTTTGTAACTGTCCGGATGATAGTAAGGTCAAGTTTGCTACGAGCACATTACTCGATGGAGCTTTGTCTTGGTGGAATTCATATGCTCAACCGATTGGGATGGAGAATGCTTTCAAGCTTACTTGGGAGCAATTTAAGGGTTTGGTGACTAAGAAGTTTTGTCCTCGTACGGAAGTCAAAAAGTTGGAGACGGAGTTCTATGAATTAGTAACTATTGGGTACGATATTGACACTTACATTCGGAGATTCCAAGAATTGGCCGCGTTATGCCCGTCCATGGTTTCTGATAATGAGAAGTTGCTAGAGGCTTTCATTGGGGGACTTCCCGAGGTGATTCAAGGAGATGTGACTTCGTTTGATCCACAAACAATCGAGGAAGCTATTAGGGTGACTCAAAAGCTCATGGCCCAGGTAGTGAAGAGAGGTAAGTACACCAACACCAACCAAAACAACAACAACCCCAACAACCGCACCAACTACCACAATAACCGAAACAACAACAACAACGACGATAACCAAATCAACAACAACAAAAGAAAATGGGAAAACGACCAAGGAGGTTATAACAACAACAACCAAAACCGCAACACTAACCATCAACAACAACAAAATAGAAGGCAAGAAGCGGGAATGGTTTATGTCGCTGCACCAATGAGAGGTAGAGGGTATGCTGGAACACACCCACTATGTAATCGATGTAATTTTCATCACTCGGGTCCTTGCCCTGCCAAGTGCCACAAATGCCAAACACCGGGACATCTAGCCAGGGATTGTAAAGATAAAGCCGTAGTCACATGCTTCGGATGTGGGGAGCAAGGACACTATAGAAATCAATGTCCTCAAAACCAAGGTCAACCAGTTGAAGATGCTCATGGGAATGCATAAATGTTAGGAGGAGGAGAAGCTCGTCATGGTCCCAACAACGCGGAAGACTGAAGAAGTTTGGAAGCTAACAGTCTTAATTTTCCTTATGTACTATGTCGTACTAAGTTTATGTTTTCCATCGTATCCGAATCTTTATAACCTAAGATGTACTACTTTTGCTAAACCACCTGTTGTAAAATATTCTCATCTATCGTACTTTATTTTCTTTCCGATTTGTTATTACTTATGAGAATTTTACTTCTTTTTACTTTATCGACCATTTTAACGACACGGTTTAAATCCTTGTAAGCATCGAGAGTTATAACAACTGAACCGAACGTCACATCATCGTTCCTTAATTATACATAGCCTAGCTAACTATGTCTAATTCTGGAGGGGTCATGTTATGTTGGGAGCAGTTAATTATAAATCTTAGTGCAAGCAAAATCTTCACATATTTCAAAGTCAAAGTGTTACTTATGAGAGATTCATCCAATATTTTCTATACTATGATGTTTTGTACGCTCTCAATCATCGATAACCGTAACGACACTTCTCCATACCTTCTTTCCTCGTTATTCATCATGGACTCAAAAATTCGATAGACTAACACGAACTGAATTCAGGGACTGAATTCCTTTTTGGATGGGCGAATGTGACAACCCGAACTTTCAGGTCATTTCTCGACACAATTCATGCCTTACAATTTCAACAGTTATTGTAAACTTGGTTTACTTGTTCCAAATTCGCGTAACCTTTATGGTTTAACGGCGAATTCATGATCATAACATCACGTACATTTCATATGGACTAGGATTAGTCTACATTTCATTCACATCATTTGCATCATATTAGTTCATTCACGACATTTCATTTCACATTTAACGCGTAATTTTTATATTAAATAAACGTTATCGCGTGAGTTATTATTTTAAATATTTAATCCGTTACTTTCAAAAATGATCCCGACACATTTTTATACTTACATTTAGTTTATAAAAAAACTATATTTCGAGTTTTCCTAGTGTTTTAAATTTATTTGGTATATTAATCGTTAAAGTTAAATTATTACGACGTTTTTCTTAAAAACTATACGATAATTTTTATATCACTCAAATTTTATAAGGAATGTATTTTTACAATTTTTATTATCTCATTACATTCTATTTTAATCTATTAAAAACTTACTTGTACCAAAAAGTTACAATTATCTACACTATTACTTACATTTTCTTACAAATTACATAAATTTTACACAATTATATACATGTAAAAAGAAAAAAAAATAAATAAATAAATAAATATCTACATCCCTCCCCCCTTGGCCGACCAAGGGGGAGGGTGGTCATTTATTGATGCATGGTTCATTAATTATATGTTTCACACTTACTTATAAGTCTAACTTAACTCATTCTACTCATTCACTTCAATAATTTTACCAAGTGTTAAAAAGGTTTTCTCTCTTCTTTTGGGTTCTCCATAACCGGTTCTACCTCAAAGGTTTCAAGGGATCAAAATTTTTACTAGCTCAAGTGTTAATATCAATCTAGTTTATACTCTTTATAAGGTTTTGAAATAAAAACCAAGAGTGTTTAGGTTTAACCTTGTTACTTGCACCTCATCATATTCACTAGTAAGCATGTTTCTTTCATTTTTCATGTTTCCTTTTCATTTCATATGTATCTTTTCATTTTTGGTACAAACATGCAAGACATATGTGATTTATACCATTTTTACTTGATTTTTGGAGTTTTATATATATATGGTCATCCTATAATTATCCCCTTGGTATTCTTTGGTCTTGATGATGATTAGGAACCCATGACACCTTAAGAAGGTGTATGGTAGGATTAGATTAGCTTTGGAGTTGATTTGAAGGGATTAGAATAGGTTTTGTCCGAGAAAAACTATTTTTGATAACTATAAATTATGTTCTGTCTTTGTTTTGGTTTTCTGGAAAATCCGACAGTAGGCACGACCTTTTGGCCTTGATATTTAGAAAATATACTTTAAAACGAATCCGTGGCCGCTTGAACGGAATAAAACGGAGTTATAACGAAAAAGTTATGGATTTTACAAGTTTGACGACGAAATATATAATTTTCAGAAATTTCAGCTTGCTGTTTTTATTTTGTCCGGGTCAAAAATGAGCCTTAAGCTTCACAAATTATTTCGACATATCAAAAATATATTAGTTTACTTCGATACGAAGCTAAGGACGTATTAAACGTAGAAAACGGATTTGAAACGACAAAGATATGCACGTTTTCATAAAAATTGCCGTAACTATTATTTTCTGAAAATCTATATTATTTTTACGATACAAGTGTTACGGTAGCTGTAACGACCATGTTGAGGGCTGTTTTTAACCATGATGTGAAACTTTTTGAAACGAATTGTCTTCTAGTAAAATTAAGATCACCGGGCATATTTTTCAAAACGACAAGCCGTTTGTATAGCGGAGTTGTAATAAATTATTTATGGATGTCTAAACTTGGCCGAAACTCACTTTTTGCACAACAATTAGACAAAATCACCATCTTTAACCCCTATTATCTTTATGTTCGAGACCTTTATGACGAAAACTCCTGAACTGAAACTTCTAGATTTCGATACAAACTTTCCAAAACCGTCGAGTTCGTTCTCTAACGTTCGACGTACACCATTTTACGACTAGTTTTTCGAAGCCATTTTTGTTACTTTTATAAAAAAATTCCGACGACATTGTTTTACGACGAAAAGTGAAAATTTCACCATAAATCATTATAAAACAATTGTAGGATGACATTTTGACGTAAATACTTGTAAAGTGATTTTTGAATGGTCAAGACGTCAAAAGAGTATTTTCGACGATAAGTAATATTTTTCAAAACTCGCAAATGGTATAAATAACATACGAAATGCATGCATAACATTACATTGCAACTCATTACATATCATATCATTCGTAATAGGTCCAGATTGAAACATCACACTATACCTCAGTGTACTCACTCTTGTCATCATACCAGTTTATCAAGTGAGTTCATAGCCCCACTTTTACTCTTTTAACTGTTTTACAAATCCTTGGGGGAGATACATGCTACATTTTTAATCGAACACAAATGCTTTGAACTGTATGCTATATCCGAATGTTTTATTGTCACTAAGTATTTGCCATGTTCGAAGTCCCTACATCATGAACCATTAGTCACTTGCGAGTGAGCGCGAATATTGTGAATAGGCCTATTGGAATTAACACTCCCGCTCCTATTGACCTATTTAGGGGAAATCGAGCGCACTATATTTGAATCATTAAGGTAAATTGGCAAATTA
Organism: Chrysanthemum seticuspe; assembly: GCA_019973895.1. Taxonomy (NCBI): domain Eukaryota; kingdom Viridiplantae; phylum Streptophyta; class Magnoliopsida; order Asterales; family Asteraceae; genus Chrysanthemum; species Chrysanthemum seticuspe. Next base: position 283,593,243 of record BPTQ01000008.1, on the reverse strand, counting down.
CCTATTAGGGCGGCGATGAAACGATGATTACCAATTTTTATTGGTGCGATGTTTACGCTTTGGTGTCATGAACTTAGTGAAATAAATACGATTTTGTTTTTAACGATGAGTGTGAAACCATTTAACTCACACTACGATTATTATGTTCAAACGAATTACTTAAACCTATGGATTTCACTCAACCTTTGTGTTGACCTTTTTAGCATGTTTATTCTCAGGTATCTAAGGCATTATCATCATGGCATGGTTAAGGAACCACCTTTTGAGTCGCGGCGTCGACTTACATCATTGTACATTATGGCACTTTCTTTTAAAACCATCGTTTGGACTTGTAATATATTTATATTTCCGCAAACTTTGTAAACTTTTGGGACCTATGTTGTAACTCTGATTATTTTATTAAATCAAACGATGTATTTTCCAAACGACACTTTAGGTCGTTCAATATAACTGTGATTGTGATGCTATGACAGTCAATCCCCAGGAATTCCATTCCGCTGCAAAACAGGTAATTTGGGGGTGTGACATTATCGAACTTTACTTTCCAAGTAAGTTCGATAAAAAGTGGTTGCAGTGAACTTCGATGAAACCCTCGTAGTTGTACTTTTCCAACCCATTTTTTCAGACCACCTTTTTGACCACGTTTTTCACCACACATTTACCACAGGTTGGTACAAAACTGTCTTAAAACGTTATTATACAAACTGTAAATCGTGACCATAAGACCACAAGAACAGATTTGTAAATATTGGACATGAAAGGCTCAGACTTTATATGTTTTGACCACTTTAGATACTCAAAAAAACTTGTGTAAAAAACTATTTAGAAAACTGTTACCCAAAAGATAAGAAAAAGAATTTCAGGTCCACAAAAAATGGGGTAAAACAGCCTCTAAAACAAGTATACGAACCACAATAAATCAACCAAATAACGCAACCTGGCTCCTTATACCAATTTTAGGATCAGAAATATGTAATATTTATGTGGTTTGGGAGGTCGAGGTTGATCAAACATGATGATATGATTCATTGTTCTAGTGAGAGAAAGTAGAGAGAGGGTGGAGAAAAACACTAAGTTTATTAGCTTAAAAGATGAAAGGTTTACAAAATGATTTCCCACACCCCTCATGGAGAGTCATGAGGGGTATTTATAGGCTCATTACAATATAAATATCCTACTTGTACAATAGTAGTCCCTACGGGCACAACTACCTACGTATCTAGTCCATTTCACGTGTAAGACGTTATCTTTAAAAAAAAGCGTGGCTAACAATATAAAACAAAATAAAGTTTCTAGTAAGGCACTAGAAGCTAAAGAGTACAATTACTATCTAGAAAAAAAAAAAAAAAAAAAAAAACAACACTTTCTAGACTCCACCCAAGACTTTAACTGTGAGGGCTACAAAAAGGATGAAAAACTCTTGCCAATTATAGATAACTGAGACAAGAGAACAATCCCCACCCACGGAGGCCGAGCCACCGATTTTCAATACGGGTATTTTTGATTTAAACCCAAACAAGCCTCGGGGAAGCAAAACAACAATAAAAAAAAGAACCAAAAATTCAACAGATGCTCGAAATTCCCAGCAGAGAAAGACAAGAGACATCATCACTCAATTGGTATTCGCGGGCAGCAAAGGAGGTTTTAACCAATCTGACCAGCTGCAAGACATGTTCCTTCTATGATATAACCAAGAATATGAAGGAGAGCGTATGTTGTCAAAGATGTCACTTTTTCTCAATGAATTCGGACTAAAAATGACACTGTTGCGATATCTCCAAGTCCACCAAAGAGAAGATGCAACAACAAAAGATAAGCGATGAGTCTTCTCTTTGGAAACGTGCCACGAACCAAACCAAGGTTTCCAATGATAAAAAACGTAAAAGGATGAAAAGGAATATCACACCAATTACGGACAAGCCTCCAAATCTCCTTGACAATATCACAATCAAAGAAAATGTGAGAGGCAGATTCCATATTACCATTACAAGAAGGGAACGAGATCGAAGGAATGTCTATGCCACAAGCCGAGAGCTTCAGATGATGAGGTAATCGATCCAAAGCCAATCTCCGAATAAAAAGATTAACTTTACGCGGGAGAGTTTTATCCCAAGAAGTATAATGCACCAAGGAAGGAAGAAGCTTAGAGTCAATGATACGACGAGTTTCCCCAAATGAGAAGATGCCATCGTTAGCCATCGATCAAACACAAGACTCTCCATTAGTTTCAACATGACTAATTTCCAGAAGCATGTCTCTCAAGTATGCCATACTACAAACTCCAATATCATCCCTAGACTAATTCCAATTCTAATGACCGTCAACAATGCGGTCAATAATCAAACAATCTTTATCTTGATCCAAACGATATAACCGGCTATAGCAAATATACAACGGAGAATCACCAACCCAGATGTCTTTCCAAAACGAATACGTGTGCCACAGCCTACACGGAAACGAAAAGAGTTAAATGGGATGCTGTCTTTCGAATGAAGAAAGTTGGAAGAGCCAACTATTCTAGCCCAAGTTCTGTTAAACTTGCAACCCTCGTTATCTAAACCACCCTCTTGACCATGCAATGACTTGATCACTTTAACCCAAAGAGCATTCGGGAAAGAAACTAACCTCCAACGCCATTTTTGAAGAAAAGCAAGGGTGAAGGCCTTTAAACTACCAATGTTTAAACCACCTTTATCATAACAAGAGAGGGCATTAGCCCATTTAATCCAAGCTAGATATTTGTTGTCTTAAGAACCACCCAAAAAAATGTAGCATGATATCTTTCTAATAATTTCAAAATACGTTCAGGAGCTTTAAAGATCGAAAGGTAGTAAATACCAAGGCTATCAAGAACTGCTTTGATGAGAGTGAGACGTCCCCCAGTAGATAAAAGATTCGATTTTTAGGATGAAAGCCTCGATTAAAATCGATCGACCAAAGTATGCCAACTTGATATGAGGTTCATATTGGACCTGATCGGAAGCCCAAGGTATGTGATAGGAAAAGAACCCGAGGCACGACCTGGAATACTATCCATATCAGAAACTTCATTGTTAATGACTCAAATACCATATATGTTGGATTTTTTATGTTAATTTTAAGGCCCGAAGCTAAGTAGAAAACTTTAGGAACACGAATGATGTTATCTAAATCACCAGAATTCTAGTCGGTGGTAATAATCACATTGTCAGCATAAAACAAGTGGGATATTGTGATATTAGAAGAACCTAGCTTTATCTCGCTAATTAAACCAGAACTGACAGCATTTAGAAATAGCACAATGAAGATATTCCATGATGAGGATAAATAAAACAGGCGAGAGCGGGTCTCCCTGCCTTAAGCCTCGTTTAATGGAGAATTCTGAAGTAGGACTATCATTAATTTAAATAGAGGCTCTGGAAGAATGAAGACAAGCTCTAATCCAAGATCGTCATTTGGATCCGAAACCAAGGCTAAGAAGAACAAAATCCAAGTATTTCCAATTGACCGAATCAAATGGTTTTTCAAAATCCAATTTTGAAGATATGCATTTTTTTTCTTCTTTTTCTATACCAATCAATGATTTCACTAAGAATAACGCCGGCAATCAAGAATTTGCCGACCCGATATAAAATTTGATTACTCAATACTAACAATCTTATCCGTCACTTTAGAAAGCCAGTTAGCAATAATTTTAGCAATGATCTTGTAGTGAATACGAATCAGCAAAATGGGACGAAAATCTTTAATATATATAGGATTAGTAACCTTTGGGATAAGCATGAAAAATGAAGAATTAGCACCTTGTGGCACCGAGCCTGAGACAAAAAATGAGGTAACGAACCCAAAAAATTAAGTCTTAATAATATCCCAATATTTCTTTATAAACGCGAAAGAGAAATCGTCGAGACCAGGGCTTTGTTACTACCACAATCCCACACAGCCTTCTTAATTTCCTCCAACGTAACATTTGTCTCCATGTAGTCGCGATCTAAGAAGCAAAGACCTGTATAATGAACCAAAGGAGAAAATATCACCTTAGAATCATGAGCTTGGAATTTATCTTTGAAGAAATTAAGGAAAGCATCCTTAATAAGAGTCGGATCCAAAATCCAAACACCATATTTCAAAATACCAGTAATCGCTTGAGATCTCCTATTTTGATTTATCATCCCATGAAAGAATTTGGAGTTCTCATCACCTTCAATCCCACTTGATATAAGCCTTTTGAATTAAATCATGGGCTTCTAGATTGTCAAGCTGATCAATAACTTGGAAGAGCTTAATGTGTTTGTCACAATCAATATGGCTCGTTGTTCCATCATCAATCCTTTTTTCGATAGTCTTAAGATCATTCAAAGCTTCTTTTTTTTGGAAAACTAGAAGGGGGTTGAATAGTTTTGCCGATTAAAACTTTGTTTTAAAGTATTTAGATTGACTTATGTCAATCCATTTAGATCGTGTGTTGGATATTGATAGATAGACATATACATAAATAATGTAAAGATATAAAGAGTAAAGGAACACAAAACCACGACACGAGTATTTATAGTGGTTCAGCTACAAGGACTCCTTCCTTGCCCTAATCCACTCCGTGATTACCCAACTCGAGAGTTTCTAAGCACTACACAACATAAGCTTCTTAATATGGCAGAGAAGCCTTCAAAACGTTGCCTACACTTTATCCGGTACAAGGCTAGACACTGAGTTCTTTCACGAGGTTGAACAAAACCTATCACAATGTCGCCTACACTTTATCCGATACAAGGCTAGATACCGAGTTCCATTACAAAGGAGGAACTACTACCCAACACTATAACCCAAAGGAGACAAACTCCTTTTTACAACATTTTAAAGGCTATCAATATCCTTTTACTCAAACTTTACAAATATACATTGACGCCCCATATCTTATGTACACCTTCGGCAATATACAGCAATGCCTTCAACATGACACACTAATGGAGGGAAAGAAGAACTATCAACAAGATACACATCAGTGGTCTTGATGATTACGAAGCTTAGCAACTCATGACCTTGAGCTTGCACGTCTTCAAGAGGTTGTGATCTCTCCTTTAAGAGGAACCTATAGAATCACACAAAGAGAAAACTATATAGAATGATCCTTTGGATCTGAGGTTAGAGAGGTTAGAACATAGAGAGAAGATATGTCTAAAAGGGGTAGTGAGCAAGAGAGAAATGGCTTACTATTTATAAGCAAACTGCCTATAGTTCCCACGGATCCGGTAGATCCCTTACCCAAGGGATCCAGCCAGTACAATCTAAGGGATCAAGTAGCTGGGTCAGGCTAGTCTGGATTTTGGGTTGCAAACCGGGTTATGGGTTATGGGTTATGGACCATGGGTCATGGATTTTGGATCATGAATACCCAACAAGATACATTGTACCTAGTCAATGGGTCATGGGTCTTGGGTCATGGGTCATGGACTTTGGGTCATGGATCATGGATAATATCCAACATGATTTCATGCATGATGTCATGCAATGGATCATGGGTTTTGGATCATGCTCCATGGGTATGGGTTATGGACTTTGGTTTTTACCCATCATTTACCCAGTACAAGTTATATTAAGTACCTATAAATTTTTATAAAATATAAGTAAACAAAATTACTCTGTAAGTGTTTTATGAAAATGGTTTTGGTTTTATATAACTTATTCAACTAAACATGTTTTGATGATTCTATATGTTTAGTAAAAGTGTGTTAGTAAACTATTGGCTCAATGCTTTTATGTATTTTATTTATTTCATTAAAATGATTTGACATTTTTATTGACAAAATATTAGAAGACCGTAAAATATAAATTGTAGGATCGAAAATACTATATGGTTTATGTAGGATTCGGTAGGTCGGGGATTATGGAAGAGCAAGTTAGCCATGGTTAGAGAGAGATAGAGTAGAGAGGGGAAGTTTCTAGTGAGAGAAAAACACTTTGTGTGTGTATGTTAGGAATTAGAAATTCCATGTATTAAAGAGTCGGTCACCTCAAGTATATGTAATCGTTAGAAAGCTCGTAGTCGTAGTTCTTTTAAGTTAAGTAGTATTTAGTTAAGTAACACCGTGGAGGACGGACGGGTCTTTACCCACTGTATGCCTGATCCACAGCCCGAAGTGTGGCGATTTATGTAAGACTATAAATACTCTCTACCTCCCAAGGTAGAGAGTTGGAGCTCATAATAATATCTTTCACTTTCTCTCACTAAGTTCCCTAAACCTCTAACTTTCTCTCTCTAGAACCTCATTCATACGCCACTTTGTGTTATGGTTTGATGTGTATGTGAAAACTAATATCTAACAATTGGTATCAGAGCCATGGTTTGATCATATCTTGCACATCTTTGGATTTCTAGTGGTTTTTAGGTGGTTTTTGAGTTTGAAAAAGTTTAGTGGTTTTTGCATCATTTGGGTGATTTCTAGTGTTAAAGTTTGGATTTTGATAGTACTTTTATGTTTAGAATCATCACAAGTGTTTAGGTTTTGATTTGGTAAGCTTGAATCATCGTGGTTGGATAGTTTTTGGATTGAAAAGATATGTTTTTGTGTTTTTCTTGCTAGCGACTTGACATTCGGACTTCATTCTTCGTAGCGACTTGCTTTGCAATTTCGTGGTGAGTTACAGTTTTGGAGCTAGCGACTTAGATCTAGCGATTAAAAGTACAAGTAGTGGAATTTCCACCACAGGTAGCGACTTGGAGGTAGCGACTTGGTCTGTAGCGAGTTGCTATTTAGCGACTTGTATCTTTAGCGACTTGAGTAGCGAATTGCTGCCAAAATTTTGCTAGCGACTTGAGGCTTAGCGAGTTACTACTTAGCGACTTGCATTTGTCTAGCGACTTGGGACTTTAGTGACTTGGGAGTATAGCGAATTAGTTGTTAGCGACTTGGTTCAAGAATTCGTAGCGACTTGGTTGATTTTTCCCGTCAAAACTTCAAACGGCCATAACTTTTGAACTGTAACTCCGTTTTCAGCGTTCTACCCATCAAAACGACCGTGAGAACGAGGAGAATGGCACGCTGAATGAACTAGGGTCAATCTTCGAGGTCTAAATCCTCTCCGAACAGAAGTTATTGAGGTTTTTAAGTTTTTAGACCTAAATTTCTCAGGAAAAACGGGCATAAACCAATCCGAATCACAACCAAACAACAACTCTGCTAATCCTACAAACAATCATATGTCCTAATACACAATTGTCTATCATTCCATTGGTCATTGATTAACGGTTTGGTCTTGATTTTAGTAAAATCCCGCGAAAGATTCTATTTCTCGGTTTGAATCATAGACTTGTAAAATCCCGTGCATTCTACCACATCATGTCTTACTCTACTGACCCAATGATTTCAGAAGTGCTTAAATTGTATGATGATGTAGACAACCCTGAGTATATTAGCTACACTGAACGATTAAAGATGATTGAATCAATCAATGAGGATGTGATATCTCCGGGTTCAGACTTTGAAAAGACTGAAATGCACCAGTCGATGCTACAAAATGCCATGCTAAAGGAATGTAACATTGAGCCCTTTCAACTACTTTATCAGCACCTCAAACTACTATTATCTACAACTATGGATCGAACAAGCAGTGCTCTCCTTCGTCAGGATTTTCCCATCTTGACAAGAACTGTACTACTCAACTTAGAACAACTGAGGTTTCAAATTACCAAAGAGAAGTTCTCAATTGATGTATCTAATGCAGCTCTTCAAGTAATCTTCGATCAATTTCAGTCATTTATCCGGGGGGAATATTCCTCAAATTTTGATGATGACATGACTGGAATCTCATTCATGAAACACACTGGAATGGAAATTCATGAGTTCAGAAACACCTTTATTCAACTTATTGGTAATATTGAAATATACATTAAGGAAGCTGCTCAAGAGAATGACAAGATGAATGAATTGAATGGGTGTCAAGTTATGTTATGTGAAGATTATGATAGGTCGAGCAATGGATCAGTCGAACTAATGAATGATGCCGAAAGCAGAAGCTCAATTGCAATGAAGGAGGATGAAGACAACTGTACTGATCTCAAAGACTCAGAGTCAGAAAAGGGTGAAACAATTTACATGACAACTCCTAGTATTCATGTGGTGAATACTGATGACATATCTTCAAATGATCAGATGTCATGTGATGAGGTACCCTTAACTGTTCAACATAGTGCATCTACTAATGTTCCGAAACATACTGATCTTAATGCTGAAAATGATTCTGATAAATGTTCCTTGGTTGAGGCTGAGTCTAATAATTTCAAAACATATGATATGGTTGATAAAAAGGCTTTTGATGAACTTTCAAACAAATTCTCAAAACTTGAAAAACATTGCATTTCACTTGAAATTGCAATACAGAGTAAAGAAGAAAGTTTTCAACTTAACAAACCATGTAAAAATCCGGAACTTCCTGAATTCCCTGAACTTTTTGAAATTAACACTTTGAAAGCTCAGCTTCAAGACAAAGAGTCAACTATCAACAATTTGAAGAAACACATTTCTAATAAAAGTAATTTGGTTACAAGTAATTCTGATGTTAATACTATTGATGATATTCAAATGAGAAATGATGAATTAGCGGTTTGTGTGGCCAAATTACTAAAGGAAAATGAGTCTTTGAGAAAGCATCACATAGAACTAAGTGATTCTGTCAAAGAAGCTAGAACTGAGTCAATGGAACAAAACTCTTTGATAGCAAAAATTGATGAACTCAAAGCTCAACTTCAGGAAAAGAGTTTCGCTATTGTTGCCTTGATGTGCTCCGGTTGGTGCAAGTTTTAAAAATTTATAATCACGAATTAACCGTATAACCTTTTAACACATACGAGCAAGTATACTCGTCCGCAATAGTAACGTTTTGGTAAGTCGAGATCGTCCCAAGGGATTTTTGTTTTGAAATAGATTTTATTAAAAAGTTTCTAACAAGAAAGCTTGTCAAGGCTCTCTCGAATAAGTGTTCTAGTGAAAATACGAATCAATAATAAAAATATATACTTGTGTGAAGTCTCATAATCAACCATAGATAATGTTCATAAAGGTTTGGTGTATACTCTTATTATGATGCACAAATCATAAGCAAATGATTCCCCAACCATGGTATTTGTTTGTAAAAATCATTCTAAGAACAAAAACATTTAGGTAATCCTTTCGGTCCTTATCCCAATGATTATCCTATAAAAATTCCATTTGTTTGCAACAAGCTCTCATTAAATTTGTTCTTACGAATCTTTCGACCCTTCGTGATGAAAACGTTCCTAGTCTTGTTTTAATAAGCAAAACATGGTGGTTGTCAATCACCATATCCCCATACTAGTTTGTCACAACACTTTTTGGAATAAAACACAAGAGAAATCCTTTCGGTCCTTTTTCTTAAAACATGTTTTATTGACAAATCAATCCAAGACTAGTATTTTTCCAACAAATTCATTTAAACAAGATCATATATACATGCATCACATTTTGAGAACATTATTATGATTAATCACATTCCAACACACAAGTATAACACAAACTACTCCATGAAAATAATCATATCTAAACACAAGTCATAACAAAGTAATTCAAACAATTCAAGAGAATAGATTTCCATAACAAAGTTCATAGAATACCTAATCTTTTGTGATTACAAGAATTAGAAATCGTGGAATGTAGCAACCACGCGCCTCCAATCACCTAGGATCACCGCACAACTCCAAACTACCGAAACAATGGACAAGAATGGTTCCTTCCTTGCTTCTGGACGTTTTCCAGTAACTACCAAGCTTTTGGGTTGAAATAATTGGGTAAGTATGAGTTTTGGTGTAAACTAATACTCTATTTGTTGTGTCACACTTAGTATACAAGTACTAGGACCTTTAAATAGCCAAAGCACTTGCTTAACTGCCCAAAAAACGTTCTCTCCAAGTTAATATCAAGAAATGATCGGACTCTAATGATTATGGGGAGTTAAGACAACAATAAATGCGAATTGTGTAACTGCAGTGCCAGAAACCGGATCGGTTTCTCTGTCGACCGAATCGGTCACAGCTTTGACCATTAGCCCAGCCGGATCCGGTTGCGGGTTGCGACCGAACGGCTGGGTTTTGCTCCTTTTGACTTTTTTGCTGACTTTTCCCTTTACGCTTCGTTCTTTGCTTACGTTAATGATTTCCAAAGCCAAACTTGATCTTTCCTTGCTGTAGATGCTTCGAAATCACTACGCTTCCATATCATTGAGTCCACAAGCTTCCAATCTCAACTTCCTTCCTTTAGACGCTTCCAAATGTGCATAAAAACTTCATTTCTTCAATATTCGCAATACCTGGCTACATATACATACACAAGACGCATCTTTGCACTTTTGCAATAGTTATGAGTAAATATAGCCGAATATCATGCACAAAACTGACAATAACGCTACTAAAAACATGTTCATTTTAGACGTTATCAAATTCCCCCACACTTAAGCTCTACTCGCCCTCGAGTAGGTCAAACATTTGCAAAGATTGATTTCAATGGTCCATAACACCATGTTTCAGAAAATGTAACAATTACCATAAAAGATAATTATTATTTTGCTTATAATATGAGAAAATCTTCTAAAAATGAACCAAACACTATAGATAACATAACTAGGATACCTCACAAGTGGCTTTAAGATTTCACTCAACACTCATATATTGGTGGGTATATCACTCAATGCCTAGTCATGATCAATGCTTTTTACCATAAGCTTGTACAAGTATCAAAACAAAGAAAATAAATTCATCAAAGAGGTCTTTTATTCGGGTTATAACGATAAGGCTATGGGTTCATAATAGGTATGGATAAGACATGGGATAGTTTATGAAATTGGTTTAAAATAAAATAAAATCAAGTCCAAACCTCCATGGTGCTAGTCATCATACAAACCACAATCCCGAAAAATGATTATTACTCCTCTTCTCATATCGATTATCAAATATATATATATATCACGTCTTAGCACATTGGCTAATCGATAACTCAAACATACTTCATCTTCCTTCATCTTCATAATAATGTAGCACATTGGCTATAACTGTCAAATTTTATTTTATTTTTTTTTTTTTTTTTTTATTTTTTTTTTTTTAACATAGCTCCTTCATCATGTATCACAACTCCCCCACACTTAGTATAAGCATTACCACAAAAAATACAAATAAGAAGTATGCATCCTTCGTCTTTGTCGAAATGGCACACATGAATGACAAAGTGTAACTAACTCATAATCATCAAAAACAATCCAATCATTCCAAACAACTAGCAACAAACCATTAGACTTGATAAGGGTTGGCTAAGGTTTAAAGGTGTAAAATATTTTTGTATTTTTCTGGATTTATCAAAAACGAAAAGGAATGGCTCAGAAGGTGTAACTAGGGGTATCTAGTGCTAAAAATGAGCACTAACAAAATGGGTCCATGTGGGTGGTTAACTAACCGATGTGGTCAGCTAATATATCATTAGATGTAAAAATGGAAGGCCATTTGGGTTATTCCTAAAGTGCCTCTTATCACTTGAAAATATTTAGATCACTCGAAAGTGATTTTAACCGTAATGCATAACTAGTACAAGTTCTAGAATCGACATAATCACCGGCACACTCATAGCAAATATAAAACAAAAGATGTTTCATACAAAAAGAAACCTCACAAAAATGTGGGAAAAAGGCTATTATGCATGCTAGAAAATGCTATCGAATCCAAAATGAATTATTTCAGTAATTTGGTTCAAATCTAAAAAATTTTCAAAAACCTCCTTTTACCATTGAAATCCCAAATTATGTATTTTAATTATCAATAACGCGCGAAAAACCATTAGACCATCAAGGGCGAATTTCTTCTAATCACTTGTATCCAAAAGTTATCTAAAAAAATAAAAATGCGTATCATTTTCCTATTTTCTTCCCTCCCCCATACTTAAGTTTTGCATTGTCCTCAATGTAATGAAAAATGAACTTCAAAGTAAAGAAAATGGGAAAAAGAAATAGTTAAAAGATACCACGGAATAAAATATGCAATAAGCACATTGGGTAATTAGCAAGCCTGTGAGTTATCCAACTCGAAATATTTGACCATCAAGAAGCTTCCAACATATCCATCCTGCAAACAAAAACTGCAACACGAAATGCACAAAACAAACAAAACTACTAAAAACTAGATAAAACCAAAGTATACCAAATATCCTAAAGAAAATCAATCCAAAGATAGAAATAGTTTAAAACACATCATGACCATTGTTTTTGAAACCATAATTTCACGAATGACCCATAATCACTCGTCATCCTCGCTCATTTCTTCTCCTTCTTCATCGTCAAACTCATCATCATCATCACTTTCGGTTACATAGTTCTCGTCTATGATTTCTGAACGAACTCTCCTCTTTTTCTTCTTACCTCCAACTCCTGATGATGATCCTCCTACTTCATAACTTGCTCCTCCAGCTTCAGGCAATCGACCATATGGGGGTATTGGATCAGGAAACGGTGCGTACCCAGGATATGGATACGGATAGGGTCCAGGATATGAAGTGTAAGGAAAAGGATATGGTGGAACATTTGGTGGATTGTAGGGTGGCAACTCATAATTGGCTTCTCGAGCCATGTGTTGAAAAATAGGCATCGAATAATCATTGATGTAGTTGTTCCTTAACATCATCGAATCTCTCCACACATCCCTACATTGAATCTCATCTAGATGTTGGTTCCACTCTCCCCATCCTGAATCAAAACTACTGGACGTACCCATTTGCACGTTCTCCATTGGTATATTCCCTTGCTGTTGTGGTGGTTGCTGTTGTGGTCTTGGTTCAATCCATAACCCTACGGTTTTCAATCTCCTATTCAAAGCATTACCAAAACCTTTCGCAGTCCACGTTTCACTATACTTTGGCTCTCCACACTTAGCCAATTCCTCATCAACATAATACCCAAGATTCTTCGCCAATCTTGTCACAAAATGTCCTCCACAAATGTTACTGTTGCTTTTGATTCCCGGGGCTCTCCTAGACAAATATTCGGCAACCTGCCAAATAGCATTACCATCCTTAGTTTCTTCCAGCAACTTCATAATCCATAAGTCCGGTTTCTGACATTTGTCCCTGCTTCCAAATCTATTAAATGGCCCGGTCACAATCAACTTGTGAAGTATCCTCATCAACGGATTCCTGATGGTTGAAGCATTCCTCCTAGCACAAGTAGGATCTCCCATTTGATTCCAATAAGCGGGAATACTAGGGTAATCTTTTTCAAACCTCCGAAGTCTAGAAAAGTGAGTTTCAAATAATCGATGATTTACCTCATGTGGCTCATACAAACCAAGAGCTACACCAAAAGCTGGCAATGTGTAAGCATGATCCCTACCACAAAGTCTAAACCAAATACAAATCTCCGACATCAAATTCCGAACATCTACTTTTCTTTCAAAATACATGGTTGAAAAGAATTCCATACACCATTCTCGGTAGACTTCTTCATTAACACTGAATGCTCTTTCCCATGACAAATCATTGAACGAATCTCCATCCCCTGGATATACATAAGACGTTCGCATCATCCTTCTTAACTCGTCTTCACACTCACATTCGTCAAATAAATCCCAATCAATCACCCTTGGAACTAAACATTGCCTATGTTGTAACTTCGACAATCTTTCTCGAAAAGCATGTTTCTCTCCATCGGTGAGATTTTTGAATTTTAAATTAGCATTTGCTTCCTTCTTCACACTATACTTAACCTTCTTCTTCTCGTTTCTTTCACAAAACTTCGTAACAAGCGGGTTAATTGGAATTTCCTCCCCACTTGAGCTTCCTACAATAATTCTCTGTAGAAATCACAAAAATAAGATCATATAAGAGTGTTAGAACAAACAAAAAGGTTAGAGAACCCTCCAGGATACATTTCAAAATTTCACAAAAAATTCTCTCAGAAACCGCAACCGGATTCGGTTGGATCACCAACCGAATCGGTTTCCTATTTCAGGCAACAACCGTTCGGTTGCCATGCGCAACCGAATCGGTTGTGCAGACTGCATAAGAAATTTCACCTTAAAATCCTCAACATCTCGAATTTCTAACGCTCAAACCATTCTTAAATCGCATTCTATCATCCTCAATGATTTCCCACATCCTAGAATTACTCTATCTTGCTTCCAAATTATCAAACATCTAACATCTAAGAACTCATCTCATCATTCTAAAAAAATCAATAGTTCTAATAGTGTAGCATCCATCACTCTTAAAAATCAAACATATCATTCAAAATGAATCACCAATTGTAACTTATCTCATTCCATAAGCATAACCCAATTAATTCCGAAAAATCTTATCATCTAAAATCCATTCACGGTGAATCAATCAATCAATCACTTATTGTAATGCACTCCTATATCAATCACTCACTCAATCCTAAAATATTACCACTTAATTCGAATTATAACAAAAACCCCCAAATTGGTGACCTAAAATCCAATTCGAATCAAATGTTCTAAATAAAACCTTAATTGAATAAATTGAGTGTAATTGCTTACTTGCTTGGGTGCCATGATGTTATCCTACAATTCAAAACAACTTCCAATCTGTTCTCTTGGATGAATTTTTGCAAAACCCACCTGGAAAATTAGTGTGTGTGTGTGTTTTTGGAAAAATGAAAATTTTATATTTTGGTGCAACCGGTTCAGTCAAGGACACAACCGATTCGGTATGCTTTTTGCCAAATTTGCTTTTTTACTTGTTTAACATGTTACTTAGGCATTTACCCTCCAAGCAACATATTTTTACTCAAAAATTCCTGCTAAAAATTCACACAACATTTATTCACCAAATGAAATTTTGAACAATCATTCAATCCAAAAAAAAAACTCAACTCATCATATAAATGAACTAATCCAACTCAACTCAAACTCATAGCCATAATGTATTAAAACCAAATTACCTCAATCATAACATGAAAAATAAATAAGAAACAAAAATCCTAATGCATCAAATCAAAATAAAATAAAATAGTTCAAGAAATTCAAGCAAATGATTGCTTGTTATTACGGTCTTTGCCTTCCCTCAAAATTCCTCAAAATATTCTTGCCTAAGAATATCCTCGCTTTGAAATTTTCCGGTTAATTCACGGAACGTTTCAAAAGTTTTAAATTTCCTCATAAATCTTCGTCCATCCGGGCATAATATATCAAACTTCACATGCCATGCCCCATCTCCGGCTTGCCTTTTGTAAGTCCCCAATCCTTCGGGTTTCCACTCCAAATTCTTAAGTTGCACCGGTAAAGATCCTAAAAAGTCGGTCAACTTCTTGTAAACCAAAATGTTTTTGAATGGGTTGTAGAAAGCTTCTATCGCTAATGCACGTTCCATTTCGTCCTCTATATCGAAATAAGGTGGAGTTAAAGGTCCGTACATTGGATTACCGTGGACATCACGTCCCACTTCAAAACAAGTTAAATCATCATTTGCATCCATCCATTCCAAATCTTCCATACCTTCCAAAATTGGTCCTCTTGGTCTTGGGTAGTATGTTTGCCTCGAAATTCCATCGTCAATAGTCATGGTGCCTCTTCCCATGTCTATAATTGCTCCACAAGTTCGTAAAAATGGCCTCCCCAACAATAGTGGTAAACTCTTGTCCACCGGAATATCCAAGACAAGAAAATCTGCCAAATATGGTTGGTAGCCAATTTGCACTCTTACATTCTTAACTTCTCCCATTGCCTTTGCTTGAGTGTTATCCGCCATAGTGAGCTTAGAATGATTAGGTTGCGGATTACTTAGTCCCAAAGTTTTGAACAATGGATACGGCATCACGTTAACACTCGACCCCGTATCAGCTAAAGCATAAACTGGTGTAGTTCCATTTACTTTGATTGGCAACACAAAATTACCCGGATCCTTTTCTTTCCTTGGCATGCCTTTAAACAAAATTCGATCTCGATCCTCATCCATGAGATTCTTATCTTCCAACCTAGCCCTCGCTAGCATCAATGCATCCAACTTCTTTCGATAAAGCACATAGTCTTGGAGAACTTCAATAACCGGTTTCTTTTCATTGAGCTCTAGAAATTTTTGTTCTAGATTCTCTAAGATAGCTTCTTTTTGACTTTCGGTTAAGGGTTTGATAGTAGTAGTAGGTGACAATGGTGTATAATCATTTTTGGTGGTGGAGGTTGTTGTTGGGGTTAATTTATTTGATGATGGTTTCTTTCGGTTTGCTTTCCCCATTTTCACCACTTCCACATTCTTCTCCTCCATATTTGCACACACTTCCACTAGCATCTCGTTGATCCCTTTTCCTTCTTCCAACTCGGTTATGTTAATCCGCATCTCTCCCATACCAAAATCTACTTGACACTTGGTAGTGACAAGAAAATCTCTACCAAAACAAACATTTGGCTCATCCGCATTACCTTCCTCTAGAACAACAAAATCAGTTTCAAACATATGCCCATGAATATTGACCTTCAAATTCTTCACCATCTTTCTCCCATATGCCTCATAATCCATACGAACATGACCGATTTCGTCAAGAACCTCTTCCAAGATATAATTCTCTCCATACGCCATATTAAGCTGTGCATCCCAAGCACGTACTCCTTCCACTTCACAAGGTGTTCCAAATCTCATCATCGGTGAATCATACACCGTTGACGGTGCTTGTGTAAACACTACCACTCTTTTGTTTTTGGGTAGTTGAACCTTGTTTTCACATACTTCTTCCATATCACCCGTGTCAATTCCCAATTCTTTCTTGCTTTCCTCCAGAATTCCTCCAATCTTTTCTAATGAACTTCCCGTATCCTTGAACATGTCATCCAAAGTACGAAGGTATTCCGAGATTCCGCTCAAACTATCCATGTTACTAGACAACTTAACAAAGCAAAACAAATCAAATCCCGAATGATTAGCGTTAACGTTAGTAAAACAAGAACAAACTATAAAAACATATAATAAACAACTAAGACATCTAACAAAATTAAGAAAATCAAATAAAAACTCAAAACCTCAAAATGATTAAACTCGGCACAGAAACTCCAACCGGATTCGGTTGGGTCACCAACCGAATCGGTTGGTTGAAAAATCTAGGACAGAAACACGAACCGGATTCGGTTGCGGGTTGCGACCGATCGGTTTGTTTGAAAAAAAATTTTTTTTTTTTTTTTTTTTTTTAAACAAATTTAATAATAATTGAAAGCAAATTAATGTCATTAAGGATGTACTAACTCTAGTTAATTAAATAAAACTCTTCATAAACTAATAATTAAATAACTCATTAACTCTAATTAAAACCAAAATTAAAACTAAAACTAAAACTAAATAAACTACTAATAAATCTATCATAAAATAAACTATAACTGAAAATAAGATACTCTTAACCATTACCATCAACTATAAAATTAAAATAAATAAAACTAGATTAATTAAGTAACAAATGTAAAGAAAAGAAAATAAAATAAATCTAAGAACTGATTAAACCACACAATTACTCTAGAAATCAAAACACAATAAGCTAAAAAGATAGAAATAAAATTCGAACTAAAGAAAAATTTCACAGAATGTCTAACCGGATTCGGTTGGCTAACCAACCGAATCGGTTAGTTTGTAACAAAACTTTTTTTTTTTTTTACTAATTTCAAAGAAAATTACAGAAAAATCCCCGGCAGCGGCGCCAAAAACTTGATGTGCTCCGGTTGGTGCAAGTTTTAAAAATTTATAATCACGAATTAACCGTATAACCTTTTAACACATACGAGCAAGTATACTCGTCCGCAATAGTAACGTTTTGGTAAGTCGAGATCGTCCCAAGGGATTTTTGTTTTGAAATAGATTTTATTAAAAAGTTTCTAACAAGAAAGCTTGTCAAGGCTCTCTCGAATAAGTGTTCTAGTGAAAATACGAATCAATAATAAAAATATATACTTGTGTGAAGTCTCATAATCAACCATAGATAATGTTCATAAAGGTTTGGTGTATACTCTTATTATGATGCACAAATCATAAGCAAATGATTCCCCAACCATGGTATTTGTTTGTAAAAATCATTCTAAGAACAAAAACATTTAGGTAATCCTTTCGGTCCTTATCCCAATGATTATCCTATAAAAATTCCATTTGTTTGCAACATGCTCTCATTAAATATGTTCTTATGAATCTTTCGACCCTTCGTGATGAAAACGTTCCTAGTCTTGTTTTAATAAGCAAAACATGGTGGTTGTCAATCACCATATCCCCATACTAGTTTGTCACAACACTTTTTGGAATAAAACACAAGAGAAATCCTTTCGGTCCTTTTTCTTAAAACATGTTTTATTGACAAATCAATCCAAGACTAGTATTTTTCCAACAAACTCATTTAAACAAGATCATATATACATGCATCACATTTTGAGAACATTATTATGATTAATCACATTCCAACACACAAGTATAACACAAACTACTCCATGAAAATAATCATATCTAAACACAAGTCATAACAAAGTAATTCAAACAATTCAAGAGAATAGATTTCCATAACAAAGTTCATAGAATACCTAATCTTTTGTGATTACAAGAATTAGAAATCGTGGAATGTAGCAACCACGCGCCTCCAATCACCTAGGATCACCGCACAACTCCAAACTACCGAAACAATGGACAAGAATGGTTCCTTCCTTGCTTCTGGACGTTTTCCAGTAACTACCAAGCTTTTGGGTTGAAATAATTGGGTAAGTATGAGTTTTGGTGTAAACTAATACTCTATTTGTTGTGTCACACTTAGTATACAAGTACTAGGACCTTTAAATAGCCAAAGCACTTGCTTAACTGCCCAAAAAACGTTCTCTCCAAGTTAATATCAAGAAATGATCGGACTCTAATGATTATGGGGAGTTAAGACAACAATAAATGCGAATTGTGTAACTGCAGTGCCAGAAACCGGATCGGTTTCTCTGTCGACCGAATCGGTCACAGCTTTGACCATTAGCCCAGCCGGATCCGGTTGCGGGTTGCGACCGAACGGCTGGGTTTTGCTCCTTTTGACTTTTTTGCTGACTTTTCCCTTTACGCTTCGTTCTTTGCTTACGTTAATGATTTCCAAAGCCAAACTTGATCTTTCCTTGCTGTAGATGCTTCGAAATCACTACGCTTCCATATCATTGAGTCCACAAGCTTCCAATCTCAACTTCCTTCCTTTAGACGCTTCCAAATGTGCATAAAAACTTCATTTCTTCAATATTCGCAATACCTGGCTACATATACATACACAAGACGCATCTTTGCACTTTTGCAATAGTTATGAGTAAATATAGCCGAATATCATGCACAAAACTGACAATAACGCTACTAAAAACATGTTCATTTTAGACGTTATCATGCCTTAAAAAATGAGCTTAGGAAAACTGTAGGGAAAAGTGTGAACACTAAGTTTACAAAACCATCAACCTTGGGGAAACCAGTTTCTCATCCCATTAGAAACCGGTCCATTGTTAGGCAGCCTACTGCGTTTATATCCGAAAGACCAAAATTTTCAAAAACACGGTTTGCCTCCCAAGTTGATGAGAAACAAGTTTTGTCAAAACCAGTCACTTCACCTGAGTTGCCTAAGAATTATGCTTCTAGTTCCTCTAAACCTCAACAAGCATCTACTTCTACTCCCAGCACCTCTAGGATTAGTTCGAAAACAGTGTCAAAATCAAGCATTAAAACCCAGAATTCATATGATATGAATGACTTGTGGAAGAACTATTATCTAGAAAAAGCTAGAAAAAAGGCACAGATTCGAAAAGACGGAATTTTAGGTGCAAGACCTAGGGTGATGAATTCTACGAGATTTCAAGGCACTGCTAGTAGTTGTAAACCACTACCTAGGAACACTCAAAAGACTAGGGATTGGCGTGCAGCTAAGAGTAGTTATTTGCATAAGAATGCTAAGCATGTAGAAAACAAAACTAGAAATTCTGAGTCTTTTCCACATAAGAAACAGTTTCCTAATTCACATGCCAAGGTGATGTCCACTAAGACCACTAACGCGACTAAGGTTCAACATGTTGTGAAACAATACAAACCAAAAACTTTGCCTAGATGGATACCAACTGCTAAATCTTTGGAAACTAGGAACAAGGATAAGTCTTCCACTATGTATAAAAAGCCTTACAATCCTAGACCTTGCCATAAGTGGATACCGTCTGGTAGAATGTTTAAGGATGCTGGACTTAGGTGGATTCCTACCGGAAAGCTGTTTTCTGATGAAAAAATCAAGGTTGACCGTGAAACCCCAAAGAGTTTGGATACTAATGTCACTAACCCATATATATGCAATCAAGCTTGTAATGTTAGTGCAGGTACTCCTTACTCAGTTGCAGATACTTCGATCCTTCAATACATGGACTGGCTTAAAGTATGGATTACAAATGGATTGATATATCATAACTCACGGGTTCAAGTTTCTCAACATTGATATTCAACCGGCTATGACGTCTGTTCAATTCAGTTCAGGCCTCGTACTTCATCATAATGGTGTCTGCAGATAACACCTCAGGCCCCGTTCTTCAAAGAAAAGAAAAGTGTACGCTCTTCTGTGCGCTTTATCTTCAGCTAAAGAGAAATTCTCTCATGAATGGCCATTCTCATCTACATTCTTCATCAACAAGCTTCATGTTTTTCCACGCTCATTCAATCATCAAGTGGATCTATGTTCATTGGTGTATACTCTTATTCTCTTGTTAAATCAAAAATGGCAACTTCGGATGCAATTTTTGAGGGGGAGAAGAGTGAATATACAACATGATGATGGATGTTTGAATAATGGTTATACGACTTAATTTTTGATGATGATGAGTGTATATTCTTTTGATGAAGAGTGAATATACTAAGGATAACTGGGATTCATTGTTTTGATTTTTGATGACTCTCCTCCAACGCCTAATGCTCTGGTTTCTATTGACTCAACTGGTTCACCATCTAAGAAGTACTTCTTGGAATTCTCAAGAAACCTTATCTCCAGTTACTTCACAAGGCGTTGTTAATGACTATCATTGCAGTTGCACTCATGAATAGTGATCCGCTCTTTGTTACTCCTTTGCCAAATCTTCACGGATCATTGTTTCATTGTTCTTCTCCAAATGTGCACTCTGTAAATCAACCACATGAACATTAAGGAAAATGACTTCCCCATCCGCTTAAAAACATTATTGGTAAATCTTCCAGATCAGTTTCTACATGTATACCTTAAGGAAGAATGCATTGATGTTGAGGAATCATTTGCTCCAGTTCAGTCAGTGGGTCAATGTACATCCGATTGTATGTTTATTCACGTGTTGGACATTTGACACAAGTTGATTACTTCGAAGTTACTCATTTATCACTTATTTGAGGTTGAAGTTGACGTTCACAAAGGCGTGTTCTTATTTGATAACTTGCTCGGGCTTAAGAATTTGAGTTGAAGACTTGGGTTATCTAGTTACCAGCAGTCGAGGTGGATGGTTAAAGACCTGGTTAACTATCACTATTAGGAGTTACTTTGTTTTACTCAGTGTCACACGCATATGACGGTGTGGATAATCGCAAGAGGTGTTAATGTCTCATACTTTGTTTGAGTAGTGAGTACTTAGAGATGTGCTTGAAGCATAAATTCTCAACACTGTTCTTCCAAAATTAGTGCAAGCTTAAGATACGAATGTGGGGAATTCTACTTCAGTTTCATGTTTGGTATATCGGGTTTTTCTTCATCAGTGGTCACTTCAAATTGTCTACATATGGGTTGGTAAAGATAGTCAGGAAGAGTTTCTATAACAGTTGATTCTCACATGACTCCTTTGAGCTTATTTTTGTTCTTCTCTATGAGAAGAATATTTGGAGCGTGAGATGAAAGTACTTATCGACATCTTCAATATGATTTATGAAAAGGTGCTTCCGGTTAGTGCTTCATGTACACAATGTAATGATGATTCCAATGAGATCACAACCATCAGAGGAGAGATATGTGTACATCAAGGTCGCACAACATATTCACAATGATCGAGCTTAATTATGATATTCCAGAGTTGACATCCGTAGAGGAGATCAGTGATTCGACCAGTTACTGTGATGTCGTTGTCTCTACTCTGGTTGGGTACGTGTGTACATTATGGGCTGATTGGTTATATGGGAGAAAACTGGAATGCACTTGGTAAAATGAAGATGTTGATGTATTGTTCCCCTAAATAGACAACTGGTCAATCTCATTAGTCCATAAAATGAAGATGTTGATGTATGGCTCCTGGACACTCCAATTCAGGACCCGCACTTCAAGACAGTCCTATTAGTTCATCCCTTATACCAAATTCTTCTCCAGAAACTCCATATGTACCTCCATCTGAAGATGGATTAAAGAAATTGTTTGATCCCATGTTTGATGAACATTATGAGCCAAGTGCTAATGAACTGACAATTCCTACTTCAGAGGCTGCTCATATTCCTGTGAATGACGTCAATCCTTCAATCTCAATATCATTAAGTCAAGAAGCGCCTGCTGCTGATCACTATGTCTCATCAACAAATCATCAAACTTCGAGGGTACATCATGGAACTATGTCTGGGATCAATGATGAAGTTAATCCCTTTGCTACTCCTGAAGATGCTCCATTTGAAAATGTATTTGCTCCTCAATCATCATCAGAACCATCTTCTTCAAGAGACATCGACTCTGCTACCTCAGTCCCTCAACAACTGCCACATGAACACCTTAGAAAATGGACTCACGATCATCCACTAGAAAACATCATTGGAAATCCCTCTCGTCCTGTATCAACACGGAAACAACTTGCAACCGATGCCTTATGGTGCTTCTTCAACTCCGTACTATCTAAGATCGAACCAAAAGATGTTAAAACCGCCATGAATGAAGATAGCTGGTTCAATGCCATGCAAGATGAAATTCATGAGTTTGATCGACTTGATGTATGGGAGTTAGTACCTACTCCAGACTGTGCTATGATTATTGCTCTTAAATGGATCTTCAAAGTGAAACTTGATGAGCATGGTGATGTGTTGAAGAACAAGGCTCGATTAGTTGCTAAAGGATACCGTCAAGAGGAGGGTATTGACTTTGAAGAATCTTTTGCTCCAGTTGCTCGAATCGAGGCAATCAGAATCTTTCTGGCTAATGCTGCTAATAAGAACATGGTAGTCTATCAGATGGATGTGAAGACGACATTTCTAAACGAAGATCTTAAAGAAGTCATCTACGTCAGCCAACCTAAAGGATTTGTGAATCAAGAGCATCCTACTCATGTTTATCGTTTGAAGAAGGCTCTTTACGGTTTAAAGCAAGCTCCAAGGGCATGGTATGATACACTGTCAAAGTTTCTTCTATCAACCGGATTCAGCAAAGGAGCAGTTGATCCTACATTGTTCACCAGGAAGTCAGGCAAACATTTAATTCATGTTCAAATTTATGTTGATGATATTATTTTTGCCTCGACAGACCCAATGGAATGTGATCGTTTTTCGAATGAAATGAGTTCAAAATTTCAAATGTCAATGATGGGACAAATGTCTTTTTTCCTGGGTTTACAAATTTCACAAAGTCCCGGAGGCATTTTCATAAATCAATCTAAATATGCAACAGAGATCTTAAAGAAATTTGGATTTGATTCAAGTCACCCTGTTGACACCCCCATGATTGACCGAACCAAACTAGATGAGGACCACTCAGGGATCATGATTGACCAAACGAAATATCGTAGTATGATTGGATCCCTGATGTACCTCACTGCTAATAGACCAGACATCTTGTTCGCTGTTTGCATGTGTGCTAGATACCAGGCTAAGCCTACTAAAAAGCACCTTGAAGCAGTTAAACGGGTCTTTCGGTATCTCCAAGGAACCATCAATATGGGTCTTTGGTACCCGAAGGACACCGGTATGTCACTAACGGCCTATGCAGATGCTGATCATGCAGGTTGTCAAGATACACGTCGAAGTACGTCTGGAGGTGCTCAGTTTTTGGGTGATAAGCTTGTGAGCTGGTCTTCAAAGAAGCAAATGAGTACTTCTATTTCCTCTACAGAGGCTGAATACATAGCCATGTCATTCTGTTGTGCTCAAATCTTATGGATGAGATCTCAATTATCTGACTATGGCTTTGAATTCAACAAAATCCCTCTGTACTGTGATAATAAAAGTGCTATTGCTCTCTCATGCAACAACGTTCAACACTCAAGAGCAAAGCATATCGACATTCGACATCATTTCATCAGGGAACAAGTGGAAAAAGGTGTGGTGGAACTCTATTTTGTGAGGTCTGAATATCAGTTAGCAGACATCTTCACCAAAGCTCTTCCAAGAGAACGTTTTGAGTTTATTCTTCCACGTCTTGGCTTAAAAAGCCTTCAACCAGAAACACTCAAACGTCTTCAGGAGGAAGACGAGGAGTAAAGGTCTATCTTCATCTGTCTCTTGTATATATCTATTCGAAAAGAAAAAAAAAACAAAATACAAAATTATAAAACCTTCAAAAATCAAATAGAAAAATATAAAACTTTCAAAATCCATAAAAATTTGAAAAATTCGAAATATCTTCAAAAAATATTGTCATTTTGTCATGTTTCTCTCGATTCGATAATATCTACGGTCTTGATGTTGTCATTCAAAGAATGACACGGGACTTTAGATGTTGTTCGAATTTTTATATATATATATATAAAAAAAAAAAAAAAAAAAAAAAAAAAAAATCAAAAATTCAAAAAAATCAAAAAATATTTTTGGGAGAAAGAGAAACAATGGTTTATTGTCATCTTCAGGCAATAACCCGGTTTTAAAAGAAAGAACAGAGCTATGTTTTATCATGCTTTCAAAATTTCATGCTCTGATTCTATAAACATTTATCTGCTGAAAACCAAATGCTTTGAAAAATAACTCGGTTTCTATTTTTGATAATCATCAGGACTTATATGTCAAAATCTCTATCTCTCAATCAACAACCTATGTCATTGATTGAGGGGGAGAATGATTTCAATTAAATTAAAAAGTTATTTGGCATTAAATTGTTTTCAAAAGATATGCATGCATGTTTTATCAATGGAGTTTAAAGTCTTAAAATCCGATCCTGATCAGTTCAAACGCTTTCACAATCAAGTCACAATTCTCCTTAAAAGCTTTCAAAATCAATTTAAATCTATAAGAGATCACAAATCTCAAATGTTTTGATAATTGTGATCGGAGGAGAATGTGTGATTTAAATTGAATTTAAACTGATAATTCGGTAAATGGTGTTATAAGAATGTACACGCTGTCCTTCCCACATGTGACAAACGATTTCAATTTTTCAATGCACATGTTGAGGGGGAGCATCTATCTTAAACCTTTGATTTGAAACGTGATCATTCATCCCAATGTGCAGGTTTCCTCTAGTATGTGCAAAACTCTTTTCAAACCTCGAGGCACATATTGAGGGGGAGCAAATTCATGGCAACCTCATCCTTCCCGGAAATGCTATACCTACTTGATTTGATGTGGGAAGTGATGTTGATATCTTTTAGAAAATGGTAATCAAAGAAGTTAATTCTTTCTCTTGCCTCCATGTGCAAAACTTTTTCAAATACTTGATGCACATGTTGAGGGGGAGTTCTCGTTCTAAAAATATCAAAAACAATTCAGGTACAAAATGCTTTGATAATATATCACAAGTATCTGAATTGATTTTCAAATGGTTTTCAATTGGTTCCAATGGCAGACGAACAATACCAAATAGACCGACCAACTTTACTTTATGTACGGTGATATAAGGATGATAAGGTTAGGTATGTGTTCCCATGATCCGCCAGAACCGGAGGGATCTACCCAGGGACAATCCAATAGTTAGTGTAGAAGTCCTTAGGTATGATGATAAAAGGAGAAAAATGAGATATGGGAAGAGTGCGGACTAAGACTGAGCTAGTACTGGAATAAACCCAACAAGGTTCTAGCTATGAAGTCTCGGTAAGCACTGAAGGGGTTGAAGAATTAAAAAGAATTGAATGAGGAAAGGGTGATAACAAATAGCCCCCCATTTATTCAACCTTAGGGCAGAAACCGGGTTCAATTCATATGCTACTGATGGTAACATCGGTATTGAAGACAAGACGTCATGGACCCAGTGACGCACTGCACTTCAACTTTCCAAACCACTCAAGTTCCTCTTAAAAGGGCTTGTTTCATTCTCACGGGGAACCGACATTATCTATCGACTTTCTCTTAGAGATGGTTGATATTGAAGAAGGAGACCCTCTCCCTAGTCTCCGGCACAGGATCCAAATATGCACAAATTGAGTCTAGAGCCACGAGATCATCAATAAATCTCATTAGGACACTTTCAATGAAGACTCTCTGTTTCACTCTATGTGGAAAGAGACATTATATCTTGAGTCCTACGCATTATCCTTGTGGTATTGCCAGAACATCTGAGTGATGTGTATACATATTTACAATGAAGATGGAAAGCCTTCTGGAGCCAACATCAAACAAGCTCCTGGTAGGTGGCA
Organism: Chrysanthemum seticuspe; assembly: GCA_019973895.1. Classification (NCBI taxonomy): domain Eukaryota; kingdom Viridiplantae; phylum Streptophyta; class Magnoliopsida; order Asterales; family Asteraceae; genus Chrysanthemum; species Chrysanthemum seticuspe. The sequence goes on along the minus strand of BPTQ01000008.1, from coordinate 283,566,776 downwards.
TGTGAGATCTATTTTATGGATCAACCATGTGACAACTGAACAGAAACAATAGGGCGATTCAATCAGTGGACTTAACATTCGCTGGTTCACTCACTCCGTGTTATCTTCTTTGAGATGTTCCGGTTTGAGAACAGCTAGAATAGCTGCGTAACCCTGTCAAGGAAATTCTTCGGAATTATACCTGATCACAGGCAGTACATGTACTGATCAACGGGGAACCGTGGGCCGTGTACCTCAATTCAACGAAAGTGATCAAAGACACTCTCGTGCGATTTATTGCTAACTGTTGTATGCAGGTACACCCGACGTTTGCAGCTGATCAGAATGAAGCGGTCAATCCATAGCCGCATGCTCACTTAACACATTCATCTTAAAAGAAATCATGATTAGTGCATCAATGACTCTGATATTTTCACTCCATGCTTCTGCTACGCTGCTGCCAATATCATGAATCAACAAAAGCTTCCGCTACTCTGATGAGAAGATATCATGATCCAGAATGTGAGCATGTCGTTCCCAAAGTCACAACACCACAATGGATGTCTCAGAGATTTTTGATAGCTGATGATCTCAAATGCTGGCTCAAACTTATTATCACGTGGATCAGTAAAAGACCTCCACTTGGAGTAACCAAACATGCAATGTGAAGAATCAATGACTACGAGCTTAGGAGCAAAGGACTACATCAAGAATGCAAGATCAATTGTTAATGTATTATCTAGTTGTATTCAATGTAATTTTGGTACATGATTGAGGTGACCTCCCTTAGGGGGAGATTGTTAGGAATTAGAAATTCCAGGTATTAAAGAGTCGGTCACCTCAAGTATATGTAATCGTTAGAAAGCTCGTAGTCGTAGTTCTTTTAAGTTAAGTAGTATTTAGTTAAGTAACACCGTGGAGGACGGACGGGTCTTTACCCACTGTATGCCTGATCCACAGCCCGAAGTGTGGCGATTTATGTAAGACTATAAATACTCTCTACCTCCCAAGGTAGAGAGTTGGAGCTCATAATAATATCTTTCACTTTCTCTCACTAAGTTCCCTAAACCTCTAACTTTCTCTCTCTAGAACCTCATTCATACGCCACTTTGTGTTATGGTTTGATGTGTATGTGAAAACTAATATCTAACAGTGTAATATTATGAAACAACCAACCCTCTCCTTTAGTGGGAAGAGGGTATTTATACAACTTACTAAACACCCTTTATGGGCAATGGATCAGGTATACAGTGGGTAAAGACACGTCCATCCTCTAAGATGTAACTTAACTAATCTAATTACTAATAAAGATAGCTAAGTCTACGAGCTAAAACATGCTAGACTAAACTCGGGTTGACCGACTCTTCTATATGGATTTTCCAAATCCTAACAATCTCCCCCTAAGGTAGGTCACCCCATAAATTACAATTTGCATCCTAGAATTCAATCATGAAGTTCAATTTCGAGTTGTAGACTATGATTCTTCAAATTTCGCAATCTTTGTGCTTTAGTAGTGATTCTTCAACTGAATGTTCCTTTGACTTGTGATCTTGAGCTTTCTTTGAGATCATCAGCCATAGTATTAGCTCATCCTTTGAAGTATCGCCTTCATGTGATGTTGTGACTTTTGGACTGACATGCTCACAAATTCTGGATCATGACATCTTTTTATCAGAGTAGCAGAAGCATTGTTGTACATTTTGATTGTCATGATTTTCTTCCATTATGAGTGTATGATGTGAGCATGCGGTTATGAATTGACGTCTCAATTTTCATCAGCTGCAACCATCATGTGTTCCTGCAAATAACAGTTAGCAATAATACACACGAAAGTGTCTTTGCTCACTTTCATTGAATAGGGTTGCAAGAACCACGGTTCCCCGTTGATCATTATAAATACTACTTGTGATCAGATAGAATTACGAAGAATCTCCTTGACAGGGTTTCGCAGCTTGAACTAGCCGTTCTCAAATCGGAGCGTCTCAAAGTAGACAACACGTAGTGAGTGAACTAGCGAATTGAGATTCACTGATTGATGATAAATTGATTTGCAAAACAATCGCGTATTGCTGAAGAGAGAGAGTTTTTGCAATACGATGAAAGTTTTATGAGAAAAATCAAGTTTCAATCATAAGTACTTTTGTTTGAAAATTTTATGCGCAGTCGATTTGCTAATAAAGAAATTGTTGAGCACATCGAAAGGTTTTTCAAAAGTATACATCAATTCATTTCCTGGAACAAGGTTGATTCAAGAGTGAATCGCCCCATCGTTTCTTCCAGTTGTCACAAGCTTGATCCATGATGGATCTCACATGTCACCCACCAAGAGCTTGTTTGATGTTAGCTCTAGAAGGATTTCCATCTTCATTGTGAATACTTTACATATCACTCGGATGTTCTGGCAATACCACAAGGATAGTGCGTAGGACTCTCAATATATATTCTTACTTTTCACATTGTGTGAAACAGCAAGTCTTCATGAACATGTGTCCTAATGAGATTTGTGGATGATCTATTGGCTCTAGACTCAATAGTGCACTTTGGTTTTCCTATGCAGAGACTAGGGAGAGGGTCTCCTTTTTTCAATATCAACTATCTCTAAGAGAAAGTCGATAGAATACATTGGTTCCTCGTGAGAATGAAACAAGTCCTTTTAAGAGAACTTGAGTAGCTGAGAAGTTTGGTGCAGTACGTCACTGGGTCCATGACGTCTTGTCTTCAATACCGGTGTTACCTTGGTAACCACCAGTAGCATATGTATTGAACCCGGTTTCTGCCCTAAGGTTGAATATTTGGAGGGCTATTTCTTTTCACCCTTTATCTTTATATTTCTTTTTCATTCTTCAACTCCTTCAGCGCTTACCGAGACTTCATCACTAGAACCTTGTTGGGTTTTTTTAAGTCCTAGCTCCATCTCAGTCGGCACTCTTCCCTTGTTCTCACTTTTCTCCTTTTTTATCATACCTAAGGATTTCTACACTAACTAGTGGATTGTCCCTGGGAGATCCCTCCGACTCTGGCGGGATCGTGGGAACTATACCTAAACCTTACCATCCTTATAACTCCAATAAAGTAAATGCAAGGTCGGTCTTTGATATACTTCCACGATTGCCATCAGTAACCATTCGCCCTCCCTCAATATGTGCATTGATATATGAAAGAGTTTAGCACATATTAGAGATAGCCTACACTTTGAGTCAAAACGATCACTTTTTGTCAGATTTCATATTTAAATAACATTCTCTCCCCTGATAAAAAATTTCAAACCCTTTGAGATTTGGGATCCCAAGTGATTTAAATAGGTTTAGAGAATGTGGGAGAAAAATGAGGTCTGATTTAATACATGTACTGATAATCGGAACATTTTTGTGCTCCCCCTCAATCAATAAGGGAGGGTGTTAGTGTCATAAGTATGAAATATTTTGTGACATAGACACATAACAACAAAATTAGTAACATTCACTACTTATCCTGCGCAAACAAATGTTAGGTGGTGGAAATACAAAAGCTGTTTCGGTTGTTGCATAAGAATGGAAGAAACATCTGTTGATGCAGTGAGACCTCTGAAGTTATATATATCATGCAGACTATCTACAAAGATTTGAAGTATTAGGTTCCTTTTCTTCTTTTTTCGATCCAAGATATAGTTTCCCTTTCCTAGCGGCACCCAATCATAAACTGGTAAAATCTGATCATCTAATTTTGTAGGAGCAGGAGCGGAACATTCTCATAAACCATGTTTTCTGCATACGTTAGTCAACACAGATAGACATACATACAGATATATGGTGGTCGACAACACCTAAACAACAATCGACTAATAAAAGTCTATCCAACATCGAAACTCATTCAATCAGATCATACAAAGGCATGGGGATTATATGTGAACATCAAACTCGAGTCATCTAATCTTAACAATCATATCCTAGGCTCCTAGTCATTCAAAGTTGGCAAACACCTTTTTCTGTTAAGTATAAGATGATTAAATAAGCCTGTTAGATGACATAAATTTGAAACACTCTCCCCCTCAATCAATGACCCGAGTCAGAGATTGAGCGACAAATTTCTTTTCAACTCAATCAATGACTTCAGCTCTTTTAAAATTTTCATAAAACGAGTCATTGATTGAGTGAAAAATTTTATTAAAACTCCAAGTCTGATTGATTTTCAAACAACTCATTTTCGACCATTTTTTGAGAAACAAATATTTTTCTGAAGAATCATAGAAAGAATTTTTTTTTGTAGGAATAGCAATATTTTTAGCGACGTTCTTTCCTCATTTTGTTTTTAGGATAAGTGCTTGATATTTATAAGAAATTGATTTTGCGCATCACTTTCCTTTCTTGAAAAAGCGGGTTACAGTCTAAAATAACTACAAGCCATTGTTTTGAAGAGCGGGTTAAAGTCTGAAATAACTGCAAGCCATTTTAGGCATGTTTTGAAAAACTTTTGAAGTTCTTCTTGAGCTTCATCTAAGACCTGTGTCATTATTGAAAGACATTTCTAGGTCCGTAGATGTTATCGATACCAGAAGACATGCCTTGAAAAACTATTTTTGGTATTTTCTAATTTTTTGATTTTTATGGTTTTATATATTTTTCTATTTACATTTTGGTTTAAGATATGTACAAAGTAGATAATTTAATTTAAGAAGATGTTGATATGAGTACCGATATAAGGATATCGTTCAGCACATTGTAGAAGACAGAAATCAACATCTCTTAAACTTTCACCACCAAAGCTTTCGAGGCCCCTGAATAGTCGTCAGAACTTGAGCCTTCTCAATGTGAGGCTTTGGTAGCTTCCCCCCAAACCGAAGATCTTCTTGTTCAGTAGTTTCAAAGCTCTTTTTCAAGCTTGCCTTAGCTAGGTGCACAACGGAGCACACCACATCATAAATCTTGCTGCTCCTTTTAAAAATGATCATCGTGATTATCCGTTTAGGGTTTCATCAAATAGAACAGCAACGTATCATCTCACGCTTGAATAATTCTTCCCACTGAAGACTGAAGTGATGCATACCAAAAGTGTCAAGAGTCCACTTCCCCTAAGTAGTTGAAGTGATGCAATCAGTCTCATTATATAAAGCTCAAAATCCCAAAGTACACATATACCCAACGAAAGAATAAACGATAACACCAAAGTAACAGGTTGAAGCACTGATCATCTCTGCGGATATCAACTCCTGAGTAAATGATTAAGCCCGATCACGTGAACTTATTGTGCGTCCCCAATGTACACATTTCTCTCCCCTGATGATTGCGATCTCATCAGAATCATCATACAATTGTGTACCTCTTTTATCATCAGAAACTGTTTCTTACATCTCTTCCCCCACGTAGTTGTAATAACACCAAAGTAACAAGTTGAAGCACTGGTCATCTCTGTGGATATCAATTCCGTAATAGATGATTAAGCCCGATCACGTGAACTTGTTGTACGTCCCCGATGTATGTCTCCTTCCCCCTTGCTGGTTTTGATACCTCAGAATCAGAAAAACATAATACACTCATATCCTTGAAATCTTGTGAGAAGAACAAAATTAGCTCAAATGTATCCAGTGAGAATCAACTTGCTGAAGAACAATGTGAGCAAATCTAATTAGGGATTAAATATGGCTTTTCATTCTCCCCTAATTAGTGCTCTCCCTCAAACTGACAACATTTCTGATCAATGACCTGAATATGAAGAAGTCTTTTGATAATTAAATGTATGTCGTCTTTAGTCTTCTACTACGCAATGAAAAATGTAGAACATAATGTAGACTCGACCTTCTTCAAGATTGTCCATTTGGGGAACAGAATATCAACATCTTCATCTCACCAAATGCATTCCAGTTATATTGCATATCACAAATCAGCCTGTAACGCACACATGAAATGGTAACACCAATATAACAAGTTGAAATACTGATCATCTTGAATTTGTTGCCCGAAATTGGTGAAAGTGGATAAGATAGAAGTACCTAGAATAAGACGAGAAGATAAGGATATAGAATCAACCAATCTTTGACACAAATCATTTCATAAGTCATTAAACCTGATCAGGTGAACTTGTTGTGAATCCTTGGTGTACACATTCTCTCTCCCCTGATAGATATGATTTTTCAGAATCAGCATAATGATGTGTACGTGAAGCATTAACTGGAAGCACTTTATCATTAATCTTATCAGCCCGTGAGAAGATGTCAAACAATGGCTCTTAGTAGTAACCACTTCGTGAAGATAACCCGATATGAAGAAACTCGGTTCTTGCACGAGTTCTCAACTATTGTGTACAAGAGCCATATGACCATATATTCTCAAACGTCAATCAACATGTAGTATATTCACACTTCTCCCCCATAAAAATTGCATATAAAGTTTCCATTTTTGATTGAACAAGTAAATACATTCAACATGTAGTTTATTCACACTTCTCCCCCTCAAAAATTGCATGTGCATTTTTGATTGAACAAGTGAATACAATTAACATGTAGTTTATTCACACTTCTCCCCCTCAAAAATTGCATGTGAGGTTGCCATTTTTGATTGAACAAGTGAACAAGACTACAATCAACGGTAAGTCGATCCACTTGATGACTGAGCGAGCATGGAAAAAGCATGAAGCTTGTTGATTAGAATGGTTATAAACAAGAAGATTTCTCTTCTTCCGAAGATAAAGCGCACTGAAGCGTACACCTTTCTTTTCTTTAAGGAACGAGGCTTGAACTGATGTGTTCAAACGTCATATCTCTCTTTTCTATTTCTCTCAGCTAACTCGTTACCAACCCCATTATCATTCAGTCGGCTCTTTGTCGTGACTACTGATGGAGAACGCCCAATATGATGGACTTGAGACTGAAGTAAAATAACCCGAACTTGTGAATTAAGCTTGCACAAATGTGTGACTAAGAGCGGTGCAGAGAGTTCGTGCAACTTCGAATCCCTAAGTACTCTATACTCTTCACCCAACCAACCATCAAGTATAAGACAAACATCATCTCTTGAATATCCACAACTTCGTGTGACACTGAGCCGTACAACGTAACTCCTTAAAGTGATAGTTATTTTGTGGTAGTAGAAAGGAAGAATCACCAAAAATAACTAGATATCCAAGTCTTCATCATTGTAAATGTTAAAAGCTCGAACAAGGACCTCGAAGAATCTTCATCCAACCAACCCCGATATCTTCAGATACTAAGTACACGCACCCGTGAAATTTCACTTCAACCTCAAATAAATAATAATGAATTAACGCCGTAGTTGATAAGAATTAAAACGTATGCTTTTAGGGGGCCATTTAAGCCCTATTTCGACACATTTTATATCCGTTACTGCTTAATTTCGTTCCTTTTCACTTTTTAGGTCTTTTGGAAGCAAAATACTGGAATGAAGCACATTTGGACAAAAAAGAACAAAAACATGAAGTAAATGGCAAAGTCAAGATCGAAGCCACTCAAGACTGATCGGCAGAACCTGACGGCGTCCCATCCAAAGGGCGACGTCGTCCCTCTATAAAGACTTGATCAAAACATGCACGCGACGGCTCAGTGAAATTCCTAGTTGTAACAACTCAACCAACCAATTAAAGATAACTAGGGAGTAATAGTATCTAAGTGAACACATCTTTAATCATCATACGAGCACACCTCAATTAAACATAGCTATCCATAGTAATTAGAAAATTTGATAACTAGTAGAAGTAGAGTAATCGGTAGAAGTACCACCCCCAACCAATTGCCCCGAGATTTTACATTAGCTTTCTAAAAAAACCATAAAAAAGATTAAAAAAAAAGAATCATCCTCAAACCCAACTTTTCGTCATATATTTCTTACTAGCGTTCCTATTCGCCTAGAGAATGATATCAATCCCCGAGGCTTACCCCATACTACACTACAATGATTAGGTTCACTGCTTAGAGGGTTGAAAAACTTGCTCATAGAAAAGGAGGTTTTCTCGATCCCGAACGCGCCTTTCTGCGCACATCAGTAGTCACATCTTGTGGTTTAAATGCCCAGATCTAACCCTTCTTTGATGTTTTAAATGAACTTTGATAATGGTTTTATCCCGATCTTAGTCAAAAGCACATAACCCTAAAAAACTTTGTTAAAACCAGAATACCATGAAGTATATCCAAGAAAATCATCCAATACATAAAGCACACACTTTATGCCTTTTTCGAAGTTGAAACCATAGCACCAGAATCAGATAAGATCCGGAAATTCACTTTTCTTTCTCCAGGATGGTTCCATGATCACGGGATTTTAAAATTCTATGATTTAAACCAAGAAATAGATTCTTTCGCGGGATTTTACAAAACCAAGAAGAAACCGAGAAATTGATCCGGAAATGCACTTTTCTTTCTCCAGGATGGTTCCATCGTCATGAAATTTTACAAATCTATGATTTAAACCAAGAAATAGATTCTTTCGCTGGATTTTACAAAACCACAACGAAATTGTGAAACAATGACAGATTGAATGTGTTATGACAAATTTGGTTTTGGTGAATATCTGTTTAGGGGAACATGCAAGAGGTCAACAACAATTCTTCTCCCATATGTAGAATACTTCACAAACCATACTAAGTAAAGTAGTATAAACTACTTCCCCCGAAAGTTGACCTTATAATATCAAAGTACACCATTCTCCCCCATGACGTGTACAACCATATACATGAGAAGTTCTTGTCTTAAACAAACATCTTAAAAGATCATGAACGACATTGAAGATTCTTGAAAGATTTTGCTTGGATTGTGAAGTATCATTGACGTTCTGTAGCGTCAAATATCCCATGAGAATTGTTGATCACATCTCAATCTTTAAACTCTTTGGCAAACATACCATCCTCGTATTCTGTCGGCTATTGTTGTGACCACTTGGTGAAGTAAATCCAATATACCAAACTTGAAAATGAAGTAAAATTCCCCAAATTTGTTACTTAAGCTTGTACTATCCTTGTGAATAAGAACGGTGTACCCAATGTACAAAACCTCTTGACATATCCTCAACTGTGTGAGACACTGAGAACTACAACGTAATTCCATAAGGTGATAGCTACTTTGTGGGTTAAGAGAGAAGGAATCACAAAAGTAACTAGATATCCAAGTCTTTATCACCCTCAATATATACCCAAACAAGTCATCTTCGCAGAAGGGAACAAAGAAAGAAGATGAAATAAGTAAACGCATCCGTAAAAATTCACTTCAAACCCAAGGAAAGAATAAAGGATCATTTTCGTGGTCACAATTGATGTTCATTGAAAATGTTGGGATTTAGTAAATCCAGTACTTAAAGTGTCGGTCACCTCAAGTATGTATACTCGTTAGAAAGCTCGTAGTCGTAGTAATTCAGTGTTAGTATTTAGAATACTTTGTAACACCGTGGAGGACGGACGGGTCTTTACCCACTGTATGCCTGATCCACAGCCTAATAGAGGCGTCTATGCTTGTACCCTATAAATACCCTTTGCCTTCCAAGGCAAAGGGTTGGAGCTTCATAATATATTTTTCTTTGTCTCTCTAAGTTCCCATCCTCTCTCACTTTCTCTCTCTAAACCCTAACCCTAGCCACCGCACATCTTGTTTAACAAACCAAGATCCTACAAATGGTATCAAGAGCCATGGTTTGATCATGTTCTTGGTTTGATAGTTGTTGTTCGGGTTAAGGTTTAGTTGTTGTTTTACGCGTAAAAAGGGTGTCTCGCATACGAGTTTTTTTGAATCTTTAAAGCTTTAAATTTTACACTTTTTAATCCAAGATTCTTATGGGTTAAGGTTTATTGAGTGTTAAACTTTCAGTTTCTTGCAAAAAGTTTCAAACTTTACAAGTTTTTCTTGGTCTTTAAGAGTGTTTGGATACGCGTGTACGAACCTACGCGTAAGAGAGAAAGGTGGTTTTGATCTTCGAGACTTGTTATTTTGGTGTTTTTAAGGTTGTGTTATCATCTTTATCTGGTTGTCTTAACGTTTTTGATCATAAAAACGTGTTTGGCAAAATTTGTACTTCCTACGCATAACGAAACTCTAATCCTACGCGTAAGGAATTTTTCTCTTGATCTTCATCTCTGGTGGTTACTCAGTGTTCTTCTTGCTTGGATAAGCCTGAAAAACACTTCGACTTTGGATATCTCGTACACTGTGAAGTGTAAGAGATCGTTTTGGGTAAAACCCTAATTTTACGCATAAGCATAAAACTTACGTGTAACAATTCTTACGCATAAGCTTTTTCTTACGCATAAGCTTGTCTTATGCCTAAGGGAAACTTACGCATAAGGTTCTTACGCCTACGCTTTGGTTTACGCATAAACTTAAGTATTTTACCCTAAAACCCTACGCGTAAGCTCTAGTCTACGCATAAACTCTGTCTACGCGTAAGCTTGTGTCTACTCGTAAGTTGTAAGTTACGCGTAAACTGTTGTCTACGCGTAAGCTCTCATCTACGCATAAGTTCCTACGCATAACTTTGCTGTCTACGCATAAGTGCAGAAGTTTTACGGTTTATCTCTTGATTTTGTAAAATCCCGTGAAAGTATCTATTTCCCGGTTAAGTCAAAGATTTGTAAAATCCCGTAGAATTTAAACATGTCTTCCGTTGCTGATGATGTGCAAGCTGCAGGATCTGATACTCGTCCTCCTATGCTTGACAGAACTGACTATGAGTCTTGGTCACAAAGAATCAGGCTGTACTGCTTAGGAAAGGAGAATGGGGTTAACATCCTTAAGTATATTGATGAAGGACCTTATCAGGTTGAGACTACTAGAGACATGATTGATACTGTTGCAGATGGAACAATAGTCTATGGAATGGATAGACCTAAGATGTATGATGAACTCACTGATAAGGAGAAAAAGAGATTTGATGCTGATATCAGGGCTTCAAATATTATTCTTCAAGGTCTTCCAAAAGATATCTACAAGCTTATCAATCACAACACAGAAGCCAAGGCAGTATGGGATAATGTCAAGATGCTTCTCTCAGGTTCTGAATTGACTATCGAAGACAGAGAATCACAGCTGTATGATGAATTTGAGCACTTTAAGATGAAACCTGAAGAAGGTGTTTATGAATATTACGTGAGATTCCACAAGCTGGTGAATGATATGAGGAATATCAAGATGACTATGCCAAACATTCAGCTGAACTCAAAATTCGTAAATAATATGAATCCCGAATGGCACAAGTTTGTCACTTCTGTGAAGCTTACAAAAAGAATAAAGAACACCAATTATGAGCAGTTGTATGCCTTCCTTCTTCAGAATGAGAAACATGCTATGTTTGAAAAAAGGATTCTTAATCAGTTCAAAACCAACCAGGGAGAGACAAGCTCATCAAATGATTCAACTGCCTTCTACTCAAACATCGGAATCACAACCAAAGCCTCTCAAGTCATACCCATGGGTAATGGTAATCACAAACTCATTCCTGATCCTATGTTCAAACAAGCTGATGCTGATGCACACATGGGAAACATCATTAATCAACTAGCTCTCCTGATTAGTCAAAACATGAACTCTCTTCCACACACCAACAACAATCTCAGAACTGCTTCCAACCCACATAATCAAGCCACTGTCAGAGATGGAAAAGTTACAGTTCAACCAGTTCAAGAAAGGCAGTGATGCAAATCAGAACAAGGAAGAGGTGGAGCTGGTAGAGGCTATGCTGCAAATCAGAATTGGGGAAGGAATGGAAACCAGGGTCAAGCAAAGCCAATCAAGTGCTACAACTGTGGTGAAGAAGGGCACATTGCTAGGAACTGTACTCAACCAAAACGCCCTCAAAACGCAAAATACTTCAGGGACAAGATGTTGTTGGTTCAAGCACAAGATAATGGTGTAATGTTGAATGAAGAGGAGTTGTTGTTCTTGTCTGATGGGAATGCTAGAACATATGATGGAGATGTGGACGAACAACCAGTGCATGTTGCTCAGAACAATCCCAACGCCTTTCAAGTTGCAGACTGTGATGCATTTGACTTGGACGTTGATGATGAACCATGTGCACAAACTATATTAATGGCTAATATCTCTCCAATGACCTCTTCATCTCAACAAGCCAGTCCATCCAAGGAATCCATCATTAAAGAGGTACTCAAACTATATGATGTGGTTGATGAGCAAAAGATTCACCATGAAGTACAATCTACTGAAGTCATTGAGTCAGATATTGAAAATATGGGAAATAACAATGTTATCCCATATGAACAATATGTGAAACAAGATGACAGTTTTGTTGTACCTAGTGATGAATCTTCTGCAATTAACAATGAATGCATGCATGATGAATACACTGCATTTGTGCCTGATGATTCCTTGACCACTGAGCTCAATACCTATAAGGAACAAGTTGCTATTTATGAACAGCGTGCTAAGTTTGAGTTAACTACCCGTGAGCAGGATATGGATAACCAAATGCGTACAATTATCAGAAAAAGTAATTTTAAAGAAGAAGTATTAAAACAAGAGTTAAACTCCTTACAAGAAAAGCTTTCCAAAACTGCTAAGCAAAAACAAGAACTTCAAGAAAATGTGAAAATGCTTAAGCAAGAATTCAATGCTAAGGAATCAAAACTTTTGAATGATTTTTCCAATCTAAAAACTTTGAAAAACAAGCTTGAGAATAAGTTGTACGTACAAGGGAATACTATTCAGACTGCTCACATGATCACTAAGCATAGAATCTTAAGCGATAAGCATAGCGTTCTCCTTGTTGAGGAACCAAGTCCTGAGGTTATTAAAAAGGCTAGAGCTGCTCATAAGGTACTTTATGATGGTAATGAAATCCTTAAGCCCTAGTTGCGTTGAGTGCACTGAGGAAGATAAGAAATCAGATGAAGTCACTAGGGAGAAAATGAACAAGAAGCTTGAAAATCCTGAGTGTAAAAAGAATAACATTACGATCAAACCTCATGATTACACTAAGGAAAACTGGATCTCCTTAAACAAGTTTAAGACTCTGACACTTCTAACTCCTGAACAAGTGTTCTGGAAAATGGATTTAGATAAGCAAAAAGCAGATAATCTTGTTGTTTCTAACCCTCCACTTAGGAAATTGCCAAAAGCAACTGTGTATCCTCCTAATACACCAATGCATCTAGTTCCTAGATCTATTGCCACTAATAGCAGGACCTTAATCAGCCTATATGTTGTTTATCTGCTGTTTGTTGATTTTGAGAAAACGTGTAAGAAGAGAATCACACCTACAGGAATAACTGAGGGGGAAAGGGGTTTTGAGCAAACCAAAGAATGTTATTTAACCGAGGTCATGCCTTTCTTCAAACAATTAAAAGGTCAATTTGAGAATCTTAAAATTGGAATTAATTATGATATTAAAGAAATGGAAAAGGAATTTGATGCGATGATTATTGAGGTTAGTGACTATGAGCAAGAACTAAAATATAATGAGATTGAGAGGAAGAATTTGCATACCTTGAATGAGAATATTATTTCTGAATGTATTGCTCAAGATGTGTTTTACACTGCTACAAATTGTTCCATTAATGCTTCTCAATTTCATGAATTATCTGTTGCTCTGAAAGTCTCCCATAATCGTGTCATTGAGCTTGAAAAAACTAATTCTAAACTAAATGAGAAAATTGAACTGGATGATCACGACAATTTGGTTAAACATTTTTCTAAACTAGAGGTTGAGCATTTTAATTTACAACTAAAATATCAACATCTTAAAGAAAATGTCAAAACTTCAAATATCAAGACATCCTCAGATGCTCCAGAGTTTGATGCAGTTTTTCAAATTAACAAACGTGATGAACAGATTCAAGCTCATTGTAACACGATTAGAAAGTTGAAAGCCCAAATCTCTCAATTAAAGGGTGAAATGAACAATGTGACTGGCTCCCGAATGCCTCCTCCTTTAGATTCTCAGAATTCTCAAACGCTTCATCTTCAAAACTTAGTAAATGCTTTACAAAAGGAAAACGAGAGCTTTCTAGAAGAAAATGAAAAGGTTAAACGTCATTTTAATGAGTTATTTGAATCAATTAAGGTCACTCGTAATAAAAACAACGAACAAATAGCTTCATTGCAAAAGGAAATTGAGAATCTGAAGAGCCAGGTAAAAGGGAAAATGCCAATGACCAATGGGGAGAATGATGGATCAAAGGTACCTGTCTGTAATAAATATGATTTGACTGTGAAATATGTTCCTCCTCATCTTAGGAATAACATACTTGCTATTCAAACATATTTCCCATACCTTAAAGACAGCCTAGAATGTCTCCGTGAGATTGTAGAAGAGGATAAGTTAGAGAAACCACTTGATAATGCAATTGGACATGCATGCTTATATGCCAAACGATCTCAAGAACTTCTAGAATGCTTAATTACAATATGCCCAAAAACCTTAGGTGAGCAAGTCAATCCCCTGATACCTTGTTCTATGTCTAGTACCAAGCATACAACTCATTCAATGCCCAATACCATGAATGTGAACTCTAGTATGCCTTCAAGTAGTTCAAAACCCAGCACATCTAAACAGGAAATGCAAAAAGTAGCAAAACCAACTAATGTTCCCATTCCCTCTACAGGAGTAATCAGTGACATTAAAGCGAGCAGGTCAAAGTCTCAAGACAATACAAGGAATGATAGGACCTTGCAAGCTAAGAATGTGCATTGGAAGAGAGTAGAAGACCAACCTAGGAAATTTAAGCTAGAGTCGAATAAAACGAATCGTGTTGATTCTAGTATTAGCCATAGGCGTACTGTAATTAATTCGAATTCTGATATTTTTTGCAAACCTTGTAATGATGTATACTTGAATTCTGTTTCTAATCATGAATGTGGTGTGAAAGCTTTGTCTTATGCTGTAAAATCTCCAGTTAACACTGTTAATGTAAAATATCATGCTAAGAAGGCGAAATGGCAAAGGCAAAAGAAAGTTAGAGAACAGTGGAAGTCCACAGGAAGAACATTTAGAAAGATAGGTTATCAATGGATACCTGTTGGCCATAAGGTTAATCAGGCAATGCCCACTAGAAAATGGATGCCTACTGGTAGAACTGTTCCCTTAAAAAGTGCACATACTTTGAATAGGGCAAATACGAACACTAGTACTGCATCTATTCATAATGATTCCATTACATCAATCTCTATGAATGCTTCTATGTCTGATGTGGGTGATCCAATCACTACTACTAACCAAATGGAACCCATTCTTGCATGGGGATCCCAATTATCCAGTCATCCATTCCTGTCTGTGTTCAACTGCAGATCGTTCAAATCGTTATGTGGTACCTGGACTCAGGTTGTTCAAAGCATATGATTGGAGATCGGTCGCGGCTCATGAACTTCGTGAGCAAATTCATCGGGACAGTTAGATTCGGAAACGACCATTTTGGAGCTATTATGGGTTATGGAGATTATGTGGTTGGAAATAGTGTAATTTCCCGGGTATACTATGTGGAAGGTCTTGGTCATAACTTATTTTCTGTTGGTCAATTCCGTGACTCCGATCTTGAAGTGGCTTTTCGGAAACATACTTGCTTCGTTAGAAAACTTGACGGTGTAGAATTATTAAGAGGTACTCGAGGATCTAACCTATACACCATCTCTATCGATGATATGATGAAGTCTTCTCCAATCTTCTTGCTGTCAAAGGCGTCTAAAACAAAGTCTTGGTTATGGCATCGTCGTCTCAATCACTTGAACTTCGGCACCATAAACAACCTCTCCAAAAAGGATCTTGTCAGAGGCTTACCCAGATTAAAATATGAGAAAGATCATCTTTGCTCAGCCTGTCAATTGGGAAAAAGCACGAAATATGCCCACAAACCAAAACCCACAAACTCTGTAATGGAAGTTCTTCATACCCTTCATATGGATCTGTGCGGACCAATGAGAGTGTAAACGATTAATGGGAAGAGATATATTTTAGTCATTGTTGATGACTACTCTAGATTTACTTGGATAAAGTTCTTGAGGACTAAGGATGAAACTCCAGCCATCATCATCAAACTTATTAAGCAACTTCAGGTTCGTCTTAACAACACGGTTAGAATTGTTCGAACTGACAATGGCACAGAGTTCGTTAACCGAGACTTAAGTCAATTTTATGAAAGTATTGGAATTAGTCATCAAAGAAGTGTTCCACGAACTCCTCAACAGAACGGTGTAGTTGAAAGACGAAATCGAACTCTTATGGAAGCCGCAAGAACAATGCTAATTTATTCAAAGGTTCCAATTTTTCTATGGGCGGAAGCCATTGCCACAGCTTGCTACACCCAAAATCGTTCTCTTATACACACCTCTCATGGAAAAACTCCATATGAACTAGTTCATAAACGAAAACCTGATCTTTCCTACCTTCGTGTGTTTGGTGCCTTGTGCTATCCAACGAATGACGGTCAAGACTTAGGAAAATTAAGAGCAAAGGCAGATATTGGAGTTTTTGTTGGTTATGCACCAAACAAGAAGGGTTACAGATTCTACAACAAGAGAACCCGAAATATCATGGAAACAATTCACGTTACGTTCGATGAGCTGACCGGTCAAATGGCTCCTGGACAATCCAGTTCTGGACCCGCACTTCATAACAGTCCCATTGGTTCATCCCTTGTACCATATTCTTCTCCAGCAACTCCATATGTATCTCCATCTGAAGATGACTTAAAGAAATTGTTTGATCCTATGTTTGATGAACTCTATGAGCCAAGCGCTATTGAACAGTCAATTCCCACAACAGAGGCTGCTCATAACACTGAGAATGAAGTCAATCCTACAGTCTCAATATCTTTAAGTCAAGAAGCGCCTGCTGCTGATCACTCAGTCTCATCAACAAATCACCAATCTTTGAATGTAAAACATGGAACTGTTTCTGGCATCAATGATGAAGTTAATCCCTTTGCTACTCCCGAAGATGCTCCATTTGAAAACATCTTTGCCCCTGAACCAACACCTGAACCATCTTCATCAGGGGATATAAAATCTGCTACATCAGTCCTTGAACAACAACCACACGAACACATTAGAAAATGGACACATGACCATCCATTAGATAACATTATTGGGAATCCTTCTCGTTCCGTATCAACTCGAAAACAATTAGCTACTGATGCCTTATGGTGCTTCTTCAACTCAGTACTCTCCAAGATCGAACCAAAAGATGTTAAAACTGCAATGTCTGAGGACAGCTGGTTTAATGCAAAGCAAGAAGAAATTCATGAGTTCGATCGTCTAGATGTATGGGAATTAGTACCAGTTCCAGATTGTGCAATGATCATTCCTCTCAAGTGGATATTCAAAGTGAAGCTTGATGAGCACGGTGATGTTCTGAAAAATAAGGCACGGTTAGTTGCTAAAGGTTATCGTCAAGAAGAAGGTATCGACTTTGAAGAATCTTTTGCTCCTGTTGCACGTATCGAAGCCATCAGAATCTTCTTGGCTAATGCTGCTAGCAAAAACATGGTAGTTTATCAGATGGATGTGAAAACCGCATTTCTTAATGGAGATCTTAAAGAAGTGGTATTCGTCAGCCAGCCAGAAGGTTTTGTGAATCCAGAGCATCCTACACATGTCTATCGCTTGAAAAAGGCCCTTTATGGCTTGAAGCAAGCTCCAAGGGCATGGTATGATACGCTATCAAAATTTCTTCTATCCACTGGATTCAGCAAAGGAGCAGTTGATCCAACATTGTTCACCAGAAAGTCAGGCAAACATTTAATTCACGTTCAAATTTATGTTGATGATATTATTTTTGCCTCGACTGACCCAAATGAATGTGACCGTTTTTCTATGGAGATGGGCTCCAAATTTCAAATGTCAATGATGGGACAAATGTCATTTTTCTTGGGATTACAAATTTCACAAAGTCCCGGAGGCATTTTTATAAATCAATCTAAATATGCTAATGAAATCTTAAAGAAATTTGGATTTACCTCCAGTGACCCTGTTGACACTCCTATGGTGGAGCGTACAAAACTGGATGAGGACGACTCAAGGATCATAGTAGATCAAACGAAATATCGTAGTATGATTGGATCCCTGATGTACCTCACAGCCAGCAGACCAGACATTTTGTTCGCTGTATGCATGTGTGCTAGATACCAGGCTAAGCCTACCAAAAAGCACCTTGAAGCGGTTAAACGGGTCTTTCGGTATCTCCAAGGAACCATTAACATGGGACTTTGGTATCCGAAGGACTCCGGTATGTCTCTAACGGCCTATGCAGATGCTGACCATGCAGGATGTCATGATACACGTCGAAGTACGTCAGGTGGTGCTCAATTTTTAGGTGACAAGCTTGTAAGCTGGTCTTCAAAGAAACAAATGAGCACTTCCATATCCTCTACAGAGGCTGAATACATAGCCATGTCATCCTGTTGTGCTCAAATGTTATGGATGAGATCCCAATTATCTGACTATGGCTTTGTATTCAACAAAGTGCCTATGTATTGTGATAACAAAAGTGCCATTGCTCTCTGCTGCAACAATGTTCAACACTCTAGAGCAAAGCACATCGACATTCGACATCATTTCATCAGGGAACAAGTTGAAAACGGTGTGGTTGAACTATACTTCGTAAGGACTGAATTTCAACTAGCAGACATCTTCACCAAAGCTCTTTCTCGAGAACGCTTTGAGTTTATTCTTCCACGACTAGGCTTAAAGAGCCTTCAACCAGAAACGCTCAAACGTCTTCAGGAAGACATCGAGGAGTAAAGGTGTTCGACTCTATCTATTCTTGTATATATCTTTTCAAAAACCAAATACAAAAATACAAAACCAACAAAACAAAAAATAGAAAATTATAAAACTTTTCAAAATCCATAAAAATCAGAAAATCTTGAAAATCTTCATAAAATATTGTTTATTTATCATGTTTTTCTTGTCGGTTCGATAACATCTACGGACTTTGAGTTGTCACTCAAAGAATGGCACGGGTCTCTAGATGAAGTTCGAATTTAAAAAAAAAAAAAAAAAAAAAAAAACGAGATGAAGAAAAATATTGGTTTATTGTCATTTCAGACAGTAACCCGCTTTTCAAAGAAAGAACAGACCATGCTTTATCATGTTTTTCAAATCTCATGCTCTGATTCTATAAACATTTATCTGCTATCTAATGAAAACTAGATGCTTTGTAAAATAACTCGGACCCAAGTTTGAAAATCATCTGGACTTAAAAGTTTGTCAAAATATCTATCACTCAATCAACAACTTATGTCATTGATTGAGGGGGAGAATGATTTCAATCAAATCAAAAGGTTATTTGTCGTATAATTGTTTTCAAAAGATAATCATGCATGTTTTATTCAATGGAGTTTAAAGTCTCTAAATCCGATCCTTATCAGTTAAAACGTTTTCATAATCAAGTCACAATTCTCCTTAAAAGCTTTCAAAATCAATTTAAATCTACAGAGATCACAAATCTCAAATGCTTTGATAATTGTGATCGGGGAAGAATTTGTGATTTAAATTGGATATAATCTGATAATTCGGTAAATGGTTTTACAAGGATGTACAAGCTCTCCTTCCGACATGTGCCAAGTGATTTCAAGAAATTCCATGCACATGTTGAGGGGGAGCATCTATCTTAAACCACTAAGTTTTGAAACGTGGTCAATGTGCAGGTTTCCTTTTGTATGTGCAAAACTCTTTCAAACCTCAAGGCACATATTGAGGGGGAGCAAACTTATGAAAACCTCATCCTTCCCCAAAATGCTTTATCTACTTGATTTGATTAGGGAAGTGATGTTGATATCTGTTAGAAAATGGTAATCAAAGAAGTTAATTCTTTCTCTTGCCTCCATGTGCAAAACAATTTCAAATACTTGATGCACATGTTGAGGGGGAGCTCTTGTTCTATAAATATCAAAAACAATTCAGGTACAAAATGCTTTGATAACATATCATAAGTATCTGGATTGATTTTCAAATGGTTTTCAATTGGTTCCAATGGCAGATGAACAATACCATATAGACCGACCAACTTTACTTTATGTATGGTGATATAAGGATGATAAGGTTAGGTATTTGTTCCCATGATCCGCCAGAACCGGAGGGATCTACCAAGGGACAATCCACTAGTTAGTGTAGAAGTCCTTAGGTATGATGATAAAAGGAGAAAAATGAGATATGGGAAGAGTGCGGACTAAGTCAGAGCTAGTACTGGAATAAACCCAACAAGGTTCTAGCTATGATGTCTCAGTAAGCACTGAAGGGGTTGAAGAATGAAAAAGAATTGAATGAGAAAATGGTGAAAACAAATAGCCCTCCATTTACTCAACCTTAGGGCAGAAACCGGGTTTAATTCATTTGCTACTAGTGGTTACCAAGGTAACATCGGTATTGAAGACAAGACGTCATGGACCCAGTGACGCACTGCACTTCAACTTCCCAAACCACTCAAGTTCCTCTTAAAAGGACTTGTTTCATTCTCACAGGGAACCGACATTATCTATCGACTTTCTCTTAGAGATTGTTGATATTGAAGAAAGAGACCCACTCCCTAGTCTCCGATACAGGATCCAAATATGCACAAATTGAGTCTAGAGCCACGAGATCATCAAAGAATCTCCTTAGGACACTTTCAATGAAGACTCTCTGTTTCACACAATGTGGAAAGAGAGATTATATCTTGAGTCCTACGCATTATCCTTGTGGTATTGCCAGAACATCTGAGTGATATGCATACATATTCCCAATGAAGATGGAAAGCCTTCTGGAGCCAACATCAAACAAGCTCCTGGTAGGTGGCATGTGAGATCTATTCTATTGATCAACCATGTGACAACTGAACAGAAACAATAGGGCGATTCAATCTTTTGAATCAATCCTGGTTCAGGTTATGGATTGACGAATACCTTTGAAAAACCAGTCGTTGTGATTAAAAGTTCTTCTCCATAGCACATCGACTGTGTATTAATGTTTCAAAATTAAAGGGTATTTATGATTGATAACTGATTTTCCATAAAACCTTCGTGGTATTGCAAAACACTTTCTATAAAGCAATACACGATTGTTCTCAAATCACTTTTCATCAATCAGTGAATCTCGATTCGCTGGTTCACTCACTCCGTGTTGTCTTATTTGAGACGTTCTGGTTTGAGAACAGCTAGAACAGCTGCGAAACCCTGTCAAGGAAATTCTTCGGAATTATACCTGATCACAGGCAGTACTTGTACTGATCAACGGGGAACCGTGGACCGTGTACCTCAATTCAACAAAAGTGGTCAAAGACACTTTCGTGTGCTTTATTGCTAACTGTTGTATGCAGGTACGCCCTACGTTTGCAGCTGATCAGAATAAAGCAGTCAATCCATAGCCACATGCTCACTCAATACATTCATCTCTAAAGAAATCATGATAAGTGCATCAATGGCTCTGATATTTTCACTCCATGCTTCTGCTACGCTGCTGCAAATATCATGAATCAACTAAAGCTTCCGCTACTCTGATAAGATGATATCATGATCTAGAATGTGAGCATGTCGGTCCAAATGTCACAACATCACATGCTATCAACACCACAATGGAAGAGTCAGAGATTTATGGTTCCTGATAATCTCAAAGCTGGTTCAAAACTCAAATATCACGTGGATCAGTTAAAGACCTCCTCTTAAACATGCAGAACATGATGAATCAAGGACTACGAGCTAAAGAACAAAAGTGCTTAATCAAAGAAACCAAGAACAACGAAATTTCATATCAGTTTGTAATCATTGTAAGTTGAGGTGACCTCCCTTAGGGGGAGATTGTTGGGATTTAGTAAATCCAGTACTTAAAGTGTCGGTCACCTCAAGTATGTATACTCGTTAGAAAGCTCGTAGTCGTAGTAATTCAGTGTTAGTATTTAGAATACTTTGTAACACCGTGGAGGACGGACGGGTCTTTACCCACTGTATGCCTGATCCACAGCCTAATAGAGGCGTCTATGCTTGTACCCTATAAATACCCTTTGCCTTCCAAGGCAAAGGGTTGGAGCTTCATAATATATTTTTCTTTGTCTCTCTAAGTTCCCATCCTCTCTCACTTTCTATCTCTAAACCCTAACCCTAGCCGCCGCACATCTTGTTTAACAAACGAAGATCCTACAGAAAACATTAGCCGCGAACGTGTATCTTCGTGAAAATTAGCGTGAACCAAAATACCACTCTTTTTGCCAAATAATTATTAAAACATATATATCAAATGTATTTGTATTCCATCATTTAAGCTCATGTTTTAATAATTTAGGCACCCAAATCCAACTTGTTAGATAAATCTTTTCTGCCTATGCCATTAGCATAATGGATTCAACCCATTCCAAGTGATATAGCCTGATTTGATGTAATTTCATATTACCCTAAATATCATTTACACAAAGGTAGCTCTAAATCCATATGGCGTAAATTGCAAATCTAGCCCAAATATGTATATTCTCATAACCCAGTCCAAACACATTTGTATAGGCCCGATCCAACATAATTATAATACCCGGTTTAGTAATTTGTTACCCTAATTACACTTTCAACACAAACCCTAAAACACACAACCACATAATCCGCCTACCATCTAACTAATCCTCTCTCCAGAGTAGATCTCATCTCACGAATCTGCTTTCATCTTCATGATCAAACTGATAAAAATCAAGATTAAAACTCATATTATCTCCATCATCATCATCAAGTAACATCAAATACTAAACCCTTCTTACCGATTCAAGTAAACACAAACTCTACCAGACCTTTACCTTAGTTTGATTTTTAGCTTTAGTGGAAATAAGAGAACATCACGCTTCAAGATCTTAGAGGGATCTCATGTAGGTTTTAATTTCGTGTGTTTTCTCGTTATAAACGAACCAAGGATAAGAATATAACATAATTGTTATGATTATTTCCTTATGATTAGGATAATAATTGAATTGAGGCTTTTAAAAAAAATTTGTGATGATAGATTACGTGGGTTTGACCTTTAGAGGTCTAATGTATTTTTAATTTCCCACGAAATCAAATATGAGTTTTTTTTTTTTTTTTTTTTTTTTTTTTTTTTTTTTTTGGTCTTCAAGTCTGGATCAATGATGATGGTTTATTTCATGTGTCAGATCTTCAAAGGTCTTGATGATTCTTTGTATACCACGAATAGAAGAGTATGAGATCCTTGAATTTTTCTTTTCAGTTTTGTGTCGAGTAGAAGTTGTTGTAGATTGCTGCTGAAGTTTTAAGGGGATGATATTTTAGGTTAGACGTGGATTTGATTGCGGTAGTAAGTCACAAAGAGTCTATTGGTAATTGGTTCATGGTCATGGTCAATTTTCATTTCTTCTTCTACATATCTGTCACAGTTTTCTTGGTCAAACTGCAATGGTTAGATCAAACAAAACGCAACCTATCAAACCGCTATAAACCTGATTTTACCAAATCGCAATCACAAAAAAAATTTGCCAACGTTTCTTTTCATAAAAACTATGAAAATTCTTCAAAAAGCAATGAGTTTTTCTCAAATCGCAACCACAAATCTGTAAATGTACTTTTGTCTTTTTGCAATAAAAACAAAATAATCTTGTCCTTGTAAGCATAAAAAAATCGGGTCTGTGTCTTTTCCTCTTGTTACCAAAACGCAATGAAGAATCTGCATAAAAACCTTACAATTTCCTCGTTTGACCACAAATACAGATGAGTTGACCACCAATACTTTCACCGTTTGGTACAAAAAATCACTAAAAGATAAAAGTTAACATAAACACTTTTTGGACAGATGACACAAAACAAATGTATGAAACATTAAGCAAATGACATTTTTGACTATTTTTGGATACACAACAGTTTTAAAAACAGTTACCATTCAAGATAAGGAGAAAGAAAAAAAAAATCCAGATTCAATAAACTATTTGGTAAAACAGTTTTAAAAAATATTCGAAACCACACAAATCAATGAATAACACAACCTTGCTCTGATGCCAATTGTAGGATCGAATAAACTATTTGGTAAAACAGTTTTATGTGGGATTCAGGAGGTCGGGGATTATGGAAGAACAAGTTAGCCATGGTTAAAAAGAGATAGAGTAGAGAGGGGAAGTTTCTAGTGAGAGAAAAACACTTTGTGTGTGTAATATTATGAAAAAACCAACCCTCTCCCTTAGTGGGAAGAGGGTATTTATACAACTTACTAAACGCCCCTTATGGGCTGTGAATCAGGTATACAGTGGGTAAAGACCCGTCCGTCCTCCACGATGTAACTTAACTAATCTAATTACTAATAAATATAGTTAAGTCTACGAGCTAAAACATGCTAGACTAAACTCGGGGTGACCGACTCTTCTATATGGATTTTCCAAATCCTAACATAAATAAACGTTTTAATGGTTAATTTGTATTAACAATCTCCCCCTTATTTTTGTCCATGTGTATTTTGAAAATCTACAAAACAAAGGTTAGAAAACAAGTAAATGGTGAATTGTTTCCTGCAAATGAGCTTTAATGTTAGCTCAAAATTATTTCTATCCACCTGGTTCTGCCGGATCCTTCCCCTGAGGGATCCGTCAAGACAAAGTTGAGGGATCCGGGTACCTGTAGCTTAGTATCAGCAAATCTAGACAAAAATATTAATGTAAAAGTCCAAGTAAGTCATGTATTGTTGCACCAAACATGTTCACATAACCATATAACATACAAACTGTAGTTTCATTTAGTAAAATAAGAGAAATGATACACATATTTCAATTATCTAAAACTAAGAAAATGATACAAACATGTAACAAAATAATAAAAATCCTAACAACCTAAGTTGTGCCTAAGACTAGAAAGAACACAACATGTGCTTGCATTCCAAGGTTTAGGGATGGTTAGGTTTGTTGACTTCATCAAAACATTCAAGAAAGTGATAGAACATGAAACGTACTTCATCATGTAGTTCGTGGACTAACCCTTGGACATGTTGACAATGATAGCAATCATTGTCATGGCTAGGAGGTTGAAAATATGGTGGTAAGGATGGACCTAGTGGAGAAATTTGTGGAGGTAAGTTTGATGAAGAAGGTGGTGGCATATGTGTTGGTGGTGGAGGCAAAGAAGTATCCACAACCATATGGTCCGGTTGTTGAGGTTAGAAATTCCTCATAATCCAAAATGGACCATTTGAGGGTAAAGTAGAGAAAGACACGGGTGCTAGCGAATTTTCAACACCGAGGCTTTGGTGAGAAGGTTGTTGTGGTACCATTTCTCAATAGATGACAATGTGGGCAATGGTGGTGGATGCGAAGGTCTAGGTGCCAAATCTTCTAGAGATTATAGGTTTGGTGATGTGTGAGGTGTGGTGAAGGAGAGAACTTTAGGTTCAAGAGGTGAAGGTTTGGTTGTTTTAGTAGAGATTGGAGTGTTTGGTTTTGAAGGTATGGTGGTGTTTGGTGGGAACAAGTCTTTGAGGAATTGGTTTAATGGGTAGAGTTGTTTGGACAGGTACACTAATGTTTGGAGTTTTGTTGGGTGATGACTCGGTTGATGAAATTTCATGGACAACACGAGCAATTTTCCTTGGAGGGCTTTTGGTTGATGAGTTTGCACTAGGTGCTTTTCTCATGGTAAAATGGTAAAACGTAAGAGTTGAAAGAAGAGGTTTCGTTATTGAGAATGAGTGTTTGGATGGTGGTTTGGAAGTACAAACACAAGTGGTTTATAAAAGAAGAAGTTAGGTAAGGGAATTAAAGCCTAAACCACTAAAGTTCTTCAAATTGCAATGATTTGCATGCACAAGAGTCAACTACAGTGTTGCTCTATTCTAGGGAGTCGTCTAAGACAATACGGAGTGTTTAGGTTAACTAAGAGGGTTTGAAATGATTATCTCAAGTGATAATAATCTTTATGTACAGTCGGTTCCAACGGTTCACTCACTTGAGGGATCCGGCTAGCTTTAAGCTAGGGATCCGGCTATCATAAGATAAGAAAAAGGAATGATTGGGTTCTAGCAAGGTCTAGTACCTACATATCCTGAGTGATTTAGTCCACTAAGGTGTCTTAAATGGTAGAAGACTTAAATGGCCAAGTATAATGAGTGAGAATTTCCAATGATGACTTTTATGGAGAAAATGAAGTTTTTAGAAACACCAATGAGTGATCATGGATGACACTAAGAGTTTTGAGGATCGTAAATGGTTGTAGAAACCAGATGGTGATTAAGGAGAAATTTAGAAAATTCCTTAAAAATCATAAGAAATGAAAAACAAGATTTTAGAGCATTTTAAGGTTAAAATGAGTGAAATCAATTTGTTAAAAATGAGAGAAATATCAAAATAGGTGTTTTGAGATGAGAGAAACAATGTGTAAATATTGGAGCAGAAATATGGTGAGTTTTGAAGTAATGATAAATTAAAAATACCTTGAATGTGATCCTAATTCATCCATGAGTGAATGTGGGATCAACTAAGCCTAAGAAAACCTAAGGGATCCTAATATAGTATGTTCAACTAGTCCAATAAGGTTAGGAAGGTTGGAGTGATGCCAAAAGGCATTAAACAAGCTTTTGTCTTCCCGAATCCTCTGGATCCTTCCATTGAGGGATCCGTCCAGTTATAGCCAAGGGATCCGACTTTTGGAACCTAATCCTTAACATAAAGTGTGTGAAAAATAATTGCACACATCAAAAATGAAACGAATGTTCTCTATAGCAAGCATATATGTATACAAGTAAATCATAGTAAGTATAGCATGTAGAACCAACATATGAGCAAGCAAATAAGATAACGACCAACTTTTGATATAGGATCAAAAGTGGTAAATTTTCCTACTTAGTTATTTTTTGATACAAGCATTCATGTTTCATCACACAACGACATTAGTTTAGTTCTACCATATGACAACTACATTGTTTTAAGCATACACAACAAGTTTAGATAGGAACAAGAGTTACATATACAAGTCACCTCTCAATATCCATCTCATCTTCACTTCCTCTTCTTACCCATGAGAAAGTGAGCAATGCACTTGAACATTCCCTTGGTTTGTTGAAATTCTTGTGAAGGACGTGGAATGTCGGGTAATTGGTCAATGTATGAAATGGGGTCAAGTTGATAGTTGTGGATGGGGTTGCTAGCTTCACCTTCGGTTTCATCGGATGCGTTGGTGGGAGGATGTGGCCTTTTTCCATCAACCATGAACCTCATTGTTCGTCCCTCGGTGAGAGGTACCATGACATGATCACAAAAGAAATGGTCATCCGTCATAGGGGATGGTTGTATTTCACTTACAAATCTTGCTAGACGAGTGAGAAGCATAGCATAGGGAAGTACCATTTTCTCGGTTCTAAAGACACTTGCCATTCTCTTGACCATGTAGTAGGCTAGGTTGAAAGGGGTTTCATTGATGAGACAATATATCATGTAAACAAGGCAAGCATTTGGATAATCTTTGTTCACTACCAAGCAAACGACATTCTCTCTAAGGATTTGTTCCCATTTCTTGTACAACCAAAACATCTCAAAGAGTTCCATTTGGAATGGGTCTCTATGGATGACTTTGGAGTTTTGAGTGACACGAGTTTATGAGGTTCTTTGAATGAAGACGACATCCCTTACCGTGATGGGTTCATCAAGAGGAGTAAGATAGACATGGTGAGTGTCAACCATATCATTGAGTTTGGTGAGAGACCAATCACTCGAGTACATACAAACACCTTGGCATGGAATGTAAATGATTCATACAAACTCGATGAGGGTTAGGATGAAGTTTTGACTATTGATGATAAATGAAATAGAGATAGTTCCATCATCATTTCTAATGATTCGGACACTTTTGTAGAATTCAAGGACAAAGACGGGCAAATTTGTTCGTTGATGTAAAGTAGGAAACCGAAGTTGATCCTAGAGAAAACGTGAGGGATGTCGGTATCATCAATGAAAGATTGTTCAACAACACGTCCTTCATGGAAGAAACGTTTTTGAAGCATCTTGAATGTTTTATGGTCCTTAGGCGTAAGGCCTTCCTTACGGTGATGCATTGGGATGTAGTGGGCGGTGTCTTGGTAGCCTTGTTGGGTTGAGCTAGGCATGTTTTATCCTAAAACAAAAGACCACAATGTGGTGTTAATTTAAAAAAATCTTTTGAGTGTTATCACAAATTTTATTGAAACATCCTACTTCTTAATTTCATTATGAGTTTTAATTTGTATTAAAAATGTTTGTTCCTTGATTAGTTATCTTAGATAGCCAATTAAAACAGTGTGATAGCAAATTGTGATAAACCCACTTGAATCAAAAACTTTAAGGATTGAGAATTGTTTTACAAAGAACTTGAGATTAGAAATCAAAATGTAGTGAAGATGAAACTTACACTAGTGATTGGATAGCTTGATTGGATGAAGAGGAAGCTCCAGTGGTAGAGAGGTTAGGGTCGAGTATGAGAGAGGAAAGTGAAAGATGAGAGAGTACAATGATTACCAACTACATAATCTATTTGCTGATATGCCGGTTCTGCCGGATCCTATGAAGAAGGGATTCGACACGTTGTGGTCAAGGGATCCGGCTGTACAGTAAGTTTACAGATTAGTAAGGTTGGCAATTTGACGTGAGATTTTTTATCCTAGTTTTTATCAAATGTTTACTACATTCCTTAGAGCTCATCTGTTTTAGATGTGATACAAGTTTTGACGAGTCTTCGTGTTTACAAGACATTTTGAAGAAGCATGTAAACAGTAAACCATGAGACGAGGAAAATAAGAAACATACTAAATTTCATTTATTTCAATGTTTAATGCGATACAAAGGATTAGATAGATTATACAAATGTAGATTACTACAACAACTTAACTGCTGTCTATTGGGCCGGTTCCTTAGGATGAGGGATCATCCGGCTAGTTGAGACTAAGGGATCCGGGACTACAGACCAGTTAAAGTTGTTTTGGAGTATTCTCTTACATGTAATAAGTTATACAATAGCTTAATTTCTTTTAGAAGAAGTTGTAGAAGATGAGAGTGGTTATAATCCTCTTTGGGTAAACGTTTAATGACGATGTTTAGAAAAGGGACAAAGATGTTTAAAATAGGATAGAACGAGGAATGGTGGAGCAAGACTTGAGTTATCTAATTTTTTTTCTCGTGGTGATGAGAAGGTTGATTGACTAGCTTACAAAGTCTAATAAGGAGAAAGAGGAATACTATTCCTGATGATACGTTGAGATGGAAAGTAGTGAAGAGAGACTTTTTAGAAATTGTGACTCGATGTCAAACACATAATCCATGTATATATACATATAGCATTTAATATACGCAAATTATTTATAAAGATGCTTATTATTATAGAGAAGCATATACCATCATTTTATCAACAAGCAATAAGCATGTTTTTGACCAACTAATTGTAAATAAGAGAACATACCTTTGTTATATTCCCTTTTTATGGTTTTTCGATACCATAGACGCGAAATAATTCATGAGCTTTTAAAATACTTAATCGTATTTTGGAAAAGCAAGTTGTCATAACTTTGGATTCTTCTTTGGGTGTTGACTTCATTTTTCTTCGGATAGAACGAAGTCATTGGAAGAATCCTAGCCTGAAGATTTCTCAAAAGAAAATGTTAGAATGATTTATCAATATCCAACATTTATTAAAAGTTAACAAAAATAATTTAAAACATGATTTTTGTTTTAAGAAATTTCCTTCTTTGTAGTTTTCACACATATACGGATCGTATCAAGTTTTTAAAATACAATATACTCTAAGAAACTTGGTAACAAAGCTTTGATGCTAATTGTGGAAAACTAGAGGGGGGGTTGAATAGTTTTGTCGATTAAAACTTTGTTTTAAAGTATTTAGATCGACTTATGTTAATCCATTTAGATCGTGTGTTGGATATAGATAGATAGACATATACATAAATAAAGTAAAGGTATAAAGAGTAAAGGAACACAAAACCACGAAACAAGTATTTATAGTAGTTCGGCTACAAGGACTCCTTCCTTGCCCTAGTCCACTCCCCGAGTACCCAACTCGAGAGTTTCTAAGCACTACACAACACAAGCTCCTTAATATGGTGGAGAAGCTTTCACAATGTCGCCTACACTTTATCCGGTACAAGGCTAGCCATCGAGTTCTTCCACAAGGTAGAACCAAACGTATCACAACATCACCTACACTTTATCCGGTATAAGGCTAGTGGCTAACCGTAATAGACTTAAAACTGCTTAAAACACAAATACAATGAAGTCCTAGAGAATATAATGAATTCCCGGGTCGTTAAGTCCCACGGAGACTCAATGGTGTATAAACACTTGATCAGATGATAGAATGATCACTAAGGATAGTAATCAGTAAGGTTTTTGATGGATAATTACCTAAAGAAAAGATCTACAAATTACAGCGACTTAAATGCAAATTAAAAGAATTTAAAAAGATAAAATATATTAAATAAACGCTATCACTATTTTTACAATGATGTTTTTGTGATTAATAAAATAAAATAACTTAAATAAACTATTTTAACTAAAACGTAAACTTAAATTATCTAAAAACGTTACTTAAAATGGAAACGTACGTTATTTATAAAAATTACGCTGGAGCGCAAGACAAAACGTAAAATTTATGAAATAAAAGTCCTACGAATATAAAAACAATTTTCTTACGTACTATATGATAAAAGAAAATTTTAGAAAAAAGATTTATATTTTTTTGACTTTTATATTTTTTATTATGAATTAATTAAGATTTTACACTAATTAAATGTTTAAAAATACTAAAACTAATGAGAAAAATCTGAAACTTTTTTATAAAATACTTATTACTAATACAATTTTATAAAAAATACAAAAACTGAAAAAGTTGTCTTAAATAAGCTAGAAATAAGCTAAAACTCTCGTATAAGCTTAAACTGACAAAGTGTGGTTATGTATTTGATTTTGCAAAGTATGACCGAGACAAGTCCCAAGGGCAATTGGTATCCAGGTACACACTAACACTCTCCTAAGGGGGAGGTCTCAGGTTCGAGCCTGCCTACCCCCTTTTTGGTGAACATTTTTTTTTTTCGATTTTTCTTTTTGCAACCTATTAAGCTAATGATGATAAGCATATTTTACAACTACAACTTTTTACAAAAATCACTAATAAGCTCTGAATAAGCTGAGATTTCTCAACAGTTTTGACTTTTGGCTTATTTTGATAATTTTAAACTCAAACAAGCTTCAAATAAGCTAAATAGTGGAAAACAAAGATAAGATAAGATGTAAATAAGCTAAAACTACTGAAATGAAGCTAAAAAGATACAAATAAGCATACTGATAAGCTATATTAAGCAAATAAGCACTATGATTAAACTACTCAACTAAACAGTCCTGTGGACATTTTCAAGGCTAAAATAAGCTAAGCAAATAAGCTCATAAGTTCAGAACAAGCATTGAGTCAACAAGCTGGCTAGGTAGAGTATCCAAAAAGCCCAAGCTCATACTGTATGGTGCACTGGTAAGCTTTTTACAGGCTTATGAAAAAGCTTGTGTTTGACTGAGAACTTATTAAACACAGAAATGGGACAAACTAAAAGCTTCAAGCAGCCCTATCTAACAAGCTGCAAAATGGAAAACTAAACTTGGGACATTGAAATGGCTTGGTCAGCTTTCTAAAAAAACAAATTTGACAAGCTAAGATGCACTGGAGAGCTTTTTACAAGCTCTTGAAAATGAGTGTAAACCTGTGCACAGGGCACAATTTTGAAATGGTACTCAAAATAAGCTAGAATTTAAGCTAGTAAATAAGCTATATAGAGAATATAAAAAATACTAGGTTAAAGATAAGCAGTTGTATTTTACTATCCTAAAAGCTCAAATATTGAAACTCAATATATAATCTTATATAGAATAATTTGTTTACTCCAAAAACGACCAAATGGGAATTTTGACTTTTTGATTAATACTAAAAGTTTGACTTAACTGAACTATGAATCTATCCTACTGATTAATTATGATATATTAAGGTGAAATAAGACTGATTTGATCAATGGTAACAACTTATGAACATGGAATCATGATCATGAATCATGAAAATTTAACAGTTAATTAACTAAGTGTAATCAAAAGAGATTTTGACTTTTGCTACAAATAACCACTGGTTTTCTTGCTTATACTAAGTTACTAAGACCTATTATGACATAGAACAATAACAAGTAACAACTACACAGATCTCTATCACAGTTAACAAAGCTAATCCAAACACTCCTAAATGGGACTGATTTGGATATTTAAGTACTGAAACAGCTTTTTAAGCTAAGACACCTAGTAATTAACTTGTATTAACTATTTTAAAACAGATTTACACTAAAATTAACAGTCTCTAAGCACTTTTACTATAGAATGCAAATTATGAGAGATTAGCTTACAAAAAATTTTCCAAATGCAAAGACAGAACCAAGGACAAGGAACACTTCCTAAAGCTTCCCAATAAGCTCTATACCAAGGCCATCCAATATACACCCTGCTCCAGCTTTCTTGTACCTTTCAACATGGATTTTTTATTTTTCAACTATTTTTTAGTATTTTTGGTATTTTTTTCTTTTTGATTTCTAAACTGAGTTTTACAGTTACTAATAGCTTAGATAAGCTATCTTAGGAGCTTATATTAGCTAATGAATCCAAGACAACCATTAATAACAACCTTTAATCATATTTGAGAATTAGAGCTTGAAAATACATAAACTGAAATAGTGAATAAAAACTGAGATTGAAACTGGAAATATGTTTGAAATACACTGAAATATGATTACAAGATCTTTGAAAGCTTTGAAATAAACTGGAAACTAATTTACACTACCTACGACATAAAAAACTAAAACTATTCTACATGTTTTTTCTTCCTTGCTTCTTTCTTCTTCTTTATAGCCTTTTTGAACTCCCCACATGCCTCTGAGTTGATCCCACCACCATTGGATCTCTGAAACACATCCTAGCCTTTGATTTGCAATTTGGCGCCAAAAAATTCTTAAGGCAGGTTTTGTTCATTAATGATTCTTGGGAGGATATGGAGGTGGAGGGGACATGGTATACAGCTGGGGGGATAAGTTTGGTGAGGTGGAAAGGTTGGGAGAAGTGGAAACCAGGTGGTTTTGGCTTAAACAGCCATGGGGGAGAAGGTCTACAGTACTGGCGGTATTTCTCTTTTAAAATGTTGGGCCGGGTTATACATTGGATTTGGGCCTGGGTTGGATAAATAACAAAGTGCCGGTTTGGTTTAGTGTTAATAACAAGGACCATATTTGCAACTTCTCCAAACTTGAGGGATTGAACCTGAAACTTTTCCAATCTTATCATAAGGACTAAACATGTAAATCTTGAATAGTACAAGGACCAATTGCATAAAATTCTATTTATACCCTTCCAGGGACTAAATCTGCCAAATTTGAAACTAGAGGGACCAAAAATGTAATTTCTCCAAAGTTTATCATAAGGACCATTCTTGTCATTTATAAATAGTACAAGGTTAATATTTGATAATTTTCACTTTTTAAATTAACCAAGGACTATATTTGACAATTTTCAAAGTTTAGGGACTAAAGTTGTCATTTTGTGATTTTTGAACTTTAAAGGGTTTGTTTTGACAACTTTTGAATCTTATGGACCTTAATTGACTTTTTACAAGTTTTTGAATTACCAGGGACTAGATTTGACAACTTTTATAACTTGGGGGACTAAAACTGCCAATTATGCAAACTTGATACGTTTTTCATCAGATTTTGATGTTTTTGCATTTAAAACATATAAAACACTTGTTTGTGATATTTTTATCATTTTGATGTGTTTCTGAGTGTTTTCAGATGTTTTTGCAGTCTAGATAGTATAAAAATGATGAGTATTTAGACACTCATCAGCTAGATACCGAGTTCTATTACAAAGGAGGAATTACTACCCAACACTACAACCCGAAGGAGACAAAATCCTTTTTACAACAATTTAAAGGATATCAATATCCTTTTACCCAAACTATACAAATATACATCGACATCCCATATTGAATGTACACCTTTGGCACTATACACCAATGCCTTCAACTTGACACAATAATAGAGGGAGAGAAGAACTATCAACAAGATGCACTTTAGTGGTCTGATGATGACGAAGCTTAGCAACTCATGACCTTGAGCTTGCACGTCTTCAAGAGGTTGTGATCTCGCCTTTAAAAGGAACCTAGAGAATCACACAAAGAGAAAACTACATAGAATGATCCTTTAGATCTAAGGTTAGAGAGGTTAAAACATAAAGAAAAGATATGCCTAAAAGAGGTAGTGAGCAAGAGAGAAATGACTCACTATTTATAGGCAAACTGCTTACAGTTCCCACGGATCTGGCGGATCCCTTACCCAAGGGATCCGGCCAGTGCAATTTAATGGTTATGGGTTATGGACCATGGGTCATGGATTTTGGATCATGAATACCCAACAAGATACATTGTACCTAGTCAATGGGTCATGGTTCATCGACTTTGGGTTATGGATCATGGATAATATTCAACATGATTTCATGCATAATGTCATGCAATGGATCATGGGTTATAGATCATACTCCATGATTATGGGTTATGGACTTTGGTTTTTACCCATCATTTACCCGATATAAGTTATATTAAGTAAATATACATTTTTATAAAATATAAGTAAACAAATTAC
The DNA here is from genome assembly GCA_019973895.1 of Chrysanthemum seticuspe. NCBI lineage: Eukaryota > Viridiplantae > Streptophyta > Magnoliopsida > Asterales > Asteraceae > Chrysanthemum > Chrysanthemum seticuspe. The sequence continues at coordinate 283,532,251 of BPTQ01000008.1, read as the reverse complement.
TTTGTAAGTGTTTTATAAAAATGGTTTTCGTTTTATATAACTTATTCAACTAAACATGTTTTTGATGATTTTATATGTTTAGTAAAACTGTGTTAGTAAACTATTGGCTCAAAGCTTTTACGTATTTTATTTATTTTGTTAAAATGATTTTAACGAAACAAATAAAATACATAAATGGTTTGAGCCAATAGTTTACTAACACACTTACGTTTTCATATAAAACACTAAACAAGTAATAATGTTTTCATGGTATAGTAATGCATATAAACAACAACTAGTGTTTACATAATGGTTAGATATATACATACTTAGTATGTATTATAATGGGTAATAGAATGGGAAGAAGTATAAGTATTTGACCCATTGACTAAATACATTGAATGTAGTTGGGTTAAACCCAAAGTCCATAACCCATACCCATGGAGCATGATTCATAACTCATGACCCATTGCATGACATCAAGCATAAGTCATAATGGGTATTATCCATGACCCATGGAGCTAACCCATGACCCATTGACTAGATGCATTGCATCTTCTAGATACATTGTATCTACTTGGATACCCATGGATCAAAACCTACAACCCATGATCCATGATCCATGACCCACAACCCATCTAGGGGGAGCGTCCTACGGATCCCTAGTAATACACTAGACGGATCCCTCAAGAAAGGGATCCATGGAACAGTATCAAGTTTTTGTCTATAAATAGTGAGCCATTTCTTCATTGTAACTCACCCCTTTCACAAACATTTTCTCTTTGTGTTGTAAACTCTCTAACCTCAGATCCAAGGGATCTTTCTATGTAGTTTTGTGTTTGTGTGATTCTATAGGTTCCTCTTAAACGCGAGATTACCACCTCTTGAAGTAGAGCAAGCTCAAGTCCATGGGTTTCCAAGCTTCGTCATCATCAATACTACTTATGGTATCTTGTTGATAGTTCTTTCCTTTATCATTAGAAGTGTTGTGTCGAAGACATAGGTGAAAGATGTCTAAAGGGTCAAGACGAAGGCATTAGTGAAAGGTGTCGAAGAGTCGTATCGAAGGCATTAGTGAAAGGTGCCAAAGATCCGTGTCAAAGGCATTAGTGAAAGCTGCCAAAGATCCGTGTCAAAGGAATTAGTGAAGGGTGCCGAAAGTCCGTGTTGAAGGCATTAGTGAAGGGTGCCTAGAAGTCGAGTCAAAGGCATTAGTGAAAGGTGCCTAGGGTGTACATTCGATATGGTGCATCGATGTACAAGATAGATTAGTATTGGGTCAAAGGATATTGATATCCTTGTTGATGTTGTCATAAGGAGTGGATCTCCTTTGGGATAAGTGGTGTAATATTGGGTAGTAGTTCCTCCTTTTTAATGGAACTCGATATCTAGCCTTGTACAGGATGAAGTGTAGGCGACGTTGTGATAGGTTTGGTTCTACCTCATGGAAGAACCCAGTGTCTAGCCTTGTACCGGATAAAGAGTAGGCGACGTTGTGAAGGCTTCTCCACCACAAGGATTTTGTGTTGTGTAGTGATTACGAACTCTCGAGTAGATGACTCGGGGAGTGGAGTAGGGCAAGGAAGGTGTCCTTGTAGCTGAACCACTATAAATACTCGCGTTGTGGTTTTGTGCTTCTTACTCTTTATCTTTTCCTTATTTATTTATATGCTTATCTATCAACATCCAACACACATGTTTAAATAGATTGACATAAGTCGATCAAAATAGTTTAAAACCAAGTTTTAATTGGTAAAACTATTCAACCCCCCCTTCTAGTTTTCCACAATTGGTATCAAAGCTTCGTTACCAAGTTTTTAGAGTATATTGTACCTTTAAAACTTGACACGATCCGTGTATAATTGAAAACTACAAAGAAGGTCTTTTACAAAAATAAACACCATGTCTTAAAGACACTTTTGTAGGATGTTGATTGGATGACAACATTATATATATATATATATATATATATATATATATATATATATATATATATATATATATATATATATATATGTATATATATATATATATATATACTAGTTTTCGAAGCCCGCCCAATGGGCGGGCATGACTTATAATTATTTGTTTGTTGTTTTTGTTAGCGTAAATATGTTTTAAAAAATTGAGAGAAATGTAACATGATTCCTGCTTGGTTGTCTCAGGTTCCATCTTGGTACCGAAAGATATACGCTTGCTGTCATGGAGCAATCTTTTATCACGAACCAAAAGGATTCTCTGAGCTTCACCAATCAATTTAAAAGCATCATTAGAGCCAGAAATGTGGTTTTCATCGGGATGAAGTATAAGCGTTAATTTTCTGTACAGCTTTTTAATGGATGCTTCATCAGCAGAAGGCTCAACTTTGAGGATACCATACCAGAGATGTGTACTTCACATACTACAATAATTTGTGAAACGTTTTCATGTTCAGGATAAAGTTTTTGGGCCTTGACTGCAATCTTTAGAGCCACAGAGAAGTCTTTGTTTTCCATCTTCTTTTTCGCCATCTCTTTTGACCTCAACGCTCCCATGGACATTAAGTTGTACGAAGCTGCAAAGAAAGGTGACGTGGATAGCTTTATTGTCGCCCTTGAAAACATCTCACAAGAAAATAGTTCATATCTTGAAACCTTTTTACAATAGATGGTTTCATACACTTATAAAGGAGTATTGTATCAATGTGAAATCATTTAAATATAGCCAATCCACTGTTTGAGGTTCTAAACCGACTCTATACTAAAAGTATTAACTATTTAACTTATAATCTATTGCCCAAAGTTGACAGATTGGCACGGCTAAAGAGATATTTTTAAAAGAAAAAGGAACTTTACCTGGTAGAAACCAATAGAATTGAAACCGAGGCAGAGGTTTAGAAGCCCAATAGAGATCCCATTCAAGATTCCAAATCCCATGACAGGTCTTGAATCAAAAGGCTTGTACTCAAAAAACTTCATCCATAATGCCACATGCAATGAGCAAAATGTGACTAAAAGATGCCAGCTTGTCAAAGTTGTAGCTGAGCATGCACAAGTGAAATAGAAGTCAGCATACTCGTTTCAAGTCAAAGGTTTGTACTTATGTGATCATTTGGCGTGTGTTTTTAAGGTTATTAGGTGCTTCCTTAATTGCTTGGTTGCAAGTTATATCTTCAGTTCTTTTCTAATTACTATTTATTTTGTTGGTAGGTTGAGGTTTGATCTCGTTTGGAAGATGAAGGTTTCAGTTTTCCAGATACCAGAAGTATCTTGATATTATCCGAACTCACTGAAATTCTGCTCCGAATTTGTCCTCATAAATCTAGTTAGTCTATTAGCCCCTCCAAGTTTCTCAAGCCTCGGCCATTCTTGTTTCCGTTTGTTAGCCAATTCATCAGCATTGTCCTAGTTGACGGCTCGTAGAATAGCGTAGCTATTAAGATTCCTAAGCATACAAAAGCAAGAACCAATAAATATACATTTTATTAATGTATAAATAACACTTATGACCCACTGACTTCTAAGTGAGTAAGTAATGCAACCTGTTAGGAGCCAATATTTACAACAGTCTTGAAAAGCTTATGACAAATACCGTATTGTATAAATAACACTTATGCCCGCTAAAGGAATCAAACAACTGGTCAATTGCATTTGCATACCACTCCAATGGTTGTTGAAGCAAAGACCGCCTTTAAGTTGAACCGTCTTGAAAAGCTTCCCAAGTGTTTAATTATGGAATCTTATGTCACCTGATCCACAATATATGTATCGTCATTTTGATGTTAACTAAAGAGAAGCAGAATAACAGATATAAAGCACTGAGAATCTCTAAAACAATTAAAAAACAACATTAGCTTTTAAAAACTTAATAACCTACAACTCACCCTTTTCTTATTTTAAATCAGTAAAAGCCCCTGGTGTATTTTAAATCAGTAAAAGCCCCTGGTGTATCAATGAATGTTACAATTGAATCCAGAGTTTAAGGCAACAAAATTAAACCTTATATTGGATATGTGAACAGCCTGCTAGACTTGAGTGGATCGTATAAGAGGCCGGGTTATCAGGTTTCGGGGCCAAACGGTGCATTTGCACCCATTCTAATCACTTTCCATTCCTTTTCTAACCTGATACAAACACTCCCTATTGATGCAGTATCCTAATCCAAACACCTTATTGCTGCAGTTGCCTAGTTTGAATACAACATATTTTGTCCACTGGTAGCGTAGAGAAGACTAACCAATGCAGCAAGCTCAGTTGCCAAACACTTCCTTGCTGTTTAACTTGAGGTATGCCATAATATCTTACTTATGTGGAATCAGCTTCTAGAATAATAAGCGACTCACATCCAGTTAATAAAACAATCAGGTCTGGTAGTCATTTTTTGTGCAAAGTTTATATTTCTAGTATTCGGATGTCGTATTATACTTTGCTCCAAAAAAAAGGTTGTAATCGGTGATATTCAGCAGACGTATCCGACCCCACCAGGCGTTCCTCAAACCAAAAGATGGCACAACAGTGCCTGCAAACCCTGGTGCATGCGCCAAAACAGGCATAATCAGCTAGAGTACCTACGGTGTCAAATCACAGATCCTTGTAAACAGAAAGTTTTCAAGAAAAACGAAACCTAATTTAAAAAAGGCTGATGTGACAAATACCTTCACGACGTGCCCGCGTATCAGCGGAAGACGTGGACGCCTCTCTTCAACTTGGTTATTGTGGCAAGAATCCTCTTGATTGCATTAACTTCCACTGGATTTCTCTTGCTTTGTTACGTTTAATCAAAACCAACATTAGTTACATATAAGTTAATGACTTTTAGGGTTGAAAAATTAGAATTAACTCACCTTTAGAGCTCACACTATCTTTAGTATTTACGAAATGATACATAAAACTGACTTCTTTCTAGAATTGTTTCATTTTTGGGGACTGGTAAAGTATACTGTGACTCTCATTTGCTTACACATTTTGCTCGTGAACTAACTCTATAACTAGAAAGACGCACATAAGCAAAGTTTAGAGACTGACTAAATATTCCTCTGCGTCAATTTGAATGCAACTTATGCCAAAAATTATCTTTAAGCAAGTGGACATGATCACTAAACGCTTCCTTGTTACACATACATTTTATGGGATACAGGAAAGCGTCAGGCATCTTCGGAAAATACCAAAACTGATGTGAAACAGATACCATAACCCCATAACAGATAGTCATCTGGCATTATGGGGAACGCACATCATTATATCGATAACTCAAATGAAGTTTGAGATTTTAAAGTTATAAACAAAGAACTAAAATATATGTTAGTATTAGACAAAATAGAATCCAGTATGTACGTCTTTATACTGGTTTAGTCGTAATAATCATAAACAGGTAATGGGCTACCAAGTTATTGTCCAGTTCTCCTTGTAACATTTACCTTACCTTAAGGCTTGACTCAGATGGTAACATGAGCATGGTAAGCTAAAATAAAAAAAGTATTTCACTTTGAACTGCCAGGCTTAGATAACTAATATGGTAACACGTTTGAGCTTCAAATTAACACAAATAACCTGTGTCATCAGAGGCGGAGACACCACTGTTTGTAACCACTGCCGTCGACGTGCGTGGGAAGTGATGATTTTGTTACAGATTTGGGATGGTGATTTTACTGGATGATCACTTCCCCTGAATTTGAGCTCCTTCCATCTTTCACGCATATCTTCCGCAATCTGGAAATTTCATTTGACAAAGATATCAGAAAAGTACTACCAAATCGCCATCAGATACTGATAGAAAAAGAATAGATGACTACTGACATTTTCAACAAACTGTATCAAGTTTAATAATTGATATACGAAAATCATGGGCATATTATAACCTTGGTTTAGGGTAGTTCACAGCCTTACTGCACGCGTCGCATCAAATCCCGGACCTCTATTAAGCTAGCACCAGGGAGTGTAATATCTCCACTTTTTGGATCTTCACTTATCGATAAATTGTCATTAGTAGGATCAAGGAGATCTGCAAGTATCCGGACACAAAGTTAATTATACAAACCTATTACTAATTAGCCCATAAGAAAAATTGTTTTAAGGGCAGACAAGAACCTGTAGATATGACACAGAGATAGAATCGGTTTCTGGAGAGATGTCAGCGAATATATCCTCCATTGCATGTACCATTATTCCATGAGCAGAAGTGTCCTCATCCCCGAGTCGTCCAAGTGTGTAAGTTTTGCCAGTACCAGTCTGTCCATATGCCATGATTGTTCCATTATATCCATCCAGAACGCTCTGCACATCAGCACCAATATGATTACGGCAGTTTTGTTTCTTAACTATCGCGGTACATATTGTAACACTAAAAACTTCCTAAACTAATAAACTTGAAAAGGAATGACGGGTTGATCTATCCTGCAAATGTGATGCAACGATGAGTCTGCTGAGCTTGCAAATAGTTCTTGAGCTCCATCACTACATCGTTCATGGTTGGCCTTTTGACCGATTCATAGGAAACACAGGCAATAGCCAGTTCTACTCCCTTCCAGGCTGTATCGGTGTTAAAGCTCCTTTGCAAATTTGGATCAATAATATGTTCAACGTGTCCTTCTGCAACAGTAGACTTGACCCAGTCAATTATGTTTATGTTTTCTGATATTGCCCGGCGGCTTGTAATCAACTCCATGAGTACTACACCAAAGCTATACACATCACCTTTCATTGTCAACCTGTTTGTTGAGCTCCAAAACAACATACATTTAATATTTTTTTCAAAACAACCTGGATGACAAATAATCTAAAAATAATTTGAAAGCAGAAAATACAATGGTCACTTTTTCTATTCTACAAAGTACAAAATTATGGAGAAGACAAAAATTTGTGGAAAATTCTCATTCAAATTTGGACCATTTGAAATAAATGAAACTGAATATATACGTGCGTCAATTATAAAGTAGTTTTGATAGTTGGTCGTCTGAATGAAAATAGTAGAACGATGAGGTGGCCGCCATTTTCGATATCCCTTTTTTAAAAAGCTATTTTCAACTTGAAAACCTTGGAAGAGAAAAACTCACTCGGGATCAATGTACCCGTAAGTGCTTGAGCTTATGACCTAAAATAAGTAATTAGCAATGAAGCATGTACAATAAATAAAGACATACCCAAGGCTAGTCTTTCCAGCTACGTGCCTACTTTAATTTGTCTATTTTGTTTCTTTTGAATTTACAGTTTTATCAAAAATGATTTTTCTCATAAGATTATCGAATTAAAAAGCATTTTTCTCATACCACGTGATTTTGTATTTTTCATAATCCATATGGCGGTGAGCGCAGTCATTATCACGAAGAAGAAAACAACTGTTGCTATTACTGGAACAATATATTTGTTACTCTTCTTCTTTGCACCCATACCATCATCATCGTAACTGCATAAAGGGAACAAACGTCAAATACATAATCTGTTTTTAGTTTCAAAAGTTCAGTCAAGGTTTTCAAAATTGGTAGCAAACCTCAATGACAATGATTCCTTGCGTGACTTTTCTAGGAGCTCTACTGGAAGTGGACCAATGAAATGATTTCCTTTTAAATTGCTATAACAAACAGTAGGTAAGTAACTTTGTGCCGTATAACTAAAACTTTGATGCTAGCACAAGGGGAAGGTAACTTACAGGCCTTGAGGTATCTCAGTTCAGCAAGAAACTTAGGAACTTTTCCTGTTAAGTTGTTGTTGGACAAATACCTGGAAAAGGAATTGAGAAAATAGGAGATAAATTTGTTTCTTCTTTGCACCCATACCATCATCATCGTAACTGCATAAAGGGAACAAACGTCAAATACATAATCTGTTTTTAGTTTCAAAAGTTCAGTCAAGGTTTTCAAAATTGGTAGCAAACCTCAATGACAATGATTCCTTGTGTGACTTTTCTAGGAGCTCTACTGGAAGTGGACCAATGAAATGATTTCCTTTTAAATTGCTATAACAAACAGTAGGTAAGTAACTTTGTGCCGTATAACTAAAACTTTGATGCTAGCTCAAAGGGAAGGTAACTTACAGGACCTTGAGGTATCTCAGTTCAGCAAGAAACTTAGGAACTTTTCCTGTTAAGTTGTTGTTGGACAAATACCTGGAAAAGGAATTGAGAAAATAGGAGATAAATTTGTGGTTTTAAAACATGTGAAACAGTTTAGTTGGCAAAAAAGAAGGCATAGAAGATACGAAGATGGTTTTATCTTTGGCATTGTAAGAGCAATATCAGCTTGAGCTTATGACCTAAAATAAGTAATTACCAATGAATCATGTACAATAAATAAAGACATACCCACATTCCCATAATGACAAATGGCTATGGGGTAAATTAAGCATAACACTTTGTGTTCCTCTTGAAAATAGCTTGTGATTGTCTTTTCCATCAGAATAGATGAAATCAACGTCATCCAGAGGCATCCCACAATCATGAACAAATCGAAGCATTTGTTCCATAACAATGCATACCTACAAAAGTGCTGTCAAATATCATTCAAATATAATAGAATGGCTAATAATTATGAATAAATGGTGGAAAACAATGCACATTAAGAAGTATATCAATTCATATCTAAAACGCACCTTGCTATTAACCTTAAGGACAAGTTTGTTTCCCGTATAAAGATCTCCCATTAATTGGAGCATAGGAATCTCTAGAGTGAAATTGAAAGGTGTAACCACTGCCACCTTATATAAACATATAAAAATATTTGCAATATTAGAGGAATCGGTGATTTTCTAAGTTTACCTTAGTTCCCTTATGGTATAATGCAGAAATAGGATCAGGATTTATGGACCTTAAATTTAATGGTACCACAAATACACTTACAGTTTGACTTAATCATCGATAAAACAGGCTCCCTTGAATAATGATTCTTAATTTTCAATGGTCTTCTATTTGTTTCTTACATGAATAGATAAATAAATAATTGAAGAAAATCTTACATGTTCATAAGGCCAGCGGAAACCATGACTTCGCTGCCCAAGATGATTCCCAGGAACTCCAAAGAACCTTGCCAGGAAACTTACCTGTTAAACATGCATAATTTAGAATTTAGAATTAATGGTGTGAGCTTATCATTAATTAGATAACCTGTTTAACCGAGTACTCGATTACGAAAAATTGTAAGTTTGGTAAATAAAAAGAAAACACTTACCGATTCTAACACTTGATCAACAGTTAAGAGGTCTGACATATTCAGTTTAAACATAGTATATAATTGAACCGAAACAGGAGCCTCTGCATTGAAAAAGAGACCATGCTCCTCGTTGTTATATTGGAATTACCAAGGAATTTTCAAAAAGCCAAAGACAGTACTGCTTTCTTGAAACTATTGCAAGAACATAGCTTTGTGATGCACACTATTTAAATATTGTTATTAGTTAGTTTGCCATTCTAAATAGAATAACCACACTGGTACATAGATTTAATTATCCTCAAATGGTGTCCAATGACATGATACATAATCATGAGACGACATACCAGATTAGTACGTATTTGGATCATCATCAAACAAACACCCCTTGATAAACCTTGTGTATCCAGTTTACCATAAAACATGCCATCAAAGAAGTTCGTTAACAAAAAATCATATAAAACGTACCTCTTTTCACCATTAGGGTTTTGAGGAATAGAGATTTTTTTTTCTGTATGTGATAAAAGGTGAAACTATATTTAAGGAAAAAATATGTATAATAAGTTTTAAAAGAGATAATTACTTAATATAATTTTTTTTTTGTAGATAATTACATTCCTTTTCAAACTAATCAAAATGGTTGTAGAGATTTATAAATTTGGTTTTCCAAGTTATAATCAAAATAACTTGTTGCCTAAGTGGTAAACACACAAGTTATTTATCCAAATGACCAAGGTTCAATCCTTGCAAAGCTCATTTTTTAAAAACAATTTTCAAAAACATTTCATAAAAATCCGAAATTTACAAAAAAAAATTTATATAAAATCTAATTAAATTAAAAAATTAGTGCTTATGTGGACATATAATGCTTAGGTGGCATTGAGGTGACATTGAGGTGGCATTGAGGTGTCATTGAGGTGGCATTGAGGTGGCATTAATGCCAAATGCCTCCTGTTATATATAATATAGAGATATATATATATATTTTATCTTACTAAAATGCACTAACACTTTTGTAGGATGTCTATTGATATTTTTCTTGTCAAAAGAAAAGGACACTCATAATTGCATTAGAGGTATGACTTTCTTAAAACATATCTCTAAATAACATTAGCTTAGAATAAGTATGCTTGCATAGGAATCTATATGGTTATTTTGTTTTATTATTCTTCTACTTTTATCATATTCTTTAGTAATATACGTGGCGTCTTTAGAAAACCTTCCCTTTATATGTGTTTCTCTTCCGTCTAAAATCTAAGTATATAAACATATATTATCCAAACCTAAAATACCAAATCTTTATAATAATAAAACAAAACACAAATCTCAAAATTCCTCCTTCCCCATAAAAACCCTGTAACATATTGGATTTCACAAACACATCAAACCATGATCATAAAGAGGTGTACACTATGGATTTTAGAAAGAGAAAGTTTAGAGGTTTAGGGAACTAAGTGAGAGAAAGTAAAAGTATTATTATAAGCACCAACCCTCTACCTTGGGAGGTAGAGGGTATTTATAGCATCATACATAAACGCCACCTACGGGCTGTAGATCAGACATACAGTGGGTAAAGACCCGTCCATCCTCCACGGTGTTACTTAACTAAATTCTACCTAACATTAAATAACTACGACTACGAGCTTTCTAACGATTACATATACTTGAGGTGACCGACACTTTAATAACTGGATTTACTAAATCCTAACAATCTCCCCCTAAGGGAGGTCACCTCAAATTACATTGAAAACAAACCGATACTACACTAAGATAGTTCTTGGATTCTTGTTTAAGTTCATTGCTCTGAAGCCCGTAGTCTTTGATTCTTCATGTTTTGCATGTTTGGTTAATTCAAGTGGAGGTCTTTAACTGATCCACGTGATAATGAGTTTTGAGCCAGCTTTGAGATCATCAGCTTCCATAAATCTCTGACTCTTCCTTTGTATTATTGACATTATGTGATGTTGTGACTTTTGGATCGACATGCTCACATTCTGGATCATGATTTCTTCTCATCAGAGTAGCGGAAGCTTTAGATGATTCATGATATTTGCAGCAGCGTAGCAGAAGCATGGAGTGATAATATCAGAGTCGTTGATGCACTTATCATTATTTCTTTAGAAATGAATGTGTTGTGTGAGCATGCGGCTATGGATTGACTTCTCAATTCTGATCAGCTGCAACCGTCCAAATGTACCTGCAAACAACAGTTATCAATAAAACACACGAAAGTGTCTTTGATCACTTTCATTGAATTGAGGTACACGGCCCACGGTTCCCCATTGATCAGTACAAGTACTGCCTGTGATCAGGTATAATTCTGAAGAATCTCCTTGACAGGTTTTCGCTGTTGTTATAGCTGTTCTCAAACTGAAACGTCTCAAAGAAGACAACACGGAGTGAGTGAACCAGTAAATTTTGAGATTCACTGATTGATGAAAAGAGATTTGAAAAGCAATCATGTACTGGTCAAAATAAAGTTTTTTTGCAATACAACGAAGGTTTTAAGGAAAATCAATTATCAATCATAAACACTTTTTATTTGAAATATTGATACACGGTCGATGTTCTAGAGAAAATAATTTTTAGCACAACGACCGGTTTTTCAAAGGTATCCGTCAATCCATTACCTGAACCAGGATTGATTCATAAATTTGAATCGCTCCATTGTTTCTGTTCAGTTGTCACATGGTTGATCTGTTGGATAGATCTCACATGCCACCTACCAAGAGCTTGTTTGATGTTGGCTCTAGAAGGCTTTCCATCTTCATTGTGAATGTGTTATCATATCACTCAGATGTTCTGGCAATACCACAAGAATAATGCGTAGGACTCTTAAAATATGATCTCTCTTTCCACATTGTGTGAAGCAGAGAGTCTTCATTGACAATGTCCTATTGAGATTTATAGATGATCTCGTGGCTCTAGACTCAATAGTGCACATTTGGTTCCTATGCCGGAGACTAGGGAGAGGGTCTCCTTCTTCAATATCAACCATCTCTAAGAGAAAGTCGATAGATAATATAGGTTCCCCGTGAGAATGAAACAAGTCCTTTTAAGAGGAACTTGAGTAGCTTGGGAAGATGTAGTGCAGTGCGTCACTGGGTCCATGACGTCTTATCTTCAATACTGGTGTTACCTAGGTAACAACCAGTAGCATATGAATTGAACCCGGTTTTTGCCCTAAGGTTGAAATAATGGAGGGCTATTTCTTTTCACGCTTTTCACATTTATTTCTTTTTCATTCTTCAACCCCTTCAGTGCTTACCGAGACTTCATTACTAGAACCTTGTTGGGTTTATTCTAGTTCTAGCTCTATCTTAGTCCGCACTCTTCCCAAATCTCACTTTTCTCCTTTTTTCATCATACCTAAGGACTCTACACTATCTAGTGGGTTGTCCCTGGGTAGATCCCTCCAGCTCTGGCGGGATCGTGGGAACGAATACCTAACCTAACCATCCTTATATGACCATACATAAAGTAAATTTGGTCGGTCTTTTTGGTATTGTTCATCAGCCATTGGAACCAATTGAAAATCATTTGAAAATCAATCCAGGTACTTGTGATATGTTATCAAAGCATTTTGTACCTGAATTGTTTTTGATATTTTAGAGAAAGGCTCCCCCTCAACATGTGCATCGAATGTTTGAAATCAATTTGGCACATGGAGGCATGAGAAAGAATTCACTTCTTTGATCAATATTTTCAAAAAAATATCAACATTACTTTCCCGATCAAAATTAGTATTTTTCATACTTTGTTAAAGATATTTTTGGGAAAGGATGTGGTTTTCAAAAAATTTGCTCCCCCTCAATATGTGCATCGAGATTCGAAAGTGTTTTGCACATATTTGGGAAAACCTGCACTTAGAGACAAATCAATCACGATTCAATCCTTATTGGTTTGATGTAGATGCTCCCCCTTAACATGTGCATGGAAAATTTGAAATCGTTTGGCACATGTAGGGAAGAGAGCATGTTAATCACGTATAAAACCATTTATCGAATTTGTCAGTTTAAATCCAATTTAAATCACAAATTCTCCTCCGATCATAATTTTCAAATCCTTTGAGATTTGTGATCTCTATTGATTTAAATTAAATTTTGAGAACTTTTGAGGAGAATAGTGACTTGCTTTTGAAAAACATTTTAACTGATAAGGATCAGATTTTGAGACTTTAAACTCCATTGATCAATCATGCATAAATATCTTTTGAAAACATAACATTAGTCAAGGTCTTGAATCAATTGTATAAAACATTGTTCTTTTTGATTTTCCAAAAGTAGACCTTGCTCTTTTACGTGCCAATTGTTTGAAAAATAACCTTTTTGGTTGAACCCCTCAATCAATGACATGAGTTTTTGATTGAGTGTTAGAGATTTTGACAAAGACTTAGCCCAGATGATTTTTAGAAATATATTCCAAGTTATTTTTAAAGCAATTTGTTTTCATAAGATGATAAATATTTTTCAGAAAAATATTTAGAAGGAAAAATATTTTTGAGAGAAATATTTGTCTTTTTGTCAACAAACATTTGGTTTTTAGAATCAGAGCATAGGATTTTAAAACCAGATAAAGCACGGCTCTGTTCTTTCCTTTTAAACACAGGTTACTGTTTGAAATAACAGTAAGCCGCCATTTTTCTTCATCTCATTTTTTTTTTGTTTTTTTATTTTTTTTCAAATATGTACATTCGAACTTCATCTAAAGACCCGTGTCACTCTTTGAATGACAACACAAAGACCGTAGATGAAATCGAATAAAAGAGAAGATGGGGGAAAAAATTTAGCTTTTTCAAAGATTTTCTGATTTTTATGGATTTTTTTTTTGAATAAATATTTACAAGAGATAGATGAAGAAAAACTTTTACTCCTCGTCTTCCTCTTGAAGACGTTTGAGTATTTCCGGTTGTAGACTCTTTAGATCAAGTCGTGGGAGGATAAACTCAAAAGGTTCTCTAGGAAGAGCTTTGGTGAAGATGTCTGCTAACTGATATTCAGTCCTCACAAAATAAAGTTCCACCACACCGTTCTCCACTTGCTCCCTGATGAAATGATGTCGAATGTCGATATGCTTTGCTCTTGAATGTTGAACGTTGTTGCATGAGAGAGCAATAGCACTTTTGTTATCACAGTACAGAGGGATTTTGTTGAATTCAAAGCCATAGTCAGATAGTTGGGATTTCATCCATAGGATTTAAGCACAACAAGATGACATGGCTATGTATTCAGCCTCTATAGAGAATATAGAAGTACTCATCTGTTTCTTTGAAGACCAGCTCACAAGCTTATCACCCAAAAACTGAGCACCTCAGACGTGCTTCGACGTGTATCTTGACATCCTGCATGGTCAGCATCTGCATAGGCTGTTAGTGACATACCGGTGTCCTTCGGGTACCAAAGTCCCATGTTGATGGTTCCTTGGAGATACCGAAAGACCCGTTTAACTGCTTCAAGGTGCTTTTTGGTAGGCTTAGCCTGGTATCTAGCACACATGCATACAGCGAACAGAATGTCTGGTCTACTGGCAGTAAGGTACATCAGGGACCCAATCATACTACGATATTTAGTCTGGTCAACCATGATCCCTGAGAGGTCCTCATCCAGTTTAGTTCGCTCCACCATAGGAGTGTCAACAGGGTCACAAGAATCAAATCCAAATTTCTTTAAAATCTCATTAGCATATATAGATTGATTGATAAAAATGCCTCTAGGACTTTGTGAAATTTGTAATCCCAAGAAAAGTGACATTTGTCCCATCATTGATATTTGAAATTTGGAGCCCATCTCCTTAGAAAAATGGTCACATTCATTGGGGTCAGTCGAGGCAAAAATAATATCATCAACATAGATTTGAACGTGAATTAAGTGTTTGCCTGACTTTCTAATGAACAATGTTGGATCAAATGCTCCTTTGCTGAATCCAGTAGATAGAAGAAACCTTGATAGCCTATCATACCATGAGTAGGATTCTCTGGATTCACAAAACCATCAGGTTGGCTGACGTATACGACTTCTTTAAGATCTCCGTTAAGAAAGGTCGTCTTTACATCCATCTGATAGACTACCATGTTCTTACTTGCAGCATTAGCCAGGAATATTCTGATTGCCTCGATACGTGCAACAAGAGCAAATGATTCTTCAGAGTCAATACCCTCCTCTTGACGGTATCCTTTTGCAACCAATCGAGCCTTATTCTTTAACACATCACCATGCTCATCAAGTTTTACTTTGAAGATCCACTTTAGAGCAATGATCATAGCACAGTCAGGAGCAGGTACTAATTCCTATACATCTAGTCGATCAAACTCATGAATTTCTTCTTGCATGGCATTGAACCAGCTGTCTTCATTCGGGAGTAGCAAAGGGGTTATCTCCATTATAGGTGCCAGAAACAATTCCACGATGTACACTCGATGATTGAGGATTTGATGATGAGACTGAGTGATCAGCAGTAGGCGCTTCTTGACTCAATGACATAGAAACTGAAGGGTTATCTATGTTGACAGGGATAGGAGCTGCCTCTGATGGTGGGTTTGGCTGATCATTAGCAATAGGCTCATAGAGTTCATCGAACATTGGATCAAACAATTTTTTCAAGTCATCTTCTGAAGGGGGTACATATGGAGTTGCTGGTGAGGGATTTTGTACAAGAGAAGAACTAATGGGACTACATGATGAAGGTTGTGATGCGGGTCCAGAACTTGATTGTCCTGGAGCCATTTGACCAGTCAGCTCATCGAACGTAACGTGAATTGTTTCCATGATATTTCGGGTTCTTTTGTTGTAGATTCGGTATCCTTTTCTGTTTGGTGCATAACCCACAAAAACTCCAATGTCCGCCTTAGCTCTTAATTTACCTAAATCTTAAACGTCATTCGTTGGGTAGCACAAAGCACCAAATACACGAAGGTAGGAGAGATCAGGTTTTCATTTATGGACAAGTTCATAAGGAGTTTTTCCATGTGAGGTGTGTATGAGGGAACGATTTTGGGTGTAGCAAGCAGTGGCAATGGCTTCAGCCCAAAGAAATATTGGAACCTTTGAATAAATTAGCATAGTTCTTGCAGCTTCAACAAGGGTCCGATTTCGTCTTTCAACTACACCATTCTGTAGAGGCGTGCGTGGAACACTTCTTTGATGACTGATTCCAATGCTCTCATAAAATTGACTTAGGTCTTTGTTATCAAACTCAGTGCCATTGTCTGTTCGAATAATTCTAACAGTATTGTTGAGTCGAACCTGCAGCTGCTTGATAAGTTTGATGATGACATCTGGAGTTTCATCCTTTGTCCTCAAAAACTTAACCCAAGTAAATCGAGAGTAGTCATCAACAACGACTAAAACATATTTCTTCCCATTTATCGTTTGTACTCTCATTGGTCCGCACAAATCCATATGAAGAGTATGAAGAACTTCCATAACTGAGTTTACAGGTTTGAGTTTGTGGACATATTTCCTGCTTTTTTCCAATTGGCATGCTAAACAAAGATGATCTTTTTCATATTTTAATCTGGGTAAGCCTCTTACAAGGTACTTTCTGGAAAGATCGTTAATGGTGCCGAAGTTCAAGTGATTGAGACGACGATGCCATAACCATGACTTTGTTTTCGAAGCCTTTGACAACAAGCAGATTGGAGAAGACTTCATCATGTCTTCGATGGAGATGGTGTATAGGTTTGAACCACGTGTTCCTCTTAACAGTTCCACACCATTAAGTTCTCTAACGAAACAAGTATGTTTTCTAAAAGCCACCTCTAGATCGGAATCACAGAATTGACCAACAGAGAACAAGTTATGACCAAGACCTTCAACATAATATACCCTGGAGATTACACTGTCACCAACAACATAATCTCCATAACCCATAATTGGACCAAAATGGTCATTCCCGAATCTAACAGTCCCGATGAATTTACTCATGAAGTTCATGAGCCACGAGCGATCTCCAGTCATATGCTTGGAACAGCCTGAGTCCAGGTACCACAGAACGATTTAAACGATCTGCAGTTGAACACAGACAAGAATGGATAACTAGATAATTTGGAACCCCATGAAATAATGGGTTCCAGTTGGTTAGATAAAGAGATTGGAACAACCACATCAGAATCAGAGTCAATAAAATCATTAGTGGTAGATGCCGGGCTAGTAGAAACAGTAGATCTATTCAAAGCATGTTCACTTCTTAAAGGTATAGTTCTACCAGTGGGCATCCATTTCCTAATGGGCATTGACTTAGAAAATTTAGGGCACAACTCATTAAGATTAAATTTGCGGCCAGTAGGTATCCATTGATAACCTATATTACTGAATTTTCTTCCTGTGGGTTTCCAATGTTTTCTAACCTTCTTCCGCCTTTGCTTTCTAGCCTTCTTAGCTTGATTTTTGGCATTAGCAATTTTAACTGGGTATTTAACTGCATTAATCAAATCATTCACACCACATACATGATTAGTAATAGAAACCAAGCAATCATCATTACATGTTTTGCCAAAAGTAGCAGAATTCGCATTAATTATAGCACGCTTAGAGCTAACACTAGAATTAACATGATTCGTTTTATTCAAATTCTTCCTAAGGTGATCTTCTACTCTCTTCCACTGAACATTCCTAGCTTGCAAGGTCCTATCATTCTTTGTGTTGCCTTGAGGCTTTGACCTGCTCGCTTTGGTGTCACTTTCTACTCCTGTAGAGGGAATGGGAACATTAGTTGGTTTTGCTACTTTTTGCAATTCAGGTTTAGAAGTGTTGGGATCTGAGCTACTTGAAGGCACATTAAAATTTACTTTCTTGATACTAGGCATAGAATGGGTTGCATACTTAGCACTAGGCATACAACAAGGTATCACAGCTTTATCTTTTTCACATAAGGATTTAGGACATGTTGCTCTTAAGCATTCTAACAGCTCCTGAGATCGTTTGACCTGAATGCAAGCAAACCTAATTTCACTATCAAGTGGCTTATTTATGTAATCCTTTTCTACAATCTCACGGAGACATTCTAGACTATCCTTAAGGTGAAAGAAATAGTTATGAAACACAGGTTCGTTATTTCTAAGATGAGGAGGAATGTATTTAACAGTCACAGTATATTTAGAGTCAGCAGATGACTTTGATGCAACACTCTCATTAAAAACAAGTGGCATTTTCCCTTTTACCTGACTCTTCAGATTCTTAATTTCCTTTTGTAACGAAGTTATTTTTTCATTGTTTTTGTCACGAGTGACTTTTATTGAGTCGTATAACTCTTTGAAGTGTCGTTTGACCTTTTCATTTTCTTCTAGAAAACTCTCATTTTCTTGTTGTAATACGTTAATGATGTTTTGAAGATGAAAGTTTTGAGAAACTTGAGAATCTAAAGGAGGAGGCATTTGGGAGCCAGTCACATTGTTCTTTTCACCCTTTAATTGTGAAATTTGGGCTTTCAACTTTCTGATCGTGTTACAGTGAGCTTGAATCTGTTCGTCACGTTTGTTTATTTCAAAAACTGCATCAAACTCTGGAACATTTGAGGATGTCTTGATGTTTGAGGTTTTTACATTTTCTTTGAGATGTTGATATTTTAGTTGCAAATCAAAATGTTCAACTTCTAGCTTAGAAAGATGTTTTACCAAATTATCGTGATCATCCTGGTCAATTTTCTTATTTAGTTATGAGTTTTTGTTTTCAAGCTCAATAACACGATCATGGGAAACTTTTAAAGCAACAGATAATTCATGAAATTGAGAAGCAGTAATAGAATGCTTAGTAACAGTATAAAACACATCTTGAGCCACACAACTCAGTACTACGTTCTCATTTAAGATATGCATATTCTTCCTTTCAATTTCATTATATTTGAGTTCCTGTTCATAATCATTGACCTCAACAATCATTGCATCACATTCCTTTTCCATTTCTTTAATATCTGAGTTTATCCCTTTTTGAAGGCTCTCAAATTGACCTTTTAATTGTTTAAAGATAGGTATGACCTCAGTTAAATAGCATTCTTTAGTTTGCTCAAAACCCTTCTCCCCTTCAGTTACCCATGTAGGTGTGATTCTTTTCTTACATGTCTTTTCAAAATCAACGAATAGTTGATAAACAAGATATAGGCTGCTTAAGGTCTTGCTCTTAGTGGTAATAGATCTAGGAACTAAATGCATTGGTGTATTCGGAGGATACACAGTCGTTGGAGGCATTTTCCTAAGGGGAGTGTTTGTTTTAACAAGTGCATTAGCTTTTTGCATATCTATGTCCTTTTTCCAAAAAACTTGTTCTGGGGTTAATTGTGTTTGAGGCTTAAACATGTTCAGGGAAATCCAATTTTCTTTAGTGTAATCATGGGGTTTGAACATTATGTTTTGCTTTTTACACTCAGGATCTTTTAGCTTCTTATCCATTTTCTCCCTATTGACTTCTTCTAATTGCATATCTTCCTCAGTGCACTTAGCGCAACTAAGTTTCTGCCTATGCTTAAGGATTTCATTACCATCATATATTACCTTCTGAGCTTCTCTAGCTACTTTACCATATTCAGGATTGGGTTCCTTTACTAGGGGAATGCTATGCTTATCGCTAAGAACTCTATGCTTAGTGATCATGTGAGCAGTCTGAATGGTATTCCCTTGTACGTACAACTTATTTTCAAGCTTGTTTTTCAAAGTTTTTAGATTGGAAAAGTCATTCAAAAGTTTTGATTCCTTAGCATTAAATTCTTGTTTAAGCACTTTAACATTATCTTGGAGTTCTTGCTTTTGCTTAACAGTTTTAGAAAGCTTGTCTTTCAAGGAATCTAGCTCTTGTTTTAATATTTCTTCCCTAAAATTACTTTTTCTAATAATTGTACGCATTTGGTCATCCATTTCCTGCTCACGGGTAGTTAACTCAAACTTAGCACGTTGTTCATAAATGGCAACTTGTTCTTTATAGGCATTAAGTTCAGAGATAACAGAATCATCAGGGGCACATGCAGTGTATTCATCAAAGACATAGTCATCATTGACTGCAAAAGATGCATCACTTGGTACAATTTCACTTTCACTTTGTATCACATATTGATCATATGGGACAATATTACTATTATCTACATTATCAATATCTAATTCATAAGTTTCATGAGATTGTACTTCGTTATGTATCTTTTGCTCATCAACTTCATCGTATAGTTTTAATACCTCTGAAATGATTGAATCTTTGGATTGACCAACCTGTTATGGTGATGAGACCTTTGGAGAGACCATTGGTGAAATGCTAGCCATGAAGATTGTTTGGGCAGTAGGTTCATCATCGACATCAGAGTCAAATGCATCACAATCAGCAACTTGAAAGGCATTTTGATGATTGTGACCTATTTCCTGAATTGGCTGCTCATCCACATCAGCATCATAGGTTTTGGCATTTCCCTCATCAAGAAACAGCAACTCTTCTTCATCCAAAACCGCTCCACTGTCCTGAGCTTGTACCAGCAGCATCTTGTCCCTGAAATACTCTGCATTTTGAGGGCATTTTGGAGATGTGCATTTCCTTGCAATATGTCCTTCACCACCACAGTTGTAGCACTTGATTGACTTTCCTTCTCCTTGATTTGCATTCCTTCCACGATTCTGATTACCCATATATCTACCACCACCCCCAACATTCGCATATTCAGCTCCAACATTACCTTGTCCAACTCCAACATTCCCTTGCTCATTATGTGGAAGGTACGCATTTTGTCTTCCTTGCACATTTTGCACCACTACCTTTCCTTCTCTTATGGTAGCATGATTGTGGAGATTAGAAGCCATTCTGAGTTGATTGTTGGAAGGTGGGGTAAAGTTCAGGTTTTGTTTAACCATTAGAGCCACTTGATGAGCAACTTGTTCCAAGAATCTGTCTGAGGGTTGATACCCTGGATCAGGAATGAGTTTGTGGTTACCATTTCCAGTAGGTATGACTTGTGAAGCTTTGGTGGTTATTCCTACATTGGTGTAAAAGGTTTTTGAATCATTTGACGAACTTGCTTTACCAGAATTTGAATTGAATTTTTCCAAGATCATTCGTTCAAACATAGCATGTCTCTCATTCTGAAGCAAGTATGCATACAATTGCTCATAGTTGGTATTCCTCAAACCTTTTGTTAACTTAACTGAAGTGACAAATTTGTGCCATTCGGGATTCATGTTGTTCACAAACTTTGAATTTAGCTGAATATTTGGCATAGTCATTTTGATATTCCTCATGTCATTCACAAGCTTATGGAACCCCACGTAATATTTAGTGACACTTTCTCCTGGTGTCATCTTAAAGTGCTCAAAGTCATCATACAGTTGAGATTCTTTGTCTTCTTTGGTTAATTCAGAACCAGAGAGAAGCATCTTGACATTGTCCCAAACTGCTTTGGCTTCAGTGTTGTGATTGATTAGTTTGTAGATGTCCTTTGGTAGACCCTAAAGTACAATGTTAGAAGCCCTGATGTCAGCACCGTATCTCTTTTTCTCCTTATCACTGAGCTCATCATACGTCTTTGGTCTGTCCAATCCTAAGATCACTATACCATCCGTAGCAGTTTCAAGTGTGTCTCTGGTAGTTTCAATCTGATAAGGTCCTTCATCAATTGATTTGAGAATGTTAACCCCATTCTCTTTTCCCAAAAAGTACAACCTAATTCGTTGAGCCCATGAGTCATAATCAGTTCTGTCAAGCATAGGTGGACGAGTATCGGATCCAGCAGCTTGAACGTCTTCAGCAACAGAAGAGATGATAGTGGGTACGTTGGTAGACATAATTACTGATTCTACGGGATTTTAAAACTCTTGGATTAAACCGGGAAATAGATTCTTTCACGGGATTTTACTAAATCAAGAGAAAACCGTAAAATTTAATCAAGAAGAAAAACACTAAGTCACAAGAGACAAATCGCTCAACAAGACAAATCGCTCAGACAACAAATAGCTCAAAAGTGACAAGTCGCTTCAGACAACAAATCGCTCAAAACAGACAAGTCGCATCAACTAACAAATCGCATAAACAATCAACTCGCTTCAATAAGCAAGTCGCTTAACCATACAAATCGCTTAAACCAACAAACCTCTTAAAGTGACAAATCGCTTAACCAAGACAAGTCGCTTAAACTCACAACTCGCTTAAATAAGCAAATCGCTGAAAAATGACAAATCGCTCACCCGAACAAATCGCACAAGTACAGCCACTACCCGGACAAATCGCTTAAATAAGTGATTTGTAACAGAAACAAATCGCTTCCAAACAACGACAAATCGCTCGTCTGAATACTTTACCGAGACACAAATCGCTAAATTGAAAACAACACAAACGCCACTTTTAAATCCAAAAACAATCCAACCACAGTGATTCAAGCCTTCCAAATCAAAACCTAAGCACTTATGATGATTCTAAACACAAAATTACAATCAAAATCCAAACTTTAACACTAGAAATGGTCTAAATGATACAAATACCACTAAACTTTTTCAAACCCAAAAACCATATAAAACCACTAGAAATCCAAGAATATGTAAGAGAGATGATCAAACCATGGCTCTTGATACCATTTGTAACATATTGGATTTCACAAACACATCAAACCATGATCATAAAGAGGCGTACACTATGGATTTTAGAGAGAGAAAGTTTAGAGGTTTAGGGAACTTAGTGAGAGAAAGTAAAAGTATTATTATGAGCTCCAACCCTCTACCTTGGGAGGTAGAGAGTATTTATAGTATCATACATAAACGCCACCTACGGGCTGTGGATCAGGCATACAGTGGGTAAAGACCCGTCCATCCTCCACGGTGTTACTTAACTAAATACTACCTAACATTAAATAACTACGACTACGAGATTTCTAACGATTACATATACTTGAGGTGACCGACACTTTAATAACTGGATTTACTAAATCCTAACAAACCCCTTTCGCTCATCAACTCCACCAAAATCTCACTTTTCAAATCTTCCACTTTCAAAATACCTCTCATTCAAACTTCATCTTCCTCCTCACATCATTTCGAAAAATCAAAACCAAGGTAGATCTTCATCATCAAGGTTTACATCGCCTTCGTGATCATCGTCTTGACACTCATCGCTCTCGTGTACCCCATGATCAAGTTTTCTCATGGAGACATGTACTTTGTGTTGTTAATTTACATTGGTGTTATATATCCAATCCTTTGTATCGCTCTTAGCATTGAAATGAAATACTACTAATGTCTTAGTTTATCTCGTTTGTTTCTCAGAATGTTTTTGTCATTTCTTTATTCTTGTCATTCGTACATTTGGTCTTGACATACCTTAGAAACCTACAATGCATGCTTAACCAGTAAATATTGGCTAAAATACACCTCCTTTTATAAACCTAAAAGTTGCAAAAATATATTTTACGTCAAGATCATTTTTTTTGTCACTACAGATCCACGGATCCCTAAAGTTCAACTAGCCGGATCCCTTTTGGAAGAGAACTGTGAGAACCGTGGAACTGGGAAACAGAATCTCATGCAACATAAAAACCATTTCATAAAAATCTACCATAAAAGGAAAAATCCCACTAGAATGTTAGCACTAAGTAAGTTAATTGTCATTGTTAATAGAAATCAAGTAAAAACATTAGGAGATTATTTTTCACCTATCAAATGTCTCTCCTTTGATGCATCTCTTCACATTAACTTTTCACGTCCATAGGTCTCGTCATGACTCATATGTATGAATTCGACTTTCAACTCACTTATGTCTATATTCCTAATATCTCCCTTGAGCACAACACACCTAGCAATCATGTCCGTGGGTTCAATAATCTCGAAACTCGCCACTTCCATGAAGGATGTATTGTTGACAAACCTCTACTATACGAACAAGGTATCAATATCTCTTTCCGAACCATTGGACTAGAAGGCCTTCTCGGAATTAACGAGAAAATCTGTCCACGGTTTGTGTTGGAATTCTTCCGTCAAGTTGAACTCGTTCGTAACGAGGATCGATCTCTATCACTTTGGTTTTGGATCAAAAACCAAAAGTTTGTCTTAACTCTTGGTCAATTTGCTCACATTCTCCGAATTCCAAATTATGGACAATGTGCCTTCACTGAAGATTGATCTCTTGATTCTCTCTTCAACCATCGTGAAGAAAATAGTCCATATTGTTTACACATACCTTCCCCTCAAGAATTAACTCGCATGTTATGCAAACCTCGACCCTATTACTCTGATCCAAACATAATCTATACACGTGATATCCGAGATGATCTTAAACCTCTCGCAGTCATTCTACGTGAAAATGTTTGGAGTCTTAGGGGAAATCAAGAAATTCTTCCCGCTTGTTGTGCTCACATAATGTATTGTTTGCTAACCCAACAACCATACAATTTCGCCTATTTCTTCGCAAGATGAATTTTAAACCTTCAAGGCAACAAGAACAAGCTAATCCCTTATGAAACGTTCCTGAGACGTCTTTATCATCATATCATGTACTTCCATCCTCTATTTCAAAGTCCGTTGTACGTACTTGTGAATAAGATGATGGAACCTCTAAACACATCTCACATTAAGTCATTCTTCATCCCTGAATCAGAAAATACTCATCATCCATTTAACGATCCATCTAGCGAAAACGCTCAAGAAACTTAGTTTCCTTTCCAAATAGGTTCAATCCTTAGATTTCATCTTTTATCATTGTAATGTGATCATTCTCATGAAATAAAACATTTAAATTTTGATGTCTCACCTATATAGTTGTTCAAATTCTTTAGAAAACACTGGCGTTGAAATACGATACCTCGTGCAAATTTTGCATACCTTCTGTGAAGGTATTGTTTAGCAGGAGCCGGATCCCTGACCTTGTACTAGATGGATCCCTCCAGTTAGGGAACCGTGGGATCCGGGAAAACAAAAATGCAGTTGCAGACCTCCATACATCAAACCATTACCTTAGACCACCTCATGCTATCTAAACATAATTTCTTAAGACCACTTAAGCCTTCCTCAAGCTTAGTAGGTATCACACTCACTCATAGTTAATTTAGGATCACACTCAAGGTGCTTTTTGATTTATCATTTCACCAAAACTCATCATCCTTCCGCTCCAATACTCACACATCATTTCTCACATGTCAACACATCTAGTTTTATAATTCTCTCAATTTTAGAAAATTGATTTTAGTCATCCTTACCTCAAAATGGGTCAAAAACTAGTTTTTCATTTCTTATAATTTTTAAGAAATTTTGCAAATTTATCCTAATTTGCCATCTGATCTCTAAGATCATTTAACACCACTTGACACTCTCATATCTCCTAGTGTCATCTTTGATCACCCATTGGTTCTCATAAAGTCCCATTTTCTTCTATAAAAGGCAATCATCAGCTACCATCACTCATTGCCCTTGATCATTTAAGTCCCACTTCATTTAAGACACTTAAAAAGACTGAAACACTCAAGATGTATAGGTACTAGACCTTACAAAACATCATTACCCTCTTTTCTTAGCTGCCGAGAGCCGGATCCCTAGGATTAGCCTAGACGGATCCCTCATTGGAGGGAACCGGCTGACAGATTCAGCTAATCCTAGCTAAAACAATCATTTCAAGCTCTCCTTGCTAACTTGAACACTCCATCTTGTCTTAATTAACCTCCTTTGTCAGTGAAACTCTAAAGTTGACTCTTGTGCATGCAAATCATTGCATTACAAAAGGATCTTAGTGGTTTAAGCCTTGAATGCTCTTGCCAAATCCTTCCTTTTATAAGCCACCATGTTAGGACTTCTTAATCACCATCCACAACTTAATTCTCAACAACTAGAGACCTCTATCTCACTAACCTTTGTCATCTCATCATGAGAAAATCTCCTAGTGCTAACTCATCCACCAAAGGACCACACAAGAAACTTGCTCGTGGTATTCACGAAATTTCTTCAACCAAATCATCTCCTATTAAATCCACAAACGCTAGGATTTCCCCTTCACCAACTAAACCAATCAAACCAATCCCCAAAAGGATTGTTCCCACAAAACTACCAATGACAAACACCACTATACCTTCTAAACCAAACACTCCTATTTCCACTAAACCATCACCATTAGTGCCTAGAGCCATATCATTTACCACTCCACATTCATCTCCACACCTCTGCAACTTATAGGAATTGCCGTCTAAGCCCTCTCATCCTCCACCATTGCCAATATTCTCCTCTATAGAGAGGATAGCACAAAAAAATCAAGGTGTTGAATCGACACTAGCACCGGTATCCTTTTCTCCGTCACCCTCAAATAGTCCCTTTTGGATTAGGAGGAATCTTCAAAGTCAACCACCCGATCACATGGAAGTAGATACTTCTCTACCACCATCCTCGACACATGTTCCACAACCACCAGCTTTGGTTGAATCACCTCCAAATATACCTCCACAAATCCCTCATTCTTTTGATCATCCTCAACCTTCCTCACTTAACCCTCCTCCTTTTATCGAAACTCAACCCAACCCTTCATCTCAAGCAATTCCATTTGTACCTCCACCATTTCCTAGCCATGACAAAGATTGTTATCATTGTCAACATGTTGAAGGCTTGATACATGAAGTACGTGAAGAGCAACGTTTCATGTTTTATCACCTCCTCGAATGTTTCGACGAGGTCAACAAACCTAAACAACCTTGAGCTTAAGAATTCAAGTGGTGTCCTAGTCTTAAGCTTAACTTAGATAGTTTAGGCATCATATTTCATGTTTAAGTCATTCTATTAGTTTTAGAGATTTATAAATCATTTCTCGTATTTTTATTGAATGAAATCACATGTTATATGCCATATTGTCTTGAGAATATGTTTGGTGCCTTAATACATATCTCATTTTGATGTTAACATCACATTTTGCATCACCATTGCTGTCTTAAGCTTACAGACAGACGGATCCCTCAGTTTAGCTTAGACGGATCTCTCCAAAGGAGGAACCGTGGGATCCGTGCAATAGAAGACTTGTTTATTACTAACTTGAGTCTTATTTGCAGGAAATAATGCATTATATACTTGTTTTCTAACCTTTGTTTTGTAGATTTTTAATATACACGTGAAGACTTTGACACCCTTAGCTAGGGGGAGTTTCTTGTCAAAGCAAAACATTGCAAAATCATTTGCAATACCTTCACATAGGATTACATTACTTGACGTCCTCCATGCAAAGGAGCACTCGTCAAGGGGGAGCATGTTCGTCAAAAAGACGAAACCACTTGCAAACATAATTGCAACGCACTCGCTTAGTCTTTCTAATTACTTGATGCCCTCACAAAGGGATTGACCGACCAAGGGGGAGCTAAGACAAGAATCCTTCTCTTCCCTTACTCTCTATTTTCCTTATATTTTTTTCTTTTAACATGTTTTTCTTAAAACAATGTGTTAGTTTCTTTTCGACGCTCTTTTTGTTTCAACAAAAAGGGGGAGAAGAGAGTAAAAACTCCAATTCAAACTTTTACGAATTTTAGTTTTTCCTTAAAATAATTGATAAGGTTTTAAAAGGTACCATTTTGAGGGGTCGTTTAAGTCCTTATTTGATCACTTTTGTATCCGTTATTGCTTAATATCGTTCCTTTTCACTTTTTAGGTCTCTTGAAAGCAAAATGCTGGAATGGCACTTATTTGGACGAAAAGGCGCGAATATATGAAGAAAATGGCCAAAGTCAGAATCGAGACACTCAAAGCTGCTGAAAACAGAAGGCGACGGCGTCAGGTGTTAATTGCGACGCCGTCGGAGGATTTTTTGTGACGATACAGTAGCCAAATACCCTATTTTCAAGTGACGATGTCGGGCTTTAAAAGAGTAGGCCGTTGCTACTCAGACGGCCTAGATGCAACCCAGACGACGTCAGAAGCTGAAGAGGACGGCGTCACGGACATAAGGTGACGCCGTCGCAAGGTTAACGTGGCCAAGACGAAACCCTAATGATGGCGACACGACGGCGTCACGAAACATAAGGTGACGCCGTCGCATATGTAATCTTATATATAGAATCCGAATTTTTCAGTTTTAGGGAGAGTCTTTTGGAGTGAAAACCTAAAACCGAACCTAAGGTGTCTTGTACAGTATTTTAGGGTTTTAAACCCTATCTTACATCAGGATAAGTATTTACTTCATTAATTCAATTATGTCTTTGATTATTTGTGTGTATGCTTGCATGTTCTCCATGTCCTGCTAATTTATTTGTGTGTTTGCTTAGGAAGTATGAAACTTAATTATTGAATATTGATTGGTTATTTCTTATCTTAGTTGATCAATGATCTAGTAATGCGATAGGTCATTCGTTGTGTACTTAATGCTTGATTCATCTTTGTGAACCTTAGAATATGATTACCTGAGTAGTTGTAGGCTAAATTATCCAAAGAGTGCCTTAGAGTAAGAGTTTATCATCCCTAGTGGGTTTTGTAGACGAGACCCTTTGGTAAGTTCAAAGAGTTAGGGAGAAACGCATACCCTACAACTTTAGACACACAACGCAACTAAGAATAAGGACGTGACAACTCAACCATCAATAGGAGATAATTAAGGAGTAGTATAACCTAAGTAAACACATCTTTAAACTATCATACGAGCACACATTAATTAGACATAGACTCCCACAACCTTAGTTTAGATAATTAGATAATAGTAGAGTAATCGGTAGAAATACAAACCCCCCCCCCCCCAAATCCAATACCCGAGATTCGTACCTTTCCATTTCATAAAATATAAAAATACAAAAATAATCTTCCTCAACCTTAACCTTAGCGTAGTAACTTCTGACTAGCATTCCTATTCCCCTAGAGAACGATATCAATACCCGTTGCTTACCCTAATTACTACACTACAACGATTAGGTTCACTGCCTAGGGTGTTATAAAACTTGATCGAAGAAAAGGAAGTTTCCTTGACCCCGAACGACGCGTGTAGCGTTATCAAGTTTTTGGCGCCGCTGCCGGGGAATAGAATAGCTAGTTAGTAGTCCACCTCGTTTAGGTTCTTTGCTTGATTCCTATCAAGTAAATTTTTCTCATTTTTAGCTTTCTCTTAGTCTATCCCCCTTCTTCGTGACCTTTGTTCGTAACACCCATCACTTTTCATCATGGAGGATGATAACCAACCACCACTCATCAACCCACCGCCAAATAACCCGCCAAGAGCCCGTACTCTTGGTGAATACTCAAGACCAAGCCACCTAGGATATAGGAATACCATTGAGCTTCCCGACCAAGCCCAAACTACGGCCCTGCGATCCGACACCATCCGGTTGGTGCAAAACGGATGTGCATTCCATGGACTTCGTTCCGAAGATCCAAATCAGCATCTGAGGGATTTCCTCAAAATTGTCGATTCCATCGACCTTGATGCTACTACTCGGGAGACCACGCGCCTGCGTCTCTTCCAATTCTCTCTACGGGACCAAGCTAGTAATTGGCTTGAGCGACTTCCCGCCGGCTCCATCTTAAGTTGGGATGATCTTACCTCTCGCTTCCTTGCTTAATTTTTCCCACCGGGGAGAACCACTAAGCTTAGGAATGACATCTTGATGTTCCAACAACGTCAAGGTGAATCTCTCTACGAAGCATGGACTCGATTCAAGGACTTACTTCATAAAGTCCCTCATCACGGCATTGATCTTTGGCTCCAAGTCCAAATCTTTTATGATCATGTCAACTTCCCTACTAAGCGATCCATTGACCAAGCGGTCGGTGGAAAACTTAGTGATCTCACCGCGGAAGAATCATGGGGTATAATAGAGGACCTCGCCCTCTATGACAACGAAAGTTGGGATGACCCCCGTGAGCTGCCCAAAACCGTTAAGGCAATCTCCTTGCCTCCTTCCGACCGTAGGATGATCGAACTTGAAGATCAAGTTAGATTCCTCATGAGTTCCTACAAAAATCCTAAGTCCTCACGAAAAGTGAATCAAATCACTCTACCTTGTGAGTTATGCAGTGGTCCCCATGACACTCGTGATTGCACAAGGCTCCCCGAACAAGCTTTTGCGGACTACGCCTCCATACGTACCGACGGAGCGGGAAAGAAGTGGTACACTTTCAAACCCGAACAAAACAACTTAGGAAACTCGTACAACCCCTCATGGAGAAATCACCCTAACCTTAAGTGGAACCAAAAATCAAGCACACCCCAAAGCTCATCTAGTTCGCCCACTAGGTTCAATTCTTTTAATACCGGGAACCCCACTAATCTTGAGACAATTGCATCTAGATTTTTGTCATCCCAAGAGACTCGATTGAATAAGCTTGAAGCCGATTTTAAGCAAAAACAAAGCGAGATGACAACCAAGCTTGATGCCCTCTTAAAAGCCTTCAATGAGCGGGAAGTTGGAGCACTCCCAAGTGATACCATAAAGAACCCAAAAGTGAATTCGATTGCGTCGACTTCATGTTCTAGCTCACCATGGGAGAGTGCACATCCATGCCCCTCGCACCCGACAGTTCACTCGGTAAATGCTATCAAAAAGGGTTCCAAGCCATCCAAGAGGTACCAAGGCCCGGCACCTTTGGTAGAGCCTACTCTTGAGAAACCCGTCAGCCAAGAATCCAAACCTAGTTTAGAGGAGGAATACAAGGAACTCCATCAAGAAAAACCGATTCTTGAAGTCTTAGCTCATGCACCTTATTATAATGCTTTAAAAGAAAAATATGAGTTAGAACTTAGGCTTGGAAAACATGGGTCCGCTTTTGTGCGAAACAACTTACCTAAGAAGCTAGACGATCCCGGGCTATTCACTCTTCCGTGTAGACTTGGAACTTCCAAACCACTCGACGCTCTAGCCGATTTAGGATCATGCATCAATCTTGTTCCGTTGTCCCTCCATAGAAGCCTTAATTTAGGTAAAATAGAACCAACAGAAACCATCTTAGGTCTAGCGGACGGTAGTGTGGCACGTCCGATAGGAATAATAAAGGACATGGTAGTACACGTAGGAGAGTTGACTCTTTTGGCCGACTTTCATGTGCTAGACATGAATAAGGACCCGACATGCCCATTACTAGTTGGAAGAGGATTTTTAGCTACCGCTAGTGCCATCATCGATTGTAAGATGTCCAAAATAGTGGTAGGGGAGGGGAGTGCTAGATCCGTTTACGATGTTAAAAAGCATACATACTACAAGGATGAGGAAATCCCACAAGAGATTAGGTTGGATAGAGAGCCTTCTAGATATGGACCTTGGATTTATAAGAACATCATAGGCCCCCAAAGACCTTTTTACCTAGATAAAACCTTCGCTAGTAAAGCAACTTTCCAAGAAAAAGAAATGGCTAGGGACATGGAAGTGAACCCGTTCGAGGACGCCTTAGTATTTAGGAAGATGACCGAGTTCCTAGGAAGCTTGCCCGTTAACCTTGTCATGAATAAGTGGAAAGTTGAGAAATCTGAAC